>CAUDMG010003540.1:737500-742500 GCA_958450375.1 Homarus gammarus | reverse complement strand
GACTCCATCTTGCTAACAAGATTTTATAACACCAGGAGGACAAAGCCATCCTAGCTGGTCACATAATTAACTAGAAGGATAACTCCATCCTCCTTGTTCCATACTTATCACGAATAGATGGAAACTTTAACCATCTACCTCGTTATGCCGTCACAGGATAGGATTAGTTTGTTGACATTGCATTAAATCATGCCTACAGTCTATATCAAAGAGTATCACCTTTTCTCTATCCTACATCCCTACCTTTCTATCCTTCTATCCTGATTAAGAATTGAGAGACGTAGTATACATACCTGGGTGGCATCAGAGTAAGGAGTTGATGAATTCAAGTCGACCCTCTGTGAGCCAAACGTGACATCTGCTTGCTGGCGGCTCAAGGCTGTGGTCCTCTGGTGATTACCGTCTACGTGTTGTTGTTTCTGTTGGAGCTGGTCTTCCTCATGTTGTTGTTTATGTTGTTGTTGGCTGCTCTCTTTGTGTTGTTGGTGGTGATCGGATGCTTCCACGTGTTGTTGTTGTTGTTGGCTTCTCTCCACGTGGTTTTGTTTATGTTGGCTCTCCGTACGTTGTTGTTTATGATGGTGGTGGTGATGGGTGCCGTCCACGTGATGGCGTTTATGTTGGTTCTGGCCGTCCATTTGGTGCTTATGTTGGTGCTTCTGGTACTGGGACCCGTCCAAGTGCTTTTGTTTATGGTGGTGCTGCTGGGTACCATCCACGTGCTTTTGTTTATGGTGGTGCTGCTGGGTACCATCCACGTGCTTTTGTTTATGGTGGTGCTGCTGGGTACCGTCCACGTGCTTTTGTTTATGGTGGTGCTGCTGGGTACCGTCCACGTGCTTTTGTTTATGGTGGTGCTGCTGGGTACCGTCCACGTGCTTTTGTTTATGATGGTGCGGTCTCTTCCCGTCTCCTCTCGCTGACACAGGACCACTAGTAATCTGGTTGTGGGAGTGTGGACGAGAATACTTGACATCATCGTGGTCCATGGTGGCATCACAGCCTCGAGAGAGAGTCTGAGGGTTCAAACGTTAGCTTCCTGAGGCTTAAGAAACGTTGTTGTCAGCTGCACCAGTTTTGATATTCACTTGATACGTTATTGTTCTTTCCTTCACTATATTTCACGATTTTTCTCCTTATTCTCTCGTCTCTCTATGCACTTCTTCCTTTCTTGTTGTTCTTCTTCCTCTCGTCTATCAACCTTCCCCGTCTATCTCACAGTCACACCCTCTCTACCTGCAAAGAAAACATTTGATGAAGTTAGTTGATTTATATAATGATACTCCCAAATGATGCTTGTATCAGGGGACACGACTGAACCTAAGAGGCTTTTAACAACTAACTTAGTACCCTAACTTACAGGTACCGCTTATTTACGTTCTTCAGTCAAGGAGAACATTTACTGTGTTGTAACTTAAGTGAAACAGTCAGATACGTTCTCACTTCACAAGATACGAGGAAAAAATAAACGTAGAGACCTTTGTGAACGTGTCTTTCTGACAGATACGTTCACACATTGCCAAATAAGAGAAAACTTGACCTTACGAACTTTGGAGAAAAGTCTCTAGATTAAGACTCCTTCCCCCTCCCTGCTGAGGACTCAAGACCTCTCAGTATGAGAGAGAGAGAGAGAGAGAGAGAGAGAGAGAGAGAGAGAGAGAGAGAGAGAGAGAGAGAGAGAGTCACCATCTCATCTCATCATCAATACTTCACCATATTGTAAACATTACTCAACTGCATGGTGTAATCTTTTATGACGTCACACAGGTAAATAATCTGATAAAACATCACACAACTCATTTACGTCATCTCTTGTGTGACGTCACGTATGTAAACACAACACAGATACCTCACGCCATCTTTTATGACGTCACCACACAAAGAAAACTGTAGATGCGGGTACCTCACTTATTATTATTATTGTTGTTATTATTATTATTATTATTATTATTTATTATTGACGTAGTTATGACTGATATTATTATTATCATTGTTGTTGTTGTTGTTGTTATTATTATTATCGTTGTTGTTATTGTTATTATTATTTATCATTGACGTAGTTATGACTGATATTATTATTATCATTGTTGTTGTTGTTGTTGTTGTTATTATTATTTTTGTTATTGACGTAGTTATGACTGATATTATTATTATTATTGTTGTTGTTGTTGTTATTATTATTGTTATTGACGTAGTTATGACTGACATTATTATCATTGTTGTTGTTGTTATTATTATTGTTATTGACGTAGTTATGACTTGTTATTGACGTCATATTTTTACTCTATGACAACAGACAGTACAGAGGGCGAGGCGCCTTAACAACGACACAGGTGTTTGGACACGAATGGCCTTGTTGCCTGGTTACCTAACCTCAAAACACACTTAGACAGCTCTATTATTATTATCATTATTATTGTTACTATTACTTGTATTATTATCATTGTTATTATTAGTGTGGCCACAATGACTCTAACATTACACTTGGCCACAATGACTACCGTAATACATGACCACAATGAATATCCTAACACATGGCCACAATGACTATCCTAACACATGGCCACAATGACTATCCTAACACATGGCCACAATGACTACCCTGACACATGGCCACAATGATTACCCTGATACATGGCCATAATCTTGGCACATGGCCATGACTCCCTCTCTCTCACTCTCTCTCATTTAATGTGATTACACTTATCATTCTTTACTCTCTCTCTCTCTCTCTCTCTCTCTCTCTCTCTCTCTCTCTCTCTCTCTCTCTCTTGTACACTGTTCTCACATTCCACTGTACACTCTTTGTACATCATACAGTAGTAGTACATCATTGTACATTTCACTGTCAATCCTACACTTGCATTGATTCATTATACTAAGTACACTTTTCACTGTTCATTACGTGTACACCATTCATTAACTGTACATTTTTTCACTGTCTTGGCATTCATCCCTGTGTATACCTTATTAAGTGTAAATTTCACTGCACCTTTGTTGACTTTTCGTTCATTCCTCCAATCTGTTATTTCACTGCACTTTATACATCTTTTATTCACTGCATTCATCTACCATTCACTGCATTCTTCAATACACTGCCATCCATCTTTCATCTTCTCAATCACTGTTTCATTGATCTGTCACTTACTTGTACACTGTCAATCACTGTTATATTTCACTGTTCGAGACTTACAAATCCGTTTTTCACTGTTTTCCTCAAGTTCACTGCTGGAGGTGAAACGTCATTGCATATACTGAGCATTCACTGTAAACGTTTTTCACTGTAAACCACATTCACTTCTTGGGAACGTTACTCTACACTCTCTACCTAAGCAAACGTTCTCTCTATCACTGCTTGAGAACGTTAGACCCTGTGTTCTCTACCTAAACAAACGTTCTCTTGTTCACTGTACATACATTATCACTGTTCTGTACAATCCACCCACTTATCACTTACAATGAACAATGATGAACTTTTATGTACACCCTGTCACGAACGTTCATTTTGTACATGTTCACTACACTCTTTTACACTGTTCACCCTTTATTATTATTGTTCACTGTAAACTCCACAAGTCACTGTTGTACATTGTGTTCATATATGTTCATTAGTTATTGACGCTATTGTTGTTTTCTTTCGTTATGGAAATCTCTCTCTCTCTCTCTCTCTCTCTCTCTCTCTCTCTCTCTCTCTCTCTCTCTCTCTCTCTCTCCAATCATCGTTCATTACAATTAATTAGTATATTCTTCTCCTTATGATCAATTAATCCTATTCTTTCCATCTTCACACCATAGTTATTTGATTTTCTTCTCGTTTCCCTCATTTAGTCTCTGTCTCTCTCTCCACTCATTATCGTATACCACAGTTAGTTAATCTTCTTTATCTCACGTTTATTTACTCTCTCTTTCTCTTTTATTACATCATCGCTAATCAATATTCTTATCTTTTCATTCATTTAGTCTCTCTCTCTGTCTCTTTCTCTACGTAATCACATTTGTTCTTCATATAATAATAACATTCATGACAGAGTGTGTTATATGTGGTATAGTTCATCTGTTTTGTTCTTTGATCTTGTTTTAGTATTTGTTTTAAAGAAGTTGTGTAAAATGGTATAAGTTTAATGAATGTATGTTTGTGTGTGTGTGTGTGTGTGTGTGTGTGTGTTTATAGCTAATTAAAATACATACATACATACATAAACTTAGACATCAACAGACAAACATTAAAGTCCTTCCTTCCTTCCTTTCATTCAGTCACATCAGGAACCACATGACTCACACACACACAGGTAGGATGAACTGGACCTTTAAACACACGGAAACATAAACAAACTCCAGGCCTAGAAAACGGAGTACCTAGTGAGAGAAGTTCCCTCATTCAATAACCTCTAAGTTATTTCACCTAAAAAAAAACACCCACATCGAAGTAAATCACATAAAAATCACTTCAATTCTCACAGACACACTTGCATGACATAATTCTCTAGCTTCATGACAGACTAAAACCTTCTACCCAACTTGTTATGGCTACCTGTCATGTCGGTTCACGAGACACTGTCAAGCGCGCGTGTACCAGACGGAGAGAAACGGGAAGACTTCCACCCTACCGTAACTCTAGCGCAACACTGCCAGACGAGGCTGCTGCGGCGCCCCTGTTTGGGTCCGTCAGCTGATTGAGTGACGTCACAGCTACCGCGTCTCAAATGTCCCTATGTCTGTCTCCACCTATTCACCTCTTCATTGTCTTATTCTCCCGTCTTGAGGCTCCCACACCCCTATAACTCCTCGTTTACTGCTCCAAGAGTCTCTTAAGAGTCTGAGGGGAGGTTAAGATAAGGCTAGGGAGGCGAGGAGAGCCGAATCAAAACACCAAGGTCTGGTCTGGCGGGAAGAGAGACGCGCGCGCACGTGGATGGCACAGCGGTACAAACAAACATTGATTGGTAGCCGCTGTTGCCATGCGAGGTTCTGGCGCGCCCCTGTGGATGTTGGGAGAGGGA
>CAUDMG010003540.1:627500-722500 GCA_958450375.1 Homarus gammarus | reverse complement strand
TTGCAAGGGCGAGCAGGATATATTTTTACTTATATTGCAGAGTTAATATTTTGAAATGAGATGGGTGGAGGAGACTGAAGAGGAAGAGGAGATGAGAGGATAGGAGGGGAGAGGAGAGAGAAGGATGAAAAGGAGGTAAGACGGGAAGGAGGAGGATGAGAGGGAGAGATAACAAGTGGGAAGGAGGAGAGGAAAAGAGCGAGGGAAGGAAGATTGGAAGAGGGGGGGTGGGACTGAGGGAAAGAAGGTGGATGGAATGGAAGGACTAGGATGAGAGAGGGCATCAGCCTCTGTGTGTGTGTGTGTGTCTGTGTGTGTCTGTGTGTGTGTGTGTCTGTGTGTGTGTGTGTGTGTGTGTTTACCTATCGAAACTCCACTCTGTAATAACAATAATAAAAATAATAGTAATAATAAAAATAATAATAATAATAATAACATAACAACCATAACAATAATAACCACAATAACAACCACAACAACAACCACAACAAAGAAATTCAACCATATAGCGAAAACACCGAAAACATTTCTCTAACATCACCTCCAAAGAAGAACCTTTATTAATTACCTATACGAGTACACCTTAATTGGGTTACCTGTCTCTTATTTATCTATTTTCTCCTCAATTATTCTCTTTATCATTTCTCCGATGTGTCAGTTTTTTTGGAGTAGGAGATGGGAGGGGGGAGGGGGGGGGGAGTTCTTGGAGGAGGAGGAGGGAGGGAGAGTTAGGGAATCCCAGCTTGTAGGAAAAGAGAGAGAGAGAGAGAGAGAGAGAGAGAGAGAGAGAGAGAGAGAGAGACACTTTTTTGTGTCTCTGTCTGATCCCCCCCCCCCCTCTCTCTCTCTCTCTCTCTCTCTCTCTCTCTCTAGCCCAAGACAGACCTTTGTTTCAACGAGATACGACACACACACACACACACACACACACACACACACACACACACTCACACACACACAGACAGACAGACAGACAGACAGACGGACAGAGGGTCATAAGGAGTTACATTACATAATAAAATTTTCGCGTGTGTTTAATGTGTTTAATTTCTGGCGCGTGTGTGTGTGTGTGTGTGTGTGTGTGCGTGTCTGTGCGTGTGTCTGTGTGTGTATATTTTGTATTCGTCTGTCTGTCCGTCTAATTGTTTGTCTACTCACTAATCGTTGTTTTAGATCATCCTGTCTATGTATCTGCCCTCCTGTCTATCTGTCTGTCTGCCTGTCTCTATATCCATCTGTCTGGTTGTCTGTCGTGTCTTTGTTGCCACCGCCCTAGTTCTGAGGGGCGTAGATGTGCAAAAACTCCCTCCTCCTCTCCCTCTCCCACTTCCCTCCCTTCCCCCCCTTCCCTCCCTTCTCCCCTTCCCTCCCTTCTCCCCCCTTCCCTCCCTTCCCTCCTCTCCCTCCTTCCCTCCCTTCTCTCCCCTTCCCTCCCTTCTCCCCTTCCCTCCCTTCTCCCCTTCCCTCCCTTCTCCCCCCTTCCCTCCCTTCCCTCCTCTCCCTCCTTCCCTCCCTTCTCTCCCCTTCCCTCCCTTCTCCCCTTCCCTCCCTTCTCCCCTTCCCTCCCTTCTCCCCCCTTCCTTCCCTTCCCTCCTCTCCCTCCTTCCCTCCCTTCTCTCCCCTTCCCTCCCTTCCCCCTTCCCTCCCTTCTCCCCTTCCCTCCCTTCTCCCCCCTTCCCTCCCTCCTCCTCTCCCTCTCCCTCTCCCCCTTCCCTCCCTCCCGTCCCTCTCTCCCTCCCTCTCTCCCTCCCTCCCTCCCTCCCTTCTCCCTCCCTCCCTTCTCACAGTCAACGTTCGTTCATCAATAACAGAATTACGGCCACTTTTTGCTCTACCCTCGTCCCACATTATACACACTCCAGGTTTTCCTTTCATTAATAAAAAAGGTTTGAAAAAAATACAATAAAAAACAATTTTTTCCTATATAACACGCGGGTAGCTATGACGTCATTACCAACCCGTCTGCTGATTGGCCCGAAGAGTGTGTGACGTAGGGGTGTCCAAGATGACGGTGACGTAATAAAAACATAATTGATGATTGGCTTGTGATCATTATACATTGATAACATAACGGGAGGCTGGCCACTAATTATGACGTAATTACAACATATGATGCAACTAAACCAGTGATCCTTTTGTGATTGGCTGTAAGAAGTATAACGTGTAACATGCGAAATCACCAGAGATTGGCTAGAGGCTAAGCCAATCAGCGAGGAATATCAGATTGGAGTGTTTCTTGTTCGGTTAACCTCAGTAGTTTTTGTGTCAGTCTCGGTTTGTTCTTGTGTGTATGTTACCTAATGTTGGACACACACACACGCTTATGAGTCACCTTTCTCATTACTCAGAAGTTGAACAGTTACTCCTTAATGGCCAGTGTTAGTACATTTACTCAACGTTTCTCCTCTTATTACCTAAAAAACTTAACCTAACCTAACCTAACCTAACCTAACTTAACCTAACCTAACCTAACTTAACCTAACCTAGCCTAACCTAACCCCACTCAAATACCATTAGGGTGTTATAATCTTCAGGTGAAATTAAACTGTAGGTATCCAGTACTATTTTAACACAACAGTGAAATATAACTCGGGTGTACAGAGAGACATACAGACAGACATACAGACAGACAGACATACATACAGACAGACAGACATACAGGCAGGCAGACATACAGACAGACATACAGACAGACAGACAGACAGACACACAGACAGACAGACAGACATACAGACAGGCAGACAGACAGACATACAGACAGACATACAGGCAGACACACAGACATACAGACACCAGTAGACGAGAAACATTCATCACAGAGCCATCCTTAGCCAACACGCATCTCACCTCACGCCAACACCATATACTAATTATCTTACGTAACTTATTAAATGATCTTTTGTATTTATGTAGTGCGTGTGTTACCTTCATTATGGTATCGTGTTTTGGCGTAATGACTGTGGCTCACCTTATCTGTCTGAGAGATTAGCTTCCTGAACTTCGACGTAGTGCAAGTTGATGATGTACTGTACGGCTAGTTGATGTACTGTACGGCTAGTTGATGTGCTGTACGGCTAGTTGGTGTACGGGTAGTTGACGGACGCTAAATTGACGGTAAAACAATATTACTAAAAACTATAATACCGGGACCTTCAACTAAAGACACGATATAAAAAAATGCTGATATCGTGACCCTGAAACAACGTAGATGAGAAAATAGCATTATATCCTGCTCAGGAAATTATGGCGAGTTCAGCAAATAATCCGCCTCGAATTCTCTTGTTAAACGAACGCTCATTACGATCGTGTTATGGAGCTGTGATCCCGGTCTGAAAGGTTAAATATATTGCTATTATAAGTTAGGTTAATTTTGGTGTAACTATTTCAGCTTAGAACAGATGTAACAACTCTTACTGGGAAGACGTCCTCCTCAGGTAACTACAGATGCGTACCTTCGTCTAACTCTCTTTGTGAACGGTTATAAACTTGTATTAAATCACCTGTTGTCCTTATAGAGGAAAAAATAAACAATTGGAGACTTTTAACTGCCCTTGGTGCACCTCACAGTACTGTACCACAACTGAGGGAACACAAACGCCTTATGAGAGACGGACCATCGTAGTCCGTGTAGGATCACCGTGTCAGTCACTGCTCCTTCTCAAAACAAAATTCCTTCTTCATTTGTATCTTGATTTAGTTATGAAACTATATATGATTTTTTATAAGATAGTGCACAAGACAAAAATAACTTTCACCTTTCGAAGTTATCACTAATGAGAAATCTGTTACAAGCTGCAGACTTGAAGAGTTTCTAGTAAAATCATTTTCTCTTATATCAAAAAAGATTTACTCACAGAAAACAAACTTTCTTTTCATCTGGTAAACTAAAGTAAACTAAGGTGGCCCTTGTTAGCGAAGGTAGACACGAGAATGTGTTCAATAAAATCATCATACATTTTCACATTGGTTCAGTATGAAGGGATTCCATTCTTCTCTTTATATATTATGATTTAATGACCCCTGAGTGTGGACTACAGTTGTTTATGGAGGGTGACTAATGAGGAGGTAGTTGTTGTAGTGGTTTACTACTATAAGTATTTCCTAACCAGAGTTCTATGTTAATGTTCAGCAGTATTTTAGAAGGATAAATTTTATTTCCAGTGGATAGTAATTGTTACCAGAGCTTCTGGAGGGAGTTATTGTTGTGGCCGCCTGTCTACTCTTCATGTGTTGTGTGTTAGCCTGTGCACCATCTCACCACAGCAGCTATAACAACAGTCTGTCATATTGGTTGCCCTTGAACACTGCTTATCTGTTTACGACGCACGTATATGATACAGTGTTGCCAGCTCTCACATCTCACATATCAGATAAAAGTGAAACCTGATCCCACACTTATCATAATGAAAGCCAATTTCTACTATCATTTATTTCATTTCCTTTTTAATTCTTTTTTTTTTTCATTGTTGTTTATTTAATGTTGTAGATACTGAAGAAGTCTTGATAATAAGGAATGTACGTGGTTAGGTAGAGCACATGTTGTCTCTAATTGAAACCCCGTTCAGGTAGCAGCCACTGAGGGAACACTTGCCTCACCTCACTGTAGCGACGACTAACAGTTCCGTGTCGTGTGTGGGGAAGGTTGTACCAGTGTTAAAACGAGTGCCATGGTTGAGAGGTATATCATTGGCACCTCTCACTAGACAGGACGGTGGTAGGAGTGCCAGTGTCATGAGGGTGGTAGGAGTGCCAGTGTCATGAGGGTGGGAGGAGTGCCAGTGTCACGAGCGTGGTAGGAGTGCCAGTGTCACGAGGGTGGTAGGAGTGCCAGTGTCACGAGGGTGGGAGGAGTGCCAGTGTCACGAGGGTGGGAGGAGTGCCAGTGTCACGAGGGTGGTAGGAGTGCCAGTGTCACGAGGGTGGGAGGAGTGCCAGTGTCACGAGGGTGGGAGGAGTGCCAGTGTCATGAGGGTGGGAGGAGTGCCAGTGATAGAAGTGTCTTGTATTAACAGATACAAAGGGAACACAAGGAAATAAATATTACAAGGCAAATGTGTGTAAGTTTATGTGCATTTTAGTGGGGTTTTTATCAGCACACACACACACACACACACACACACACACACACACACGCACGCAACACACACACACACACACCATATGATGATAAACAAAGACATTATTTTGGTTCACATTTTCATTGTATTTTGCACCTATAAACATTCTCCAAACACTATATGAGTATTAATGTCATTACAATTATCAGTCACAAGTATATTAATTAGTCTCTTGAATCAAGTTATTTCTACAAGTCTTTGATTTATGGGCAGTTGTCATACACGGAACACTACAATCTATGTGTTTAAATACCTTAAAAACTCTTATTTTTAATCAATCACAGAATTTATAAGTACCATTTATAATAATAATTATTACACTTATTACAAGATAATCTTGTTTATAATATTTTCTGATAATGCATCATCTATAACACATCACTTGATAACAACTACTGCACACAGCCGAGTATTAACACAGGTATTTTAATTCTTTCTACACATTGTTTAATAATTTGGGGTGAACATTGTTTATTATAATTAACGGTACTCGTATTGCCTTAGTGCCCATAATAAATAAACAAATTATAAGGTAAAACACTTGAGATAAACATTAACTACATTAGGTCATATTAAAAGAATTATTTTTCCTCAGATTTTTATAAGTATAAATTATGCTGAAGCTATCAAGTGTGCAGCACATTCTTGGAGTGTGGGTGTGTTGTTAGCACATTACAGGAGTGTGGGTGTGTTGTGAGCACATTCCTGGAGTGTGGGTGTGTTGTGAGCACATTCCTGGGGAGTGGGTATAGTCTGAACACATTCCAGGGGTGTGTTGTGAAGCAGCACTTGTGATGTGTTGGTAGGGGCCGGTTCCAGATAAACAACATCAGTAGCAGTGTTAGCAAACAACTGATTGTACAGTTGCATCACGTCACGCTGTTGTTGATTTTCCTTGAGTAAATATTCGTTCTTCTGTTTTTCTTCCTTGAGTTGCTCTTGCAGTGTTTTGACCTCATCTAAGGCTCTCTTAAGTGTGTTGCCCAATTCGTCTGTTTCCTGTTTCTTCCTCTCGCGGCTTCTTCTTGCTTTAATAGAGTTCTGTCTCCTCTTCTCCTCTGCCGGATCAGGACACTTTCCTTCCCTTTGCCACAAGAAGGAACCGTTCGTGGTGCGTGTGGATCCTCTCTGTTGATTATCGTGAAGGGCGCTGGCAACCCCACCAAGTTCCGGTGAGTTACTCTGCTGCTGGGTGTCAGGCTTGTCAATAAGAATGTCTTTCCCATAAATTAACTCCATTATATCTTTACAGATGGACTCGTCTGTACCAACCAGCTGGCTGTTTGGAGGTAGCCCTTGTGTACCACCCAGCTGGCTGTTTGGAGGTAGCCCTTGTGTACCACCCAGCTGGCTGTTTGGAGGTAGCCCTTGTGTACCACCCAGCTGACAGTTTGGAGGTAGCCCTTGTGTACTACCCAGCTGACAGTTTGGAGGTAGCCCTTGTGTACCACCCAGCTGGCTGTTTGGAGGTAGCCCTTGTGTACCACCCAGCTGGCTGTTTGGAGGTAGCCCTTGTGTACCACCCAGCTGGCTGTTTGGAGGTAGCCCTTGTGTACTACCCAGCTGGCTGTTTGGAGGTAGCCCTTGTGTACCACCCAGCTGACAGTTTGGAGGTAGCCCTTGTGTACCACCCAGCTGACAGTTTGGAGGTAGCCCTTGTGTACCACCCAGCTGGCTGTTTGGAGGTAGCCCTTGTGTACCACCCAGCTGACAGTTTGGAGGTAGCCCTTGTGTACTACCCAGCTGGCTGTTTGGAGGTAGCCCTTGTGTACCACCCAGCTGGCTGTTTGGAGGTAGCCCTTGTGTACCACCCAGCTGGCTGTTTGGAGGTAGCCCTTGTGTACCACCCAGCTGGCTGTTTGGAGGTAGCCCTTGTGTACCACCCAGCTGACAGTTTGGAGGTAGCCCTTGTGTACCACCCAGCTGACAGTTTGGAGGTAGCCCTTGTGTACCACCCAGCTGGCTGTTTGGAGGTAGCCCTTGTGTACCACCCAGCTGGCTGTTTGGAGGTAGCCCTTGTGTACCACCCAGCTGACAGTTTGGAGGTAGCCCTTGTGTACCACCCAGCTGACAGTTTGGAGGTAGCCCTTGTGTACCACCCAGTTGGCTGTTTGGAGGTAGCCCTTGTGTACCACCCAGCTGACAGTTTGGAGGTAGCCCTTGTGTACCACCCAGCTGACAGTTTGGAGGTAGCCCTTGTGTACCACCCAGTTGGCTGTTTGGAGGTAGCCCTTGTGTACCACCCAGCTGGCTGTTTGGAGGTAGCAGTGTGGTCTTCTGGGGTTCTCCTTGGATGAGACTCCACGGGAGGCACAGAACACCAGGGCCGGGGTCATCTTTATCACCTTTAGCGTTAGTCACTGATTTCATCTCGGCTGCATTTGCCAAATCCTGGTTTGAACTTTCTAATTTTGCGGGAGTAATTATATTTAGAATATTATCAGAGTCTTCTTCACTGCTTGGTGAGCCTTCCTGGCGTTGGTGGCTCATGGTGGAAGGAAGATGTGAAATACCGGAGAACAATTTTATGTCACTTATTATTTTCAAGATCAGTTACTTTTTCTCGACTCAGAATAGTCGTTTCGGTATCAATGCAAAGTTCTTTTCACGTTGTTGAGATGATGTGTTTGTTTAATGCTTGGGCGTGCGTGCAAGTGTGTTGTGTCCTTGTGCATTTGAACACCTCTGGCAGCGGTACTATAGTTGGCTCCGTGCAGTGATGTTCAACGTTTGCCTCTGTGACCAAAGAAAATGAAATGTTTACTGGGGTGACTATAGAGAAAGTTACATATTTTCCTGCTTTTACTTTAATTAAACAAATTATTGGTTTATTGCAAGGAAAGCAACAGGTTCTATAATAAACAAAAGTTTCCTATAATGTGCACCACAATTATTGTTCTCATACCAAACCGAACACGATGGGCGTTACCAGGAATCGTCTGTAAACGAACACTGTGAGTGATGAAAAACATAAAGAAATAACACACTAGACACAACCGGGCTTACCAGACACCACACAAGTATGATGACCATCAGGAATACTGCAGGGCGACACTGTAGGGAGACACACACGCACACGCACACAGCTACACCAATGAACTGACACCCGAGGACCGCGACTCTTCTACACTACCCGTCAAGGCGGAAGTGGACAAAACGTTTATATCACTAAGATGTTCTAAAGGGTTCCAAATCGTATATTAAGAACCCTGCCACACATAATAAACATGAATTATACAGATTTTAATTGTGAATATTTCTTACCTTAAATCTCTGTGTGTTACCTCTCAGTCATGTATTATAATGCAGTATTGTTACATAATATCTTTCAAACTATACAGTGCTGCACACTTCACATTCTACAATATACAATTTTATTAACTGCTCAGTACAGTGAATTAATTAACACATGACCAATACGTTAATCAGTATCTAAGGAGTTTTAGAAGCTTTTCAATCCCCTTGAGTACGATGACCTATCTCCTGGTGTAAGGTGGTGCCCGGCCTGTACGGTGCCTCTCGTACTCAGGTGGTGCCCGGCCTGTACGGTTATGTACGGTGCCTCTCGTACTCAGGTGGTGCCCGTTCTGTACGGTTATGTACGGTGCCTCTCGTACTCAGGTGGGAGGTGGGGGGAGGGGTCAGGGGGAGGGGTTAGTCTGCATGGGGTCAGGGGGAGGGGTTAGTCTGCATGCCTATCTCGCCTTTTTTTCATAAATATATTTATCCTTCTGTCAATTATGTCTCTTATATACACTTACTTTATGTGTCTTTCTCGCCCAATGGAAGGAGTGGCGGTTCCATCGTGACTACTACTACTATTACTTCTACTACTACTACTACTACTACTACTACTACTACTACTAATAATAATAATAAACAAATGGGACGGAACACGATGGGCGTTACCAGGAATCGTCTGTAAACGAACACTGTGAGTGATGAAAAACATAAAGAAATAACACACTAGACACAACCGGGCTTACCAGACACCACACAAGTATGATGACCATCAGGAATACTGCAGGGCGACACTGGAGGGAGACACACACACACACGCACACAGCTACACCAACGAACTGACACCCGAGGACCGCGACTCTTCTACACTACCCGTCAAGGCGGAAGTGGACAAAACGTTTATATCACTAAGATGTTCTAAAGGGTTCCAAATCGTATATTAAGAACCCTGCCACACATAATAATTATAAACTATACTTTCTGAAGATTTCTTTTCCTAAAATGTCTGTCTGTGTGTTAGTGTTGCTTTACTTAGGTAGCCATTGTAAATAAGGTTGGTTGGTCAATAAGATATAGCTAACAGTTAACCTCACAGACACCGAACGTTATCGTGCAAGTCTACACGGTTTGTGTCTAGTGTGACGCAGTAAGTACGGCACTCATGGGATTACATCATACTCAAGGGATTAAGGCATCATAATCTAGAGATTGTCACCATACTCTAGGGATTAAGTCATCATATTTATGGGATCAAGTCATCATACTTGAGGGGTAAGTGTTCGATCATACTAAAACAAGATATTTTAACCCCTTGAGTACGATAACTTAACCCCTTGAGTACCATAACTTAACCCCTTGAGTACCATAACTTAACCCCTTGAGTACGATAACTTAACCCCTTGAGTACGATAACTTAACCCCTTGAGTACCATAACTTAACCCCTTGAGTACGATAACTTAACCCCTTGAGTACGATAACTTAACCCCTTGAGTACGATAACTTAACCCCTTGAGTACGATAACTTAACCCCTTGAGTACGATAACTTAACCCCTTGAGTACGATAACTTAACCCCTTGAGTA
This sequence comes from Homarus gammarus, assembly GCA_958450375.1. Lineage (NCBI taxonomy): Eukaryota > Metazoa > Arthropoda > Malacostraca > Decapoda > Nephropidae > Homarus > Homarus gammarus. The sequence goes on along the minus strand of CAUDMG010003540.1, from coordinate 712,560 downwards.
CGATAACTTAACCCCTTGAGTACGATAACTTAACCCCTTGAGTACCATAACTTATCTCAAGGCGTACTGTAAGCTGTACTCGTATGAACGGTGCTTTATCGTACTATTGTGGAGGGGGGGGGGGGGGAGGGAGGATCTCTCTCTCTCTCTCTCTCTCTCTCTCTCTCTCTCTCTCTCCCCCTTTTTTTCTTCTTTGTTATCTCTCTGTATTTTACCTTTACTGTGACGTTCTCTCTTTATCCCCTTCTCTTGTCAGACCGTGAGAACACCGCTCAGTACACGCTATTATATACAGGCTAATGATTGCCAATAATCACTCCCAATGATTCTCTCTCTCCACCAGGATGTAAGTGAGTCAAATTTTTATATTTTGCTTTGAACTAGTTTATTTGTGTAGCCGGGGGTGTGTGTGCTAAGAGGGTTTGGTTCGTCTTCGCCAGTTTATCATGACTTGAGGCTGGCTCGTTCACTCCTCCTGCCGTACATGATGACCTCGAGGCAGAAGGCGAGGCTGGAGGAGACCCACCCAAAGATAATGACGAAGAAGATGCCCTGAAGATGGTCAAGACTTAGAGGGGTAGTGGCGTTAGTATTGTCAGGGGAGTTATTTTGCTTGTTACCACCGCCGTCACTGACACTGCCACCACCGCCGTATTCCTAAGTTTAAAAGAAAATTTATATATCATTAAAACTATATTATACCACATTATTATTATCATATCTGAGGGTTGGCGACCACAGCCCTCTGCTTACTCATTAACCAAAAACTTGTATTTCTGTGGTGACTATAACTTTTAATATCATCATCATCATCATCATCATCATCATCATCATCATCATTATTACACCCAACATTCACCTCAGTAGAAGCCGCCAGCCTTATTGACTCCCGTAAATAGTGATGAACTAAGCCATTCTGAGAGATCCACCCGATGATTTGGTTGAACTTGGGTGTGAGAGGGGAGTAGTGCTGCAGTGCTACGGCGTTGTAGAAGGTTGAGAAACATTCCTGAGATGGTAAGAAACATTCCTGAGATGGTGAGAAACATTCCTGAGATGGTGAGAAACATTCCTGAGATGTGAGAAACATTCCTGAGATGGCTGAGAAACATTCCTGAGATGGCTGAGAAACATTCCTGAGATGGTGAGAAACATTCCTGAGATGGTGAGAAACATTCCTGAGAAGGTTGAGAAACATTCCTGAAAAGGTTGAGAAACATTCCTGAGATGGTGAGAAACATTCCTGAGATGGCGAGAAACATTCCTGAGATGGCTGAGAAACATTCCTGAGATGGCTGAGAAACATTCCTGAGATGGTGAGAAACATTCCTGAGATGGTGAGAAACATTCCTGAGAAGGTTGAGAAACATTCCTGAAAAGGTTGAGAAACATTCCTGAGATGGTGAGAAACATTCCTGAGATGGCGAGAAACATTCCTGAGATGGTGAGAAACATTCCTGAGATGGTGAGAAACATTCGTGAGATGGTGAGAAACATTCCTGAGATGGTGAGAAACATTCCTGAGATGGTGAGAAACATTCCTGAGATGGTGAGAAACATTCGTGAGATGGTGAGAAACATTCCTGAGATGGTGAGAAACATTCGTGAGATGGTGAGAAACATTCGTGAGATGGTGAGGAACATTCCTGAGATGGTGTTGAATGATTGTAAATGGTTTGGATTAAATTGTTTAAAAGATGTCACCTTTACTTGTTCAGTCAGACCTTAAATCCTGTTTGAGGAAAGTAGAGCGAGTGAATGTTTACCTGTGTTCCTGTTGGTCAGTGAGAGGGTTAAGGGGAGGGTGAGGGCCAAGGGAGGGGCAGCAAGGGGGAAGGGGAGCAGGGGGAAGGGGTCAGGGGGAAAGGGGAGCGTACCACACAGCTGAACGATAATGTGGGTGTGACAGTGATCCAGTTCCTTCATTACCCTGACCCTAACACACTGACCTTCATCACCCTGACCCTAACACACTGACCTTCATCACCCTGACCCTAACACACTGACCTTCATCACCCTGACCCTAACACACTGACCTTCATCACCCTGACCCTAACACACTGACCTTCATCACCCTGACCCTAACACACTGACCTTCATCACCCTGACCCTAACACACTGACCTTCATCACCCTGACCCTAACACACTGACCTTCATCACCCTGACCCTAACACACTGACCTTCATCACCCTGACCCTAACACACTGACCTTCATCACCCTGACCCTAACACACTGACCTTCATCACCCTGACCCTCACACACTGACCGTCATTACCCTGACCCTAACACACTGACCTTCATCACCCTGACCCTAACACACTGACCTTCATCACCCTGACCCTAACACACTGACCTTCATCACCCTGACCCTAACACACTGACCTTCATCACCCTGACCCTAACACACTGACCTTCATCACCCTGACCCTAACACACTGACCTTCATCACCCTGACCCTAACACACTGACCTTCATCACCCTGACCCTAACACACTGACCTTCATTACCCTGACCCTAACACACTGACCTTCATCACCCTGACCCTAACACACTGACCTTCATCACCCTGACCCTAACACACTGACCTTCATCACCCTGACCCTAACACACTGACCTTCATCACCCTGACCCTCACACACTGACCTTCATTACCCTGACCCTAACACACTGACCTTCATCACCCTGACCCTAACACACTGACCTTCATCACCCTGACCCTAACACACTGACCTTCATCACCCTGACCCTAACACACTGACCTTCATCACCCTGACCCTAACACACTGACCTTCATCACCCTGACCCTAACACACTGACCTTCATCACCCTGACCCTAACACACTGACCTTCATCACCCTGACCCTAACACACTGACCTTCATCACCCTGACTCCAACACACTGACCTTCATTCCCCTGACCCTAACAAACTGACCTTCATCACCCTGACCCCAACACACTGACCTTCATCACCCTGACCCCAACACACTGACCTTCATCACCCTGACCCTAGTGCCGGCCTTGGTGAACCTGGTGGTGGTTACAAACTGGATGTATCTCCAGTTACTGAGGTACACGGCCTCGCCAGCCACCACCCGTGCCAGTATGTCCTCCACGTCATCGTAGGAGACGAACATCTTCGTCAGGGCCTGCAGGGAGAGGAAATCGACTCAACTAAGGTCTAAACTGGGGAATTCTCCTCAGATGAGATCGAAACTGGGAGAAAACTGACTCAGCTAGAGTTTAAATTGAGGTGAAATTTACCTGAGGGAGAGAAGGCAGAAGGGTGAAGGGAGATAAACATTACTGGTGCTCACCCTGAGGTAGGGGTCACTAGAGATAGCCATCGCATTCTTAAAGAAGACTCCGATGGTGGCCAGCTCGAGGCCTGAATGGTAGAGGTCAATAATGGTGTCCATGGGAGGCGGTTGCTTCCTCACCAGCAGGAAGGCGGTGAGGTTGCTGCTGTACACGATGGTGAGGATGATGGTGTAGAGCCAGAGAGAAGTCACCACCACCTGGGTGCTGGTGCTGCGGGGTACTGACGCCTGCGCTTGCCGGAAGTGAAGGCCGAAGGCGTATTGCCAGGCTGACATGAGGTGCTGAAGGATGTTCACTTCGCCCCCGCTGAACACCACAACACAAGAGTTAGTGGTCACCATAACATCTGGCTCTCGTTATCTCACAGTCTTATAGCCAGTACTATCCTCTACTGTGTGTGTGTGTGTGTGTGTTTTGACTCTATGCCCTTCATCTGTCCCCAACACATATTTCCTTTACCCGTGATGGCAGTTAGGTAACTGTATATTTTCAGCTTTCCGGCTGCCATGCTTTTTCAATAAACTGTTAATTATAATTGTTTTTTATGATTATTATTATTAATACTCACACACACACACACACACACACACAAACACACACACACACTTACCATCTATTACTAACGCTGGCAAAGACCCACAGTAGAGGACCGGACAGTAGCAGACTCAGGAAGGAAGCGAGCCAGGTCCAGGGGTTGAGAGGGAACACAAGCGCCTGCCAGCGAGGTAGTGGCGGTGCCTCTAACACTAGGAAACACTTCATCTGTTACCACAAAGAACTTCCTCAATGAACCACTCTCACACCTAACACCAGGTATACCAATCTAACTTGTCCAATAGTAGTAGTATATTCCTCCAGCTAATAATAAATACCTAACCTAACCTAACATGACGTCACTTACCTCAGAGTCATAAGGTGAGGTCATATCAACGATATTATTACGAGATATGACGAGATAAAGGTCAGCCACACCAATGTCGACCTCATCTCTCTTGACCTTACCTATGAGGCCAGAGAAGTACCCATTGGTCTGTGCCTCTCCCCACATCTCTCCTGGAGGTCAGATGAAGAGGTTAATGTTTGTTAGTCTTTATTAGGTTAAGTTATGTTAAGGTTGATCAAAGTTAATATCTCTCCTCCTTCAGTGTTGATGGTCCTCCTCCCCCTCCTCCTATTACTATACATATACTCCACTATACAGTACCTAGGGGAGGCTCTACTATACAAGGTTCCACTATACAGTACCTGGGGGAGGCTCTACTATACAAGGCTCCACTATACAGTACCTGGGGGAGGCTCCACTATACAGTACCTGGGGGAGGCTCCACTATACAGTACCTGGGGGAGGCTCTACTATACAAGGCTCCACTATACAGTACCTGGGGGAGGCTCTACTATACAAGGCTCCACTATACATTACCTGGGGGAGGCTCTACTATACAAGGCTCCACTATACAGTACCTGGGGGAGGCTCTACTATACAAGGTTCCACTATACAGTACCTGGGGGAGGCTCCACAAACTCTATGGAGAAGTTAAGTGACCTGGCCAACAGTCTAGTAATCTGAATGTCGATGCCGTAGCGGTAGAGAAGAGAGCCGTTCTTTGCCCGGTAATAGAACACGTTGGGCTCCCACACAAACGTGCACACCTGTCGGGGAATACACTTGTTTAGTACACCTAGCAGGGCAGTACACCTGTCGGGGAGTACACATGTTTAGTACACATAGCATGGCAGCAGTACAGTTATTAATGGGCAGGGTTATGGACTCGTGTGTCTGGTGAAGAGGTGAGGGGTATTGTATTATACTTGTCAACAGTGTTACCTTGAGCACAGCACCGCGCAGGTCTGACACTTTGTCTGGGAAAAGTTCCACCTGTGACGTGAAGCTGTTGCCTCGCCAGGTGGCTACACGCTGTACTCCAGGACCCCAGTACAGCTGGTTCATGTACACTCCCCACTCTCCCCGAGCACCAGACTGAGAGAGTACATGTACACCACTAGAGTACAGTTGGTTACGTTAAGGAAGAATAATTTCCTCAACTTAAAAGTAAACATTTTTTCTTAAAATCTTTGAAAAATAAATAAACAGCTTCATTAAAACGTTGATAATTTATTGTTTTCCAGAGAAAACAGCAGGTGTCAGGACTCACCTTGATCACCCCCAGCAGGTGTCAGGACTCACCTTGATCACCCCCAGCAGGTGTCAGGACTCACCTTGATCACCCCCAGCAGGTGTCAGGACTCACCTTGATCACCCCCAGCAGGTGTCAGGACTCACCTTGATCACCCCCAGCAGGTGTCAGGACTCACCTTGATCACCCCCAGCAGGTGTCAGGACTCACCTTGATCACCCCCAGCAGGTGGCAGGACTCACCTTGATCACCCCTAGCAGGTGTCAGGACTCACCTTGATCACCCCCAGCAGGTGTCAGGACTCACCTTGATCACCCCCAGCAGGTGGCAGGACTCACCTTGATCACCCCCAGCAGGTGTCAGGACTCACCTTGATCACCCCCAGCAGGTGGCAGGACTCACCTTGATCACCCCCAGCAGGTGGCAGGACTCACCTTGATCACCCCCAGCAGGTGGCAGGACTCACCTTGATCACCCCCAGCAGGTGGCAGGACTCACCTTGATCACCCCCAGCAGGTGGCAGGACTCACCTTGATCACCCCCAGCAGGTGGCAGGACTCACCTTGATCACCCCCAGCAGGTGGCAGGACTCACCTTGATCACCCCCAGCAGGTGTCAGGACTCACCTTGATCACCCCCAGCAGGTGGCAGGACTCACCTTGATCACCCCCAGCAGGTGTCAGGACTCACCTTGATCACCCCCAGCAGGTGTCAGGACTCACCTTGATCACCCCCAGCAGGTGGCAGGACTCACCTTGATCACCCCCAGCAGGTGGCAGGACTCACCTTGATCACCCCCAGCAGGTGTCAGGACTCACCTTGATCACCCCCAGCAGGTGGCAGGACTCACCTTGATCACCCCCAGCAGGTGGCAGGACTCACCTTGATCACCCCCAGCAGGTGTCAGGACTCACCTTGATCACCCCCAGCAGGTGTTCGGTTTTTTTTCCCTTCCTGGAACGAGAGACGTTCACCAGCTGGTCTTGACTCAGCCCGACCAACACGTACCTGGAAAACAGCCGCCAGTGTCACTCCCGCCTCATACATCTTACACTGTCCGTCTGGTGTGTGTGTGTGTGTGTGAACCTGAAACATGTACACACACACAGGTGAGTAACACAGTGGTCAGTCACTCATCAACACCCCACTATCTTACTCACCGCTGAATCACCTAAAACTTAAATAGTCTTTGAAAACTTAATTATTTTTTTTTAATTAGAGTCAAGTGTTGATAACTTAATTGAACGTTATTTGTACTGTATTAATGAAAGACAACAACAATCACTGCGGCTCCACCAACAACCTTCTTCAGGTAGACTCTTAATCCTCTATCTAGTGAGGTGAATAATGATGAGGCACATTGACTGAGTTTATCTTAAGAACATAAGAACATAAGAAAATAATGAGTCTGTAATAGGCCGGTTGGCCTGTGCATGGCAGCTCCTGTCGAGAGTTACTACCACTCTCTATCATCCATGAATCTATCCAGTCTCTTTTTGAAACTTTCCATCGTTCCAGCACTTACTACAAAGTTGCTAAGCTTGTTCCACTCGTCCACCACCCTATTTGTGAACCAGTTCCTTCCTATCTCTCTCCTAAACCTAAACTTATCCAACTAAAATCCGTTGCTCCGAGTCCTATCCTGCTCGGATATTATAAGAACTTTATCTATATCCCCTTTATTGATTCCTTTCACCCACTTAAATACTTCTATCAAAGCTCCCAGCACTCTTCGTCTTTCTAGGGAATGCAAGTTAAGTTTCTTTAACCTATCCTGATATGGAAGGTTTCTAAGTCCCGGAATCATATTCGTCATTCTTCGCTGCACCGACTCTAGTGAATTGATATTGGCAGAACTGACTAAGCGCAGCGAAGCATCAATCAATGTCTGTCTGTCTGTCTCTGTCTGTCCATTCTTAGTTAGTGCAGGTTTGTTTCATCAACACTATGTCTTCATCAACACGAGCCATCATTGTAGGCATTTTAAACTGACACTTTTTTGGTCCAAGGTCTCTTGTGACGTCATCATTTACACCTAGTGTGTTGGACGTTTCGTCAGCAAGTTGTTTTTTCTGTTTAATTTTGTAAAACTGGTTGAGTGTTTCTTGACTTTGTTGTGTCACTCCTGCCGCAGTAGTGTCTCACCTGCCGCAGTAGTGTCTCACCTGCAGCAGTAGTGTCTCACCTGCCGCAGTAGTGTCTCACCTGCCGCTGTAGTCCCAGGTGTCAAGGTGGGTGTTTAGGAAGGTCATCAGATGGTCGGGACGCTGCAGAAGGAAGAGGTAGCTGCTACACCTTGGCGACACCCACACTACACCCAGCAGGTCCTCCACCGTCTTCACCCGCAACACCTGTCGTGTGGATAATGTTCTTTATGATACAGGTGATGGATGCTGTCTGTCCGTGTGTCTGTCTCTTATATCTGTCATAATGTTTTACACGGCTGACGATGTTGTACGTGCAACAGTCACTCACCTGACGCGTGTGAGGCAGCAGCAGCAGCAGGTGGACCAGCAGAGGCAGGTGACTGTCGAGGTCGTCGTAGGCCAGCAGTAGGTCACAGCCCCTCATCTCCTCCTCCACCACCCTCACCAATAACCTCCCCAGAGACCCGCCATCATTGGACAAGTCTTCATCATCTCTTACTGGCCACAAACTTACCATCTTCCTCTGTGTTTTATTCCTTATCAGTGAATTTCCTTCCTCCTTCACCGCTAAACTTGTGGTGTAATTGTCCTCGTGGCCAGCCGCTGCTCTCCGCCGACGGTCTCCAGCAACAACCGAGTCTAGTTTACATATCTTTCTGGAGTGCTGGTAACTCACGTCACTCAAAAACACTCCAGCGATGTTGTTGTCACTCAGAGACACTCCTGTGGTTGTGATCAGTGCCAACACCAACAGTAGTAGCGGACAGTGAGGCCTCATCTCCACAAGTCACCTGGCCAGGAAGAGAACAACTTGTGAAAATGAATCCTAAACATAATGAGTTTGATCACCTGAGAGGGACCAGCTGTCTTGGTTACCTGATACGCCAGTGCAAGTAGAAACCAATTAAATACCCCTGGTACCTGTGATGCCAGATACCTACAGTAGGACGAGTGTTTTATTACCCTGATTTATGTTTCTTCTGTAATGATCAAAATAAAGTTGTGAAAGATTTGTATTATTTTTGTTTAATTTCTCCTATTTCTTTCATCTGTCATACACCATCATGTGTCACTTCATTCATCTGTCATACACATCCTTCTTTCACTTTATTTACCTGTCACACCTATCAATTCATTCACCTGTCATATCTCTTACTTCGTTCACCTGTTATATTTATAGGTGAGATTAGATTACGTTACGTTACGTTATTTTAGCTTAGGTTAGGTTTAGTTAGTTTAGGTTAAGTTAGGTTAGGTTAGGTTAGATTAAGTTTGATCCTTGATTAAAACTTAATTTACACAAACCTCACCAATCATCTTAAACATTCCTGAACAGAAGATAAAAATAAACAACATTATTAAGCCAATCAGAGCATGTTAATCACAGGTAAGCGAACGTATCAGGTGTGCAGTTAATTAACTCAATGGTGAGGCAGTGACGACTGAGGTAAGTGATAACATGTTAACTAAACTTAACTAACCTTGAGAGAGAGAAACAGAGAGTCAGCCGTCAGCACCAGGAGTGTGAAGCGGAGAGTTGTAGTGTACTGAGAGAAGGCCTGCGATGAAGTGACCACACTCCTCCTCCTCCTTCTGCTGTAGCACCTCGTAATGTCGATACCAGCGTGAGCATCTTTATTATGTAAACTGTAATTAACAATTTAGTCATGTCTGTATTAGGAATATTGTTTTTTCTCTATTTCAGGGTTACGAAGGGATGATTTACCGTGCACAAGTGAATAGTCAATAGAGGAAAGTTTAGTCACATATGCATGGGTTATGATGATGATGATGATGATGATGATAATAATAATAATCATAATAAAAACTTCTACCGTGTTGATGTCCTTCTCATTGAAGTTATAAATAAATAATAAGTTAAGCATTGTAAGCAAATAACAGTTTGTAAGTAAAGTTAGAAATTAATGGATCACTTTTATAAGTTTTACGCCACGTAGGTTGACCTTTCCTGCAAATAAAAGGTTCGTGAAAAAGTTCACTCCTTGAACTTTTTTGGCCCTGCATTTTGTTGTGTGACCTGCATAAGTCATCAAGCCTTATCTAGTCTTAACTGGTAACACCTTTTGCTGGAGGTAACCTTACGTAGCTAAAACAGGTACAGTACATGTATTTGAGAGATTTTTACTTTAACAACTTTACTGGCAAAGCTCAGAGTACAATTTGCCCATTCTGAAGCGTTCAATCAGGTCTTGATACTGAAGGTGCTATCACTGTTCACTACCACGCAGGACAGTGGTTCATATACACGCTTAGATCATATACATAGGGCAGACTAGCAAATTTAGGATAGACTGCAAGAATATATGTGTATGTTTGTGTGTGGCTGTATGCACTTGTACTTTATAAAACACACACACACACAGACCGGACACATAAGTTGGTTTGCACTCCAGGATATGACTAACTTGTCCGCGTGTTTCCTCCAATAGTTTAGTTAGATATGATCATTCACAAGACACCAACCACAGGAGATTATTTCGTCACTCTTATAATTTACACGTATTAATGAGTTATACATCCTTTAATTTATAAATAATGTATAGTTCACTGTACACATACGAGCTATCGAATATATACGCTGTAGATACGACATTTTTTTTACATTATCACTGAAGGTACAACATTTTTCACAAATTTAGAGAAGGCTAGCTTTTCACCAATATGTTTATTTTCCTTATTTATTTCTAAGTCAAGCGTCAAGGTCATCTTTGTCATAACAGGAAAGGTTGGTATGAACAGTAGTGACTAGGGTAACTACAAGGAACACACACTTTGATTCAGCCTCAAGATACAACAAAATATCGTTACAAGAGGGACTACAAGAGGACTACAAGAGGGGCTACCTTCTTTTCAAGGGTAACTTAGCCCAAGAGAAGGTATCTAATTAAGGAAGAGTTGGAGTATACTTTCTACGGTTTTATGAAAGAGGGTAAAGGAGGGTAGTTTAGATACGGTCTTGTAATTACAGGTAAGGGAACTATCTGTGTGTAAGTAACATCAAATAAGAGATCTGGAGCTATGCAGTAACACACACACACACACGAGGACTTAGAGTTATCAATCGTTTGTTTGTTCTCTTGTGTGGACGGACGTTCATTGCCCACATCCCGTCATCTCCCCAGCAAGGAAAACACTCGTAATGTCGGCGGTCCATGTTTGTGTCTGTCCCCAGTAGCTTCATCGTGTAGAATAATGTCAGAATATTATAAGTGATGGATTTATTGTCATCCATAGACACCAGTAAGTCTTAACACACTACCTATTGTCCACCCCAGATAGATAGATAGATAGATAGAGAGGGAGAGCAGTACCCACCCATTGCTAATAGAGTGTCCGTTGTGTGTCTTGAGCGTGTCGCCTCGTACTGGCTGATCCAAGCGTTGGTAGAGGCAGACCATCACCGCCCCTTCTCAGGTACCACCACCTTAACGCCACAACACAACACAACAAGTATCATGAACAATATAAATTAATTAAAGTTATGTGATGATAATTTCTTACGTGTTTATGATTTATACACACACACACTTACTACTACTACTACTACTACACACACACACACACACTCTTACTACTACTACTACTACAACACACCTACTGCTACTACTATCACACACAATTGTTTATTTTAAGATGAAATAAGGTGGGGGGTGAGTGATAGAGAAGTTTCAAACACGATACATAACCATATAAAAGACCCATTGAGAATCGCAGGATCCACCACTAGGCTACTTTGTTTAACACCACACATGGAAAAAGCTCTGATAACTCTAATCCCGTATCTTTTTCCTGTGTGAGGTCGCTTTAGTTTGACTCACACTCAGTCATCACCAAGAAACTCAAGATGGTGTTGAATTTAGTGTAAGTTTTGGGAATACTTTCACTTTCAACTGATGATAACACGTCGTAACTGTACCTGTGGGGATAGGTTAGGAGATGAGGTTAAGCTTAGATTAGTATTGAGGTGAAATAAACTAGGGTGTAAGGGTGTTTAATCTTCAAGTGATTCCGGGTTTGATTATGATGTTTTCGTCGTGTCCCATCTTACGGGGTTTCCTGCGTTCAAAATAGGTTTGGTTCCGAATCCCTGAAAACCTTACGGAAATAATACATACATACATACATTATATACATACGTACATACACATTCAGTAAATTGTCATACAAGTTGATATTGCTATAGCATTTGCAGTATATACATGAAGTGTAGGTTTCCAAACAATTTACTTACACGGTGTAGGTATACAGACAATAGTAAATACAAGTCGATATACCCAAGGATACGCCACAAAAAACCATCATAAGCTTAGCTCCATTAGAATCCTGTAATATAGATAAATAAAAGAACATAAACTTAAAGTAGCATCCGGGTTATGATTTATCAGAGGGCGTAGTGACGTCAGGATTTGACCTCACCCACCTTTCGGTATTTCTTAAAGACGTCACGTGACTTCTATTGTGCATAATGTTTCCTATTATCGAGCGGATGAAGGGGGGGGGAGTGGTGTCTGCAGGGACACTTGTGAGGATGCGGGGCGAAGGAAAGTCGTCATACAGGTTGTATACTGTAAGTATTGCCGGAGATATTTCTTTTAATTTTATTTAATTTCTACGCAAAATTATAAGAAAATAATGTTAGCCAGGCAAGACACTCACTGTGTCACCATTAGTTAGTTATGAAGTGAAATTAGAGTTTATTTTTTTCTTATTTCCAGTGGAGTTACCAACTATTTTTTTTCAGCATTGGTTACTGTCGTATTGTAGATACTAAATACCACAATATAATTAATATGGGTCATATTTTGATACGGGTATTTATATTCTTCTATAGGTTAAGACAGTACCTTCATTATACTAATCACAGCACCAAAGTCGCTTTACATGTACAATAATCCAATATGTACACTTACTTACCTATAAATATATATATATATAAAACTTGGCGAGATGTCAACACCACACTGTTGTGGTTGTGCAGCAGGGGATCTGGCAAGCAGACCTAGTAAAATAATTTAGATTTCCGACACAGCTGGCCTCCTTCCCTCGTCATTAATTATTAATCTCAACACAACAGGTACAGTTATACTTAAATATCATCTTATAACATTGTTTCAAGATATGCCTCTCCCTCAGTAGTTCCTGTGAGACTCAACTTTATGCTTCATCATGTTACTGTGACCCTGAGCTCGCGTCCTTCCGTTTATATTGTCGCTTTTATACTGTCACCAGACATATTTTAACCGTATGAATAATATCGTAGCGAGTTCAAAGGGATAATAGAATATCGACAATGGGTGATAAATTCTACTTTTTAAGGCAATGCTCTTAAAAACTGGGAACTTCACCTGTAATCATGCTGTATGTTTGTGTTACGGTACCGTATGTTGTTACTACGCGCGTAACTAGTTTAGTAATTGTTACGCTAATCCATCAACAGTTAAGAATTATGAGATATACTCCTTTTAATACGCGTAATTAACGTGTACACTGAGGTTAACGATAATATGCGTAAATCAATTTATGAGTCCATTCATCTCAGTAACAGAGCTAACCCGAACTCTCTCGAAGCAAACATGGAAATTGATAATGATTTACTGCTTTGTCGATCGATAGATAGATAGATAGATAGATGGATATTCAGCTGTGTACCCTTGTAGTGTAGACTAGAGTGGACATGAACAGTGCGGACTGTAGCACAGGGTGAAGGAAGATGACTCATTGGGGGTTAATAATAAACTTCGCTGTTGCCAGCGCTTTTATGGATTCTTATTATTATGGTCATCAAACTAAATGATTAGATATTCTGCCTGTAAAGAACAGCAGAAATACCTTGTAAAGAATATAAAAAGACTCAAGAAAACCTCATGTGACTTGTATTGGTGATAACGAAATTAAGGTATCGCTAAATAATCCAATTGAAATATAAACTTGCTGCTGCATTGTTTGATCTATTTATATCTCAACTGCCCTAACGGCTACTGAGCTGATAAGTAGTGGAAATGATACACTGGAGAAAAATAGATTAAACTAATATTACTGGTGTGACGTCACATATTGTTTACCATTGTGTAGTGGTGACGGCTGGCGTGTGAGGGAGCAGTACCGCTCAAACTACTTCATGGATGTACTGTTGGGTGCACAGGCGTACAATGAAAAATCTAGAGAATGTAATGGTAAATATATATATATATATAGAGCTTTGTTAATATAAGAAGGGTTTAATTTTAATTTTACGAACTGCTGTGCTGCGTACTGTAGCGGTAGTGCCAAGCTTGAGTGTTGGTTTATGGACAGTTATTTGAGTAATTATCAAGATGATCAGTGTCTCTTTATACCCCAGAATGTCACCTTATAGTTGTTTAATAGTAATAGTTAAAGGTTCGTGTTTAAAGTCTAGGAAGGGCGAGATGTAGTTTTGTTGACATTTTCACTGTCTGCATCACATCAGCAAGTGGTGCAAAAGGCTGTCATAGGTGGTGGATGAAGCTCCTTCATTGAAGGCACTGCAGCCAGTGATGCCAGTTGTAGGTCATGAAGGCACTACAGCCAGTGAAAATCATCATCGATTGTGCTTTTATATCAAGTGTCAAATAGGTGAGTTTTATGAGAGCCAGAGCCTGTAAACAGTATTAACAATTGTGGAATGGTTCTTTCTTGTTAAAATTAAACAATATCATTGATGGCTTGTGTCCATTCACGTTCTGGGTGAAGGCACTGCAGTGAGTGGCACCACTTACTGTAGTGCCTGAGACACACCTTTTGTCGTGCCTTTTGTTTTGCATGAATCGTGACAACTGCAACAAATTTTCCTCTTTTAGGTAAGTAAAATTCTGAAGTGTGCATAAGTTGATTCAGTCAAGGATTGACTTCCTAGAACCCTAATTCAACTGAGGAACTTTAAATAGATATATGACTCAATTTTGTAGTCCTAAAAACATACTGTACTTAATTCACTGATGGTTTTTGTAAGTTGCCAAAACACTGAAGGGGCAGAGGCCACAGCTAGCTAACTATATCTTATGTGATTTCAAAGTCTTTATTCCTTCACCAGATGTGAATTGCTTGTGTTAAGATAATCATATTAGTTAAAATCCAAAGAAATTAAACCATTGTTAAGTTCATAGTCATTACTATTAATTAGACAGAATACCTCCTGAAATTATCCCAATGCTTCCCAGCAAAACAAAACTACCATGGGATGTTATTGTCTCGCACAAGGGTTTAATGATTGTAGTTTCAGGATGGAAGAGCAGACTGAAGGTGACAACAATGAAATGGTGATGAGGGTGACATTTATCACCAAAGGATTCAGGTTGAAGGAGGATGGCCTGGTGGATCTACAAGACTACGTGAACAGCTATATTGAAATGAACAAGTAAATACTGTACACTCTTTTATATAATTAATAAGCTGTAACTTATTTTTTTTTATGAGAATTTCACAACTTATCACTCATGCTCATCACTGCTACTCCTTTAGTAATACTGTAAGGGGACTTAATATTAATGGTTTCACTGAAGAGTTTTAAATTTGTACTGTATATGAAATGGTATCACTTGTCTGAACATTTTGGAAGCATTCAGAAAGCTGCTATGTGATGATTTCAATGTGACCTTTAACCTGAACTCTGTCTTATCCCATAGAGTCTCTGGCAGTTGTCAGGTTGGACACAGTTTACACCTGAAAAGACTATTTTACAGAATTGTATTAAACTTTAAAAATAAAAAGATGGCAGTGAGTAGTCTGGCTTAGTGGAACAACTCACTTTGCTGTCAGGAACCAATCCATTGCTACTAATTGTAAAGATTGTTTCAGATGTTAAAATTGGCTAAGGCTTAGTTGATGGTCAATTATTTTCCTTACCCCTTCACTCACTGCAGGGACACCACTTTTGATAATTTATTTGGCTAACAACTTGTGATTTTATTCAGTACAGACGGAACCCAGTACACTAGACTCCCATCTTTCTTTGGTTTTGTGATTCAAGGTTTCTACCTCCCTCATATAAGCCTGATGGGGTGATGCAAACAGCAGGGCAATTTAGGTATCCAGAATGAAGTATTAGATTAGACCTGGCTACCATTATAGGGTATTGAGTCCACATATTCAAATAAGGCAGTAAAATAGTAAATGGATTAACCCATTTACCCATTTCAAAGATAATTAAATCCTAATACACCTTTCCTTTCCTTCCTGACAGATTCTTCAAGGTCTTAGGACCTTTTTTCCAATTCATTGCTCGAGACGTTGGTGTGAAGGTAATGTTATACTGTTCGTATGTGTTTCCCGAACCAAACTTGTTGTCAGAGATTTTAGGGCCAACAGATCCATGAAATTTGTGTCTTGAGGTTGAAAGACATTGTTTTACTGAACTGTGGCTAACAAATAACATGAGATTTTGGTGTTTAAATGCTGATTTTTTTAAATTTGTATATACTTCATATACTGTATGCTGAAAGTTGGGTTTTTTTTACTTTGTTTAAGGGCCAGTGAAAATGATAAAGACTAGTAGATTTTAAATTCTACTTGATAATACATGTACTGTACAGTCATTGTGAAGAAGCATTTTTTATTTAGCAGTCATATTTACGAGCTGTATTTATTATTGGCAGTTAGCAATCCTTCAAAAATATCTTGACGGAAGTAACAGACATCACTACTCTACCGTCCAGTCCATGATAAAGTATGAGAAAGAGAAGAACCTCCTTACCAGTAGCGACAGATCATCTGGAGCAAGAACCTTGTTGAGGATACATCGAGCGCTTGGTGAGTAATGTCTTATACAGCACAGCATCATGCTCAATACTGTGTCGTGACTCTTCAAGAACCATTATGAAACAAGAACATTATTAAGAAACACTCGAGATACTATTGTTGGTACATTATATTTATTATCTTCATCATTGTTTTACTTTTATCTTGTGTATATTTTAATTTATTTAATATTTGTTGTACTGTACTCTCAGGTTTGGTTATCCTCCTAATGGATATTTTATAGAAGTAAACTTTTTATCCCGAATTTTGTTGCAGACTTTGTCAAAGATTTTATTGTAGAAGTACTAAATAGTTCGGACAGTGAAACCTTTGGGAAGAAAGTTTCTAGCCTCTACACAAAAACTCTAGCCAAGTTCCATGGACCAATATTAGCAAATACACTTCCAAAAATTCTCCTCTTGATGCCCAGTCATCAAGTCATCTTGGACAGGGTAAGTAACATACAGTAATACAGTACGAACATGAAAACACTTTATTTTGTAAATGTTAGATTATTATTTTGTTTAGTTTTTGGATGTTATTTTATTATTTGTTTATACAATATGTAGACAACATAAATTTTAGTATTTTTTTCAATTTGTTGTTTAGGGAAAAATCAGACTACAGTAGATGGTTATAAGAAACTTTAACCCCTTCACTACAGGGATACCACTTAAAATTTTATTTGGCCAATACCAGATGATCTTATTCCGCTCAGAGGCAACCCTGTACACAAGAGGATAATAAGTGTTATACTATAGAATGATAATGTCATTGTGTTTCTCACAAGAATTTACCAGTTAACTTAGTCAATATTACTTAACTGTTTGTATACAGTATGTCAAGAAGATGGAAATTGACCCCCAGTGAAAGTAGGTCTACAAGTAGGATATATAATGTTATTTTGGCTGCTCACTGTTCAAGTGGATGGGGTTGTGAGAGAGGAGTGTGGTCAGTAGGAATACAAGACTCAAAAGGGGAGGTGAGTGTGTTGCTCCCTGTATATTATAGTGCTTTAGTGGTCAGTTGAGATGAATAGTTACAAATATTAGTGATGTGTTAAAAGTGTGTGTACTCTACTAGGAGAGATTTAATATTCCATGTGAACAAAAGTGAAGAAAATAAAAAGGAAAGTGGAACAGGAAGAGATAAAAATTATCTTCAATAGAGATAAATAACAGAGTGAGAGGCTTCAGATATGTAGCAGTACAGTACATGGAATAATTGATGTGTTTATGATTTTCTTCTACCGTTTCTATTTTTTTTTCAGCTGTCAAGAGGAAATACCGCTACAGAAACACAACTTCGTGCAGAACTGCCGGAGCTAGTCACGGCAGTAAATGTTGTATATAACAAGACTCAGCAGATATACGAAGAAAATGAGATTTTTGATTTACCCTGAGTCTTGATGAGGGAGAAACTCGTTAGTTTACCTATCAAGTTGTTTTTGTCATGTATAGTAATGTCCTAAGATAATGGGTGCAGTTGTCAGTGCTATATCTTATGTTTTTGTTAGGTTTTGTGATTGTCGTGTACATTATAATTGTTCCTTTTATATTATGTACTGTATTAGGAATAAGTTTAAGGTGTAGTATAGTACACTTTTGGGCCCCCATTTCTTATGGTTCAATTAAGTTTTAAGTAATTATGTCCAAACTAGTCCAAGTAACACTACTGCCACCACAGGCTTTGAACCCACATTCACTAGATTGGAAAATGAGTTTGCTATGACCCGGCTAAAAAAATCCTGTTGAATCTGACCTCCACTGCTGTCAGAAAAGAGGACTTGGGTTGTGGCTGGAAATGTACCCCTCCCCACTCTTATTATGGAAAACTGTCCATTAAACTAAACTTGTTTATACCAGCCTTTATCTAATGACACAACTCCAGGCATAAACGAAGGCAATGTAACCCTTTGAGGATGATGGTTTAACCCTTTGAGGACATTGGATTAATCTTTTTGATGATGATTTAACCCTTTCCAGATGATGG
Source organism: Homarus gammarus (assembly GCA_958450375.1). NCBI lineage: Eukaryota > Metazoa > Arthropoda > Malacostraca > Decapoda > Nephropidae > Homarus > Homarus gammarus. The sequence continues at coordinate 694,190 of CAUDMG010003540.1, read as the reverse complement.
TTTATCCCTTTGATGACAATAGTTTAAACATTAGAGGACAATGATTGAACCCTCCTGGACTCATGGGGTTAAAACAAAGATAAAACACTGACAAATGAATGGGGTTTTAGTGTTAAGATTTATGAGGCATTCCATTATTTCTCCAGCTGTAGTTAAAAATTAAATACTCTTTCCTTTGTGATGTCAGGTCATTTGATTAATCTTACCTATTGTAGTTTGCAATGGAGTTCAGGTTAAGTTCCTGAGCTAACAGTGAAAGGTCAGGTTCAAATGACTTTTAAGCCATTTGTGATGGACTGTAGGAACTAGCAGCCTCACTTGCCATCTGAGTATTGTGTGTGTGTGTGTAAATCCTGCACAAGAGATATATTGTAACCCCCTGCACAAGAGATATATTGTACCCCTTACATGAGAGATATATTGTACCCCCTTCCATGAGACACATTGTACCCCTGTACATGGAAAGTAATATGCAGTTATTTTATTCATAGTACAGAATATGGAGGAGGTAGAATGCCCCATTATCCACCCCACATGCTGGTAGATGCATGTGACATCAAATAGGAAATAATATACAGGGATGAATTAATATATTTTTCTATTAATTATAGTGAGAGGATGAAAGGCCGAGTACCTCTAACCCCTTCACTCCGGGGATGCCTCATTTAACGAATTGTTTAACAGTAGATGATTTTATTCAGCACAGATGGGAGCCCGTACACAAGTGGTTATGTTTGTAGAGATTGTTGTGACAGTTTGAGAATAAAGTAGGATGCAGTTTGTTAAATTGTATTACAGCAAGTGATATATATCATTCACCATGTCTAAGTTTCAAGTCCAGGCAGTCCAAGTCTTTAAAATTTACCTTGTTGAAATCTAGTCAGAAATCTTATTCCAAGTCCAAATACAAGTCCAGTTTTTATTGATGTTTCAAGACATGGTACTTAAACATTGTGTCATTGTAGAGCTGTAACAAATTATGTATTCTGAGAAGCTGGTGCAGGTCTGTTCAAGCATCACATCTGATTATTGTTATAGGTAATATACAGCCACTCATAAGACTATCTTTACAAAATTGTGTTGAGAAAATATGACAATGGATGAATGATTTTGACAACCCTACTGAGACAAAAGGAGTCAGTGTTCATTCTGGAATTCATTAACCCCTTCTCCCCAAAGTAAAAATAGTTTTTGAGTTACTGTACATAATGCATTTTATTATTTTTGAATCTGTGATCGATTGGGATATATGCTTGAACCTTAAGTAGCCTAACTAGTTTGGGGGGCTCCAGTTAATGCAATAGTGTGTCCCAGAGGTGCTAAATAATTTTGTGTAATGGATGGGAAAACAGTTGTTGGTTTGAGTGATATTTGGGGAAAACAGTTATTGATTATGGAGGCATTTAGGGAAAACAGCAGTTGATTATAGATATATTTAAGGAAAACAACTGTTGGTAATGGAGACATGTATTCTCAAAAGACATTATCTTACTGTAATAATGATCAAGAGGAGTAATGAGCCTTTTTAGCTGTTTAGAATTACATTGCTGCATTATTGTATTTGAGAAACTTTAGCCTCTTTGGGCTCCTAAACAGGTCCCATGTGAGCATGTCAATATACAGTACAGGTTGCGCTTAAAAAATCCAAAGTGTTTGGGACCAAAATCATTTCGGATAACTAAAAATTTTCGGTAACTGGAAGATCATTATAAAAGCCTTAATATTTCACTAAGCACAATATACTTGTAAAATTCTGTATGATAATTCTAAACTAATATATAATATGTTTAACTGATATTAAACTAAGATAATAAATAGGGGTGATGGATAACTGATATTGTACAGTAGTTTGGATTTTTTAAGTGCAGCCTATGTGCTGTCTCTGCTGAATATTAACTGATGCACTTGTGGTCTTATTGTGAAGACACTTATGGATGGTGTGTATAATGTTGTCCTTAAGCCATCACCAGTGATTTAAGGAATCATGAGATCCAATGTTTTATAATACAGTATATCTATTTTTTTTACATTACATAGCAATTCTCAAATAAAATTTCACTCACGTTTGGACAAAATCTTGTATGAAGTTTACTGCATTATTCTTTGTCAAATAAAAGATTATCTGTAAGCTTTAGCAGGAGGAATAAATATGTAGAAAATGTTTATTTTTACAACCACTAAACATGTAATTTATTTTATTATATATGTAACTTTGTACACCATTGATACAGTGGACAAATACTGTATGTAATTTTGATTATTAAGGATTTAAAGTGGACGTAGCTCGAGTCGTCAGGTCCATTATGCTTTAGGCCAAACCAAAGTAATACCAAGTCTATCATGCTCAAGTCAAAGTCAGAGTCCAGGTGAAAATTGGACACAGATCTGGACTCGCGGACAACAACACCGATAGAAGGCGTTTTATTTTTATAATGTTGTAGCGATGGTTTCATTTGTGTGTCCATGTAGCCTTAATATGTATTGTGTATTTCTGTGGAGCCATAGACCTGTATTTTAAGTTTCTCTGTAACCTTAGATCTGTATTTTAAGTTTCTATGTAACCTTAGATCTGTATTGTAAATTTTTCTGCAACTTTGGATCTGTATTGCAAGTTTTTTTCTGTAGCCTTACTGTAGGTCTGTATGTTACCCTTCAATTTACAGTTAAAACTTGTACAATGCTTTCTAGCATTTAACCCCTTTGCTCTGTGATGCTACTCTTAATGTTTTATTTGGTTAATGCCACATGATTTTCCTCAGCACAAACAGACCCCGGTACAATACACAAGGGTTAAAGGCCTACCTCCAGTCCATTCATTTCTCTCTATTATTATTATTGATGATTTCCATAAAATTATAAAAAAGGTGAATAAAATATGAAGTACAATTTTAGGATAAAACTTTTCCTCTCGGACTTGTTGTTATCCAAAGGTCAACGTGCACACTTGTTGAAATCCACAATGATTAGAATAATGGGTAGAGTTGTTTTTTATAATGACTATGGTGGTTTTTTATGATATGAATTTATATGCGAATAAAACTAAAACATGTACAGGGTAATTAATGTTAGGATATAAAATATACAGTGACAGTTGTAACAAGTTGTTTTATTATTCTTATTCTTACAGTAATTTTCATATATACAGGTACTGTACTGTAATCAGGACTAGGTCATGGGGTGGTACTGTACTGTATAGTAATTCTGAATGACCTTATCAAATGTAAGATTAGGTTGGATTGGGTTAAGTTATATTAGGTTATGCCAGATAAGATTCATGGAAACGACATGGAAAAAACTTTATGCAATATACAGTATTTTTTTTTAAATTTTACAGTTTCCATAAAGTTGAGTTTTGGCCAAGGAAGACCTGTGAACAAGGATATATATTTGGCCATGACAAATAATGTGGAAAAGTCTTAAAAATATTGTTTCAACCTCCAGTGTTATATAAATTGTATTAAAGTGTTTAATTAATAATAAAAACTTGCATATCATTTATAGCTACAAGTAATTAGTAACCATACAGTGTAGTTATAGGTTTGCAAAATTAGGAAAGTAGAAACTCCACACAAGCAGGAAGGTGTACAGGTAGTAAATAGACATTTATTCAACAATACTGTACGGGAATTTTCAGCATAAATATTTAAATACCTAGTCCCTGAGCCACCATATATGTAAACATTAGTTGCAACGGTGCCAACTTAGTGAATAATCGCTAAATCTAGCGGATTTCGATTCTTGTTGCGACTTTTTATCGTCTTTCGCGACTATCAGATATATCAGAGAATTTTGTTATCATTTAGTAGATTATTTAGCGAATTTATATAAAACCTGTTAGTATAGTGAGGTTTAGCTGTTCTGTTCATATGGACAGGTACAAAACGCTATGAAACTGCTGGTTTGAATCACGAATAATACGTAATGGTTTTTATAGGGCCGCTTGGGTGGTCGACTTGCAGTTAGTACTTGCCTAGTAACATAGTAGTTAGTTGCCAATAGTGCGTAACAGAGAACCAGTACATGCCCACAGTGTGAACAGTCCTTAACAAAGACGTGACTGACCTCCAAAGCAGGTAACTGACCGATCAATTGCGAAGAGGATAAAAAAAATGGTAAATTTGTAGTTTCGACTAACCACGGCATTCGAGTTATCACTCTGATTTTCCGATGGTTTAGACAATTTTAATGCACTTGTTTCTATGACGTTGCCCTCGAAAATTATTTAAATATACCAAGGAATCCAGAGGGGCAGAGCCAACCGGTTAGGAGGTTAGATTTGCTAATAAGGTAATTTGCGAGGGGGACGTCATTGATAAGTAACTTAAAATTGGCTAAACCATCGGAAAAAACACATTGATCAACTCGAGAGCCGTGGTTGGTCTAAACTATAAATTAACAAATAAAGTACACGGGAGTAAAATAATTGCTATTTAATACAACCATAATAAATAAAGTACAAAAGTTATCCATACAAAAAGTTTCATTTTCTTTTATTATTTTAGTGCAACAAAGAAAATGGGAGTAAAGAAAACAGTTCATGAATGAGTTTAAATCTGGGACTTAAATAACTTTGAATGAGATTAAAAGCCAGAATTAAATAACTTTGAATGAGTTTAAAGGTGTGACCGTAGTATTAAAGAGTATCACTTTAATTAAATAGCTAATCATAACAATAACAATAACACTAGTACAGGGCCGCGCGGGGAACATTAGAGAAGAAGGAATTGTCTGAACTATTGATTGTAACGATAAGATTCTTCGATATATGGTTGGCGCCAATAATAATAATAATAATAATATTGATAACAGTAATAATAATAAAATAATAATAATAATAATAATAATAATAATAATAATATAGGTCATTTACAAGAGAAAAGATATAAAAGTCTCCCAGAATATTCTGAAATGTTGATTGCAGAGATAAAAGTCTCGAGATTCGGTTGGCACTAATAATAGTAATGATAATAATAACTATGTATAGAATAGTTACCATGAAGTTAATAGTTATGTTAAATAAATTAACCTTAGCTATAGAAATTTTAATAAAAAGGTTCACAGAAGGGAACTTAAGTATTGTGGGGTATAGGATTGTTTGGTTCACACTCAGGATGGGATGGAGAAAGGAAACTCACAATGTGCTCTCTATATACATGTTGTATTGAATGTACAATGCAGCTTGGTGCTGGGAAGGCAGCGTGGTTACAAGCGTGATGTAGAGAGAGCTGGTTGGTGAGGATGCTCACAGGAGGACAGCTTGTGGGTCGCCATGCTCGCCAGCGGGAGAGAGGACCGCCAGGCAGGCGGAGGAGCGAGGCCCGCCGGGCAGCGGCGGTGGAGGTGGTGTTGCTGGCTGTGGCTGTTGGTAGAGAGTGAGAGAGCGAGAGACAGATCACCGCGAGGTCAGGTCTTAAATAGCGGGGGTAGGCGTGGCTTAGTAGTTGACCCCCGCTCCGTGGTGTATGGCGGCGCTGGTTGACCTAGGTCACGAGGCATACACTGGGGAATAGGTGGGGTCGGCTAGGCAGCGACAAACAGCGTTTGTAGGGGAGAATTCCACTACAGTATATTTTTGGAAAATTAATTTTTCTTAACAAATTATAAGCAAAAAACATATAAAAATAAATGGATTTCAGATTACTAGGCGCCCTATTATATTGGTTTGGTTAGGTTACATTAGGATATGTTAGGTTGTAGTGGATTCCCCCATACAAACGCTGTTTGTCGCTGAGTAGCCGACCCCGCGAATTCCCCAGTGTATGCCTCGTGGTCTGGGTCAACCAGCGCCGCCTTACATGACGGAGGTCAACTATTAAGCCACGCCTACCTCCGCTATATAAGACCTGACCTCATGGTGACCACCCTCTCTTTCTACCTACACCAACCAGCAAGCAACACCACCTCCTCCGCTCCGGCCTGGCGGCCCTCGCTCCCGCCGGCGAGCATGGCGACCCACAAGCTGGTCCTCCTCTGAGCACCCTCACCAACCAGCTCTCTCTACATCACGCTTGGACTCACGCTGCTACCCCCCAAACCCCCCCCCCCCCCCAGCACCAAGCTGCATTGTACATCCAATACAATGTGTTTACAGAGAGCACATTGTGAGTTTCCTTTCTCCATCCCATCCTGAGTGTGAACCAAACATCTCGTACCCCACAAGGTTAGGTAGGGAATGTTAGGTTCAGGTACATTCAGGAGCCGGTGCCTGCCCAGTACTTGCCAACAGAGACGTGACCGATCGCCCAAGCGGCTAACGAGCAGATTAGCGAAGAGGATAAAATTAAAAAGATAAGGTTTGTTTATTTAAAGATAGATTAAGCTTGGTTTGCTTAGGTTTGATTAGGATAAGTTAGATTTGGTCACAATAAATTAGGTTAGATTAGATTAGGATAAGTTAATATTTGGTTAGGTTGTGTTAGGTTTCAATCCTCTTTCGTAGGTGATATGTTTCTGTTTCATTATGTCGATTTTTTTAGGCAAATGAAAACACTTATCATGCTTATGTACATTTTGTTTGCTAGACAACATAAATAATATAATTTATTTGTACTCATTAGCTGTATATGTAAAGTAATAGGACTAAATAAAGGTAGAATGTTAACCAATTTGTTATGACTAATTTTTCCCAAAAGCATGGGCGTCCGCAGCGGAATACAAAGGGGTGCAGGTGCCTCAATCAATTAAAGATTAATTTCGAGAAGAGTAATAAATCTGAGGCCTCTCCGGCAAGTGCAGTTGAAGGTTATTTGAGACTGTTCGTTGTAAATTCTACCACCCTCTAACTAAATCTTAATTCATCTTAATCTAATCTAACCTATCCTAACCTGATCTAATAGTTTGAGACTGTTCTTTGCAGAACATTGATCATTTCTTACTACCGACCACTTAAATATTTTCTTTAAAACTTATTTTTGTGTGGTAGTAAAACTACCGCACTTCTAGAGGACAAGTGGGTTTTTTCCTCTTGATTTTCTCCTACAATATCTGAAGGTTAAAACCGACGCAATATATAAATATATAAATATATATATATATATATATATATATATATATATATATATATATATATATATATATATATATATATATATATTAGAACAGAGAAAGATCTAGCGACTTATATTTTAAAGTAGCGAATTTGGAAAATATGAGTTGGCAACACTGAATTAAACAGCTAGCAGTAAACAGTGTGGTGGTGGTGATGGGTGAGAGATGGTCTTCACTATATAACCATGGAAAGCCACAATGCCAGCCGTCCTTGGAGGTACCAGCCGTGCATCACCTCAACTAATGGTAATGAAGAGTAGTTTAATATATATTTTTTGGTTGTTATTCGGTTTAGCACATCTTCAAATCGCATAGAAGCACTTACTTTTAGGCAATTTCTACCACATATACTGTATACATTCCTCAACCCTTGAAGCCTATTGGAAACATGTTTTTTTTCAGAACAATTGCACAAGTGAGGAATGCCTAAGAAATAAATCTCCACCTGCCATTTCTTCTATTTCGCTGGGGATAGGGCTCCCCGCAGGGGTTAGGGTTTCCTTGTAGTGTTCTGTGATGTAATGGTCAGCATGCTCGCCTCGCAAGCGAGGGACCCTGGTTCGATCCCCGGGCATGGTGAAACTATGGGCGAGTTTTTTTACGCCATTTGCCTCGGTCTACCCAGCAGTAATTGGGGACCTGGTTGTTAATCGATTTGCGGATCGTGTTCCAGGGTAATGGTTAGCCAGTGCAGTTGGCGAGTTGTCTGGTCTTCTCGGACTATTCCTTGACACTGGGTCATGCAACTCGTTAACTCAGGGTGTGGTTGTTGTGTTGGTGACAGCTTCTACACCTTAAACAAATTCACTCCTAGGTGGCCCTTGGGCCGGCCATCCTCGTTATACGAGGGGCAACCATTATATTATATTAGGGTTACCGGCTATGTTAGGTTAGGTTTATTTAGTGAAAGTTGGGGATTTAGATGTTTTGTTTCTGATGTATTTGGATGTATACTTTGTTTAGATCTCACCTTCGTTTTTGATAGAAAATAGCCAGTTTTTATCAAGGATGACTTGCCTCTTTAAAGAATAATGATGCATTTCCCATGGAAACTAAGTTCAAATCTGAACAAAATACATCAGAAATCAGACATCTCGTGATAAAATTTGAGGGTGTGCTAAAAAAAATAATTACTCACTTTTGTTGTTTTGTTTAGAGGAAGAAAAGTTAGAGGTGGACGAAGAGAGAATTTTTGGGTGACGCTCTTTTATTTAATTTTTGCTAGTGGCTTAGGTAGTTACATGACAAATGTAAGTGTTTTTTTGTGCTTTAACCCCCACATTTTCCTTCATCTTCAAAGCCGTACCCATTGTGAAAAAAATAATTGTTGTTGCCAGTGTTAAAGGGGTCATATCTACATAGATTAGCATTAGCCACTGAATTACAGGTCACATTCATTCGTCTCACCATGAAATACACATGTAAAACCTATTTCCATTATCAAATTCCTTTTATGGCATAAAACTAATCTTCACCTTGTTTTTTTACCTCTATAATATCTGATTAAAAATGAAAGAATTATTACATCCCTTCTCTTGTTTTTTAGATTACAGTATTTCGTCCTTAATATGAATCTTCGTCGATGTATTTAACTTCCTGTGACCAACTTACCGTATGACATGTTTATTCAAGCTTTAAATGACAAATTTATTTAAACATTAAATCTTCTCTTCTACACACATGAAAAACTGGCAGGAACTTTCGAATTTTTTTGTCACTCGTAATGATATTTAAATACTTTAAATTATTGTACATGAAATTGATGATTATGAGGTACACTTGCTCCAAAAAGTATCTTACGAATTTGTGCGAGACAATATGACAGAATGGACAAATGATTTTGACAACCCTACCCAGACAGCAGGAGTCAGTGTGTTTATTTTGAAATTCGTTGGACCCCTCCACATAGTTATTTTTGTAGCAAGTGTACATAGTATGTACAGGACACCTAATCTATAATATTTACTGACTTGTATTTTTTGCTTAACCTAAATCCTCAAGTTTATTCCAGTTCAGTAGACACCTTCTATATTTAAAGTGTAAACACTATTCACAGGTTGCTCTGAGTCGGTCAAAATTCTAAGACTGACTGCTGTGCCATATCTGTTCACCTACCCCCAACCTGATGTTACCTCTCCAGAACCAACAACAGACTGTGAAGAGATCATTGTTGAATCTACTGAACAAAGAAAATCTGTGACTTTAGAGAACACAAGACAAAAGGACGTGGCAGGAAACAGAGTAAAGAAACCCAGAGGTGAGAATAAAGAATATGGTGGACATTCACTCTTAGCAAGTTTAAAGGAAGATTGGCTTCCTTCAGTAAGGGGTGAGAAAAAGCGAGCTGATTTCTCCTCAGCTCAGGTAATAGAAGATGATCAGCTTCCTCATCCGGAATTCAGCATAACTATTGATGATGATGATGATGATGTCACCGAGTGTATAGATTCATCACAGCATGAGGTGATCCCTTCAGTTAGTACTCATAAGAAAGATGATCTCTTCACAGTAAAGTGGCACAATAAAACAAGAGTCAAAAAGCAAAAGAGACTTAGAGCAGTTGACATCACACAGAGAAGGAGTCTGGCCAGAGGTCCACTAACAAGAAGTCGGCAGAAAAAACTGGTGAGAGCAGCAAAGATTTTACTCATAGACATCAACACAGTGTAAAAACTGCCTCTTATTGTTACATTATTTAATTTTTCCCAACAAAACATTGATCAGGGGAATATACTTGTGGTTATGGTGCTTTTGTCTCTTTGTTTATAGAAAAATAGTTCCACACTTAACATCTGTAGGGATGTTATAACAAAACTTCATATATATATATATATATATATATATATATATATATATATATATATATATATATATATATATATATATATATATATATATATATATATATACACGTATATATATTTATTTTTTCATAATTAATATTTGGCCTTGTCTGCATGGGTAGTATCACAAACTATTAATAGTGATCACAAACTTTCTGTACATTATTTCCAATATTTTCAAGTATAGTCACTACTGCAGCCTTGAGAATCTAGAACTTAGAAATCCAGTTCTTTAAATTATCCAGAAAATTACAACCTATACAAGGAAGGTATAAACACAGACCTGAAGTGTTGTATGAAGTATGGTGACTTGCTCTCCTTGTCCTCTTCTCCACTGATCAGCGTGTTAGCTGCTTTTCTTCGTGTAGCAAGAACAGGAAGGTGACTGAAGCTGCTGCCACTATCATCTTCATTCACAGTTCTTTGTGTTAATTCACTCTGTTAAACTGTTCATTATTTTTCAAACACTTCTGCACTTTATATGCCGACAAGTAATATTTTTTTGGTAAAAAGATGTTGAATAATATGGCTTATCAATGCTATAATTTGATATATTACCATAGAGAATATAGATAAATGCAGGATGTTAGTTTGATGCCACATTATGCAATATACACAGCAGTTATACTTTATATAAATATTCTCTTACTTGTACAAGGTCTTCAGTGGCCATGAAGATGTGGGGAACAAGTCGACAAGCTTCTCAGAAGGTGGAGGTGAGTCTAGAGAGAAGCATTGATGTTTAGTGTAACCAGTACTGTATACGGTATAAGAACTTGAGATAATATATATATATATATATATATATATATATATATATATATATATATATATATATATATATATATATATATATATATATATATATATGCTGATAACCACCAGGAAAGAAGAAAACACGAAGTTCCCAAGCGCTTTCGTGTAATTCACATCTTCAGGGGTGAGTACAGACTGTCTGTAGTCTGTACTCACCCCTGAAGATGTGAATTACACGAAAGCGCTTGGGAACTTCGTGTTTTCTTCTTTCCTGGTGGTTATCAGCATATACCTAGATCACGCACACCTACAGTGATTTACTTGCATAAGCTCGTTGAACAGGCTTTGTGTGAAATATAACAGTCTAGGACTGCTTTTAGCATCCTGGTGGTCCAGCGGTTAGCGTTCCCCGGTCACAGTCATAGGCTTGTGGGCCGTGGGTTCGAATCCTGGCGGGTTGAGGTGTTGATTGTATGTAGAAGTCCGCGTGCTTTCTTGGGCTAATGAAATATATATGGATCCTCGTGTTTCGAAGCCGGATTTGGTAAAACGTTACTCTGACCACCTAAGTGGTGCGGGTGGTCCCCATTAGAGGTTCACGGCGCCATAAGCTCGTTGAACAGGCTTTGTGTGAAATATAACAGTCTAGGACTGCTTTTAGCATCCTGGTGGTCCAGCGGTTAGCGTTCCCCGGTCACAGTCATAGGCTTGTGGGCCGTGGGTTCGAATCCTGGCGGGTTGAGGTGTTGATTGTATGTAGAAGTCCGCGTGCTTTCTTGGGCTAATGAAATATATATATATATATATATATATATATATATATATATATATATATATATATATATATATATATATATATATATATATATATATATATATAAAACTATTAACTCTGACCTGCACCTCACAGTTTCATGAATATTAATGACTTTTGACAAAATGACTGCAGTAACTGTAAAGTACTAAACATTGTTATCTTAAAAATTACTAACTAGATAATTATATGTGCAATGCTTAATTTGTAAAATATGAAGTGATGGAACTTTAGTGAGCCGAGACAGATGATGACCAAGTCTGTGGAACTGGCAGAGTGCTGAGTACACTATCTCCAGGAACTGTAGGGGCACATTGGGAAGAAATTATAAACATAGAACTCATATCAGCATTTATTGATATGTGATTACATTTATAATTTACTCATGCAAAATAAAAGTGCCGGACTTATTTCAGTTTTACTAAAACTCATGTGTAACATTTTTATTTACTTTAGTTTAGTTTTACATATAAATAATGGCATGAACTGTAAATGATATATCTTTAAGACATCTCACATAATGGTCTCCCCACCTTAATGCATATACAGATTAGAGAAAGTTCAAACATAGAATATAAATTACTCTTTAAATTCTCATATATATTTGCTTCAAAAAGTATCTTTAAAATTTTTGTGTTGGACAAGAAACAACGGATGAAGGATATTGATAATCCTGCCGAGACAACAGGAGTCGCGGTGTTCATTTTAAAATTCCTCGAACCTCTCCGTAAAGGTACTTTTTGGAGTGAGCTGTACACATTAGACAGCAAGTTCAATGAAATTACTCAGAAAGAATATAAGATGATGAAGTTATGACATTGTTGACAGGGTCTCTGGTTGATAAGGAAGATACGGACAGTGTTACAAGTGATGACCCTGACTTCATTGACCCTGATGACCCCAATGACCCTGACTTCATTGACCCCGATGACCCTGACTTCATTGACCCTGATGACCCCAATGACCCTGACTTCATTGATCCTGATGACCCCGATAACTCCAGCGACCTCGAAAACCCAGATGATCCTGACCCTGTGGTAATGAGTGACAAGGAGACATTCAACAAATTTCCTCAAGATGGCTCAGTAGCCTCCTCAAAAGGTAAGATAAATTTCCCTTATAAATATGTATATGATATCTTAATTTTATTTAGATATTGTTATTATTATTTTACCCTTTTCGTTATGGTGAAACCTGTATATGAAGGAGTTTTCTCTCCATATAATCCGATAGATGAAGGTCACACATCTAACAGACCCTCGCTATAATGGACTTTCCTTTCCATATAGTCTGTTAAATAGAAGTTTCACTATATTATTTCTTATGATATATTGCAGACTGATAATATTTGAGGGAATATCTTTGTACAAGTATAGGTATGTAATTTTTGCATTTTGGGTTAATTATGGTAATTAGTTTTATCACCTGTGTCAATGGTAATATTCTGGTAATGTCTGTACACTTGGATGGTGATATATGAGTTGCTTGATATGTTTGTTTATTTTATTTCAGATACGACGCTAAATGCTGCTTTCAAATGGGTAAGTGTGGCGTTGTTTTATCAATCTTTCCTTTTATTCTTTGCCTTTTTATTGGTTTTAATAAGTTTTGTTGGTTTTTATTACTTACAGATGGTTTTTATGTTTTATAATAGCATTGGAAAAGGTGTACGATAGTTTGAACAGAAAGCATTGTGGGAGGTATTACAAGTGTATGGGGTGGGAGGAAGGCTATTAATGCAGTAAAAGCATTCTATGAGAATAGCAGGACAGCAGTAAGAGTAAATGGGAAAGAAGGTGAAATAAATGTGGGTGTTAGACAGGGATGTGTTATCTCACTGGTTGTTCAATATACTGTAGACAGGATGTGAACTACTGTATTTTACACTGGTGAAAGTGGTGATAATAAGCTTTTTTATAGGGCTGCACACATCTCAAATCCTAATTATAAGGGAGCCAAGTTGCCACTGTTCAGTATAACTGGTGACTGCTTCTGTTTATGGTTGGGGTCTGAACCTCTGATTCTAATGTGTTCGGATTATGTATTATATGGGTCCAAGGGAGCCAAGTTGCCACTGCACATCTCTCTCTCTGTAGGTACTCCTGAGCAAGCTGCTTCCAAATCTGTGGTTGCCCATTCAGTTGTGGCATAATTAGTGGTTGTAATGATGCTTGGAAGAATGTAATTAATTCTTAGATTTTAGATATTTTTTCATTGCTAATTATTCGTCAACTGAAAGTTTCCGAGGTGTGATTTTGGTGTTATTCTGTAAGAATTTAATTAGTTAAACCCCTTAGATTTTGTTCAAAATCTCAGTACAGTATAGGTACTCCAGAGTCTGCTGCTTCCAAATCTATGGTTGTCCATTCGATTCCAATTCCAAGAGAAAAGTATATTTTTTTGTAAATACTCTGAAGAAGGTCTAGAAGAACACGAAAACATCAACAAAATACCTCGGAAACCAATAGTTGGTGAGTTCAGTAATTGGCATTGAGAAAAATGTCATTGAAATCTTACAAGCATCATTACAACCACCAGCTATCCCACAGTCTATTGGTCGACCATAAATTCGGAATCTGCATGCTTAGGAGTACCTATACTGGCAAACAATCGTCATTATTAAAATCGATAAAATAATTAAAATTTTCCAAGCGTCATTACGATCACTAATTACGCTGCAATGAAAAGTGTTTTAAAAAATCCTATAAAGGCTTACATTTTAGGCCATAATCTTCATCTCACTGATTTTGTTCAAAATCTCAATATATGTACAGTACTCCTGAACATACTGATTAAGGATCTATAGTCTGCAATTTTATATCTGTATAATTACATCTCCAAATGACACCTCAAACATTTTAATTACTTTTCTGAAGCTAACTACTCACTGCCTTTCTGAGGAAATATTATTAGATATAGAAAAGGAGCATAAATATTATAAATCCACATTATGTTTCTATTAATGTATGTTATTTATTTTACCAAGATGCCGGAAGTTCTACAGACATTTATTACCCGATCAAACAAGCTCAGAATAGCTCACGTGACTGCCAGCTCAGTGATGGTGGTGAATCCTGCCTTTTATGTGGATGAAGAAAAGAAGAACATGGATTTTCACGGAGATACGGTATTGAGGCCGGTGTTTGCGATCATCAATGAGTCATGCGTAAAGATGATAGTTCTCGGCAAACTGTTTGAGGAAGCAGACATCGGCAATATTCAAGCTTCGATAGATATACTAAAGAAAGTTGAAAACAAGTTTATTCAGAACCAGTACATATTCTGCCCAGGTGTCAGTGAAACGTACATAAAAGCATGTCAATCTGTGGGCATCAAGGTACCTCTTCATACATTTGACAAGTATTTCTATTGTGGCCGAGTGTCATATCATGATAAGATTTGTGAAAAGTTCTATAGAAAGAGTAATTCTGTGTCAATGAGCAAGATACAAGGTTATGCTTATACCTGCAGGTGCTGTAACCACAAGATTTATTACTACAGAGCTCGCTACAGACGTAGAAAATTGGGAGTCATTAATGTAAAAGTTCTTAAGACTCTCCCATCCCCTAACCTGTCCAAGAAGGTGTTTCCCAGATACCGGTATTCTCAAAATAGTTCACTCAGTGGACACCTCAGGAGGAGAAGCATGAGACACACGGATGTTGACTTAATAAAACTGTCTGAAAATATGAAAGAAAGGTTTTTTACATTAAACAGTGAACAGAACAAAGACTTTTTGGAGGTATTAACAACACTGAAGAATGATAAGTTATTTCTTGAGATCTTTAAGAGAGATTCCTCGGAGGCCGTTAATGCCAGAAAATGGGCCGCTCTCTATGTGTGGGACGGGGAAGTTAAGAAGGCAACTTATGTGAGGGATCGGTTGCTGGCTGATGAAACAAAGGCTTACAACAACTGCAATCAACTTAATGACCATTCGTGTGAGTCAACCATTCCTCTTTGCATTGACAGAAGGAGAATAATATTTTTAGTATTGATTCCTAAGGTTGTTAATCATATAGATAGGTGCTAGATAAGAAGACTCTATTTAATGAAGATTTGAAATATTACAGAAATTCTTTTTGTTATTTCAGCTGAAATTGCCAAAGACACTTGCATGCGGTACAAGAATGAGATCTGTAATCGCTGGAGTATGGTCACGTTCAGGATCGCCCTCGCCATATACCTGAGGAACAATGAATCTTACAAGTCCATTGAATCATTCAGAATCCTCGACCTGCCTTCACTACACCCGCTGAACGAGTACAATTTTGAGGTGGAAAACCAATCCAAGACACACTTAGTAAGATATTTTATCATGTATCTTGTGTAGCATAAATGAGGATGACGACGATGATGATGATGATGATAATGATAATGATGATTCCCCCAAAAATTGAGTTCATGTACAGTATTATCCTTAGTCTCTTTTCTCTTACTATATTTCATAGGTTATGATTTATAGTACTGTACAATGTTATATATTTTTTCAGGAATATATCAGCGAACAATCTAAGAAATACTTTGCATTATCTAAAGAGTATAAGGCAGAGGGACTTCCACCATGCCTGGCAGAAGGAGCCCTCATCATCGACCAAATGAAAATCATATCAAACGTTAGTACCACAAAGATTTCTTTGAGTGTCGTGTAAATTGGGTTTTGATAGAGTTAGAGATTTTATTCTGATGCTTGTGCGGTATTCTTGAGGTTTTGTGTTAAGTGGCAGTACAGTGTCAGTTAGTTTTGATATTAAATGGTAGTTCTATATAGTTTTTATAACAAATAATTATATCACTCAGTTTGTTTGGATACGAAAATGTTAGTACCACTGGGTCTTATATATTAGATATAGTATGACTGAGTTTTGATATTTATTATTAGTATCCCATAGTTTTTATAACCTCTTTAACTGGTTAATAAGATCATTGACCCTAGACCTCTGATTTTGTGACCCAGTGAGAGTTCTTGTACATCCTTGAGTTAGTAATGATAAATCCTTACAGGTTTCAGATTGATCCTTCCATAATTGTAAGGCTAGTGTGGTTGACAGCTTTTTGGTGAACGAACATATCCGGTATCACATACACTCACACACAGGGCTTGAGTGATGACAATATTGCATGGCTAAAACTGTGTGATGGATGCAAAAGAGTTTTGTATAGTATATGACGATATGATGTGAAGCCTCATCCTTCTTGAGCCTAATCCATGTAATATTGTGTAGGCGGTTTGGTACGGGATACACGAGTCCCTCAACGGTCATGACCTGAGCCAGGAGGAACTGTTGAGTCTTTGTGATATATTCAACGCATCAGCTGAAGTCAAAACACCTCGGCCTGATGGGTATGTACTTCAGACGGTGTGGCGGGACATGTGCTATGAACATGACATCATCGGACCACACTTTCATTTGTCTCAAGATGTAAAGGGACCTCAACTGGCTAGTAAGTGTTGATAATTAAGATTACGATAGCATCTGCTAGTAATAATTCCTTGTACAGTATTAGTGGTAATTACTGTATGTCATGTCATGTCATTTTAGGTTCAGATCTTTGCACAGTTCATTGTGATGGTTGTTCAGTGTACAGTACCGAGTTATGAAGTTCACAAAATAATTGTTTTATATTCCTGATTGAGTGGTTGGTTGGATCCAGCAAGACCTCTGGCTTACTAGGAGCGCTTCATCATGTCTCGCACCAAGAACAATTCGTTGGGATTCAAGCTTCCACCCTCTACAGCTCCTGCCAGTCTAGAATACTATGACAGAAAGAGGGAAGGAAAGATTAATGATTATCTCCTCTGAGGCTGATCCATCACAGGCATTGTAGAACTGTCAAGAGTCACAGGTAGCTGCAGGTGGTGTGACTGGCAGCTGGTAAATGGAAGTAAAGCAGAAATCCATAGTTAGGGGCATTCATGGCTTGGAGCTACTATGAACCTATCTCAGGGTTTTCATCTGGCAAATCGAAGATCTTGCTGGTTTGTCTCTGGTGTTTCTGGGTGAGGAACATTCTTATTCTCTTTATTGTGGTTTGTCTGTGGAGTCTATTTTATCTGTCTGTTACTGTATCTTCAATAAATTCTCTCCATTTTTTCAGGTTATCTTCTTTGGACCATTAAGAGTTTTAATGACTTTGGACTCAAGACAATAGCTGTTGTATGCGATTATGCCGCCATCAACGGAGCTTGTGTACGAGGAAGTCTTGGGGAGGGCAGTCCATTAGGGGTCCGCTCTGATGAATTCTCTGAAATAAACCCCACATTCACCAACCCCTTCGACCCTTCCATAAAAATATCATGGATTGTTTGCCCTAATCATATGGTTAGACATGAATACATTAGACCTGTTTCTTGAGGACTTTGTGTAAATGTGAAACTGCACATACACAAATACTTTAAGTAATTGTGGTGTTAATCTCTAGACACCATTAAAACTGTCCATTAGTTAAAGTTAATTGGGCTAGGTTTAATTGGTTGGTTTTGTCTGTCATCATTAACCCCTTCATTATGAGGACTCTACTCTTCATATTTGATTTTGTTAACGCCAGACGATTTTATTCAGCACAGAGGGGATCCTGTACACAAGGGGTTAATGGTTTATTTTGACAAACCCTCCAGGAGTTCGAGGCTGGATAATGCACTTAGAGAAAAAGTTAACTGTTGTGTCTTATATACCTGCATCATTATAGTTGATTCATGTGAAGAACACCTTTGTAAATACAGATGATCAGTATAATGAATACCCTTTTATCATTGCAGCTGATTAATGTGATCAACGCCTTACACTCTTCTCAGCCTGAAGGGTCAAAAGATTTCCAGTATGGTGGCATCTCTTTTGGGTGGAAGGCCCTGGAGTTCCTTCTTGAGAATGATATAGAGAGAAAGAAAAAGAATGAACCCAGAATTGCTCCCCTTCTTCGCAAGAGCTACATTGAGCGTCGCCACACAATAAAGTTTCAGTATGCCCTGTTTCCATCAAGAATACTGCAGGTGAGTTCTGTTGGCCAGTTTTGTTCTTTCATGGTTGGTTTGGTGTTCCAGTTATTACTCTGAGTGAGACACATTGGTTGTTACTACTACCACACCACCACACACATGTTAGTTGTTAGTACTACCACACAGACACACAGGAGAAACCTACAAAACAATGAACAATGTCAGACCTGTAATCATAAATTATTTTACAGATTATCATGACCTACTTCTTCAAAATCTGGGTATAGTCTGTCTGTTAATATGTCTAGGTTTTGGCACTTTTGGTGAAAACATAGATTCTGTTAAAATTTCATACATTGTGGTAAAGGATCTGGGTTTAAAATTAAAAAATTCATGTAATTAGAATGTTAATTAATGAGGTTTGAATTAATTTAATACGTTTAGAGTATTCGAACGTCAATTGCGCGGTGCCCATAAGTTTGAAATATTCTTCATATACATTTTGTCAAGAAAATAGACTAACTTTACCATTTAACCTAACACATTACTGTAGTTCTCGCTTTCTATAAAAAAGCCGCTTATTAATTAATTCCCAATTCTCGTAAATTATTTTCCTTTTCAGACAATGGAGGTCTTGGATGCTCTAGAAAAGGAAACTAAACAAACAGTGCATGAAGACCTAAAACCTATGATGGAAAAGACTTGGGAATTTTTAACAGCGTCCAACAAAATTTTTGAAAAGGGTTTACTTAGCAACTCTGGTGTTACTGCTTCTGATGAAGAGGCCATAAGTAACATGGTGGAGGGGTATCACTGGTTCTGTGAATGGCAGAAACAAGCACACAGTAAGTTATGTTATTATTTTCTTCATATGTGTTCAGTATTCTACTACAGTAATTTTATCTATATTATAACCTTTTGGGCATCAGTAAGTAATTTGTGGCATCCATATTGTTAAAACAACTTCCACTCTAACCTATTGCCACAGAACCTTGACATATTTGAACTCTTGACTGAGAAAATATTTTAACTCCTTTTCTCCGGGGATGCCACTTTTAATACTTTATTTGATTAACACTGTACAATTTCATTCAGTAGAGAGAGGACACCGTACACAAGTAGCTGACACAGCTTTTGACTAATTTTTTACCATATGTTTTATTTAATGTTTCTAAAAGATTAATGATGTGGTTCATTTGTTTAACGTTTACTGAATATTTACTTTCCTTTTGTAGCAGCAACTGACTTTCAAGTGAGGAATCCCCGACAGAAGGAGTTTCTGTCCTGGCAGACGTGGGATGGGCTGCAGCTCTCAGTGCATGGATTCAAGAGCTTATGCAAGAACTTCCACAGCAGACATCCAGACAGAGCCATTGTGCCCATCAGACTGAATGGGATTGCAGTTGAGGATATATTTTCTCTAGTGAGGCATCATTGTGGCACTGGCAGAGGGAAGGCAAAAGTTTCAGCATTGAGTTATCCTGTGGGACTGTCTGAAGTTAAGTTTCATAGACAGCTAAAGAGAAAGCATAAGAGATATGACATTGTACAAAGATCTTGCAAGAAATTGAAGATGTCATAACTGATAAATACTGTACTCTGGCGGCCAATGCCTTAAAACTTACCAATACTGTCAAGTACAATATTGTATTACTGTATGTCTTAAGAAATACAGGAACCAACATATTCTTATACAGTGAAATTTATGTACATGTTATTGAAGTCGGAGAAATATAATAAAGTCAAGTTTCGGTTAAAAATAAAAGTTTTTTTGATTACCAAATACTGTATTGATTTTACCTATCATATATGTAAGATCTTTTGGGTCCAGAATTTATTTTATAATTTGGGTTTAATGATGCATAAATGGATATGCCAGTAGTGTATTTCCACCACTACCACCACTGTTCCCACCACTACCACCACTGCCACCACCACTGTCCCCACCACTACCATCACTGTCCCCACCACTGCCTCCACCACTACCATCAATGTCCCCACCACTACCATCAATGTCCCCACCACTACCAACCACTGTCCCCACCACTACCAACCACTGTCCCCACCACTACCATCACTGTCCCCACCACTACCATCACTGTCCCTACCACTACCACCACTGTCCCCACCACTACCATCACTGTCCCTACCACTACCACCACTGTCCCCACCACTACCACCACTGTCCCCACCACTACCACCACTGTCCCCACCACTACCACCACTGTCCCCACCACTACCATCACTGTCCCCACCACTACTACCACTGTCCCCACCACTACCATCACTGTTCCCACCACTACCATCACTGTCCCCACCACTACCACCACTGCCCCCACCACTACCACCACTGTCCCCACCACTACCATCACTGTCCCCACCACTACCACCACTGTCCCCACCACTACCACCACTGTCCCCACCACTACCATCACTGTTCCCACCACTACCACCACTGACCCCACCACTACCACCACTGTCCCCACCACTACCATCACTGTTCCCACCACTACCATCACTGTCCCCACCACTACCATCACTGTCCCCACCACTACCATCACTGTTCCCACCACTACCACCACTGTCCCCACCACTACCACCACTGTCCCCACCACTGTCCCCACCACTACCACCACTGTCCCCACCACTACCATCACTGTCCCCACCACTACCACCACTGTCCCCACCACTACCATCACTGTTCCCACCACTGTCCCCACCACTACCACCACTGTCCCCACCACTACCACCACTGTCCCCACCACTACCATCACTGTTCCCACCACTACCATCACTGTCCCCACCACTACCACCACTGTCCCCACCACTACCACCACTGTCCCCATCACTACCACCACTGTCCCTACCACTACCACCACTGGCATGTTACATAGGAGTGAGGAAAGGACTTGGCATGCTATAGGGGAGTGAAGGAAGGACTTGGTATGCTGTGTAGGAGTGGGGGAGGATTTGGTATGCTATAGGGGAGTGAAGGAAGGACTTAGTATGCTGCTAGGAGTGAGGGAAGGACTTGGCATGCTACAGGGGAGTGAAGGAAGGACTTAGTATGCTGTGTCGGAGTGAGGGAAGGACTTGGCATGCTACAGGGGAGTGAAGGAAGGACTTAGTATGCTGTGTAAGAGTGAGGGAAGGACTTGGCATGCTACAGGGGAGTGAAGGAAGGACTTAGTATGCTGTTAGGAGTGAGGGAAGGACTTGGCATGCTACAGGGGAGTGAAGGAAGGACTTAGTATGCTGTGTAGGAGTGGGGGAGGACTTGGCATGCTATAGGGGAGTGAAGGAAGGACTTAGTATGCTGTGTAGGAGTGAGGGAAGGACTTGGCATGCTACAGGGGAGTGAAGGAAGGACTTAGTGTGCTGTGTAAGAGTGAGGGAAGGACTTGGCATGTGTTAGGAACCGTCTTTATTTGGTAACTTAAGTGACATGACTACTATATTTTCCATATGTTATTGTAAATATTCTTTTATTATTTCATAACTTGATCCGTGTTTTATCTCATTGTTTTATGCACTCTTACATTAGTTGATAAAGTATGATGTTATATTTAGGATGATATGAATAATTGTAAGTACACATGTTGGGAATGCTGGGCATAACGAAGTTCTTTTGTTTTGATGTTGCCACCTTGGGACGTGGAAGACTTGACAAATGACAGGCTCAGGCTTTCCACACTCAGCTGTCACTTGGAGCAGACACTCCGGGTTTTTACCTTCCACTGCCTTCTCTCTTGTATCTGAGGGTGGGGGGGGGGGGGGGGGGGAGAGGTTCTTCGGGTGATCCTATGGACGTGGAGGCCTTGGTTGTTGCTGTGTATGCGGTAAGACTGATATTTTCGTATATTTTCTTGGAATGGCATTTACCCCAGTTCATACATGTATTGCCCCTAAGTATTCTTGGATAGCAGTGTTTGTATTACACAGTGCTATTTCATTTTGGTGTTCTTGTGCATAAGACATTTAAATATGGAAGATAAGGAATAACCATATTTATTTTTTGTTAAGCTTTGTTCCAATAACACTGGACCATCTTTCACTAATTATTTTGTCTTATATCAATAACTTTGAGTGACCTATGTCTAAAAATATATATGGTTGTTCACTGTATTGTTTCCATGGCAGCTTTTTGCGTTTGTGTTCGGTAACTGTCCCAGTGTTGGAATTTTGGTTGTTTGTGGTGTGAAACTTGTAATTACTAAGTGACATTCCGGTGCTTTGAAGTCCATAAGTAAATAAGCGGGAAGTGTTCATAACAGCTTGTTACATATGCGTGAGGGTACGACTTGGCATGTTATGTAGGAGTGAGGGAAGGACTTGGCATGTTATGTAGGAGTGAGGGAAGGACTTGTCATGTTATATAAAAGTGAAGGAAGGACGTGTCATGTTACATAGGAGTGAAGGAAGGACTTGTCATGTTATATAAAAGTGAGGGAAGGACTTGCCATGTTACATAGGAGTGAAGGAAGGACTTGTCAGGTTATATAAAAGTGAGGGAAGGACTTGTCATGTTGCATAGGAGTGAGGGAAGGAATTGTCATGTTGCATAGAAGTGAGGAAAGGACTTGTCATCTTACATAGAAGTGAAGGAAGGACTTGTCATGTTACATAGGAGTGAGGGAAGGACTTGGCATCTTACGTAGGAGTGAGGGAAGGACTTGACATGTTACTTAGGAATGATGGAAGGACTTGTTGTCATGGTCACAATAGCACGACTAGTATGTTCTACACTGAATTATTCATATCCTCCAACATCCACAAAACATGTGTGAAACTAAAGAGTTACCCCTAGAGAGAGACTTTTCCCTAGCCAGAGGTTCCATCCATTTTATCTTAAACATCTTGAAATGTCTCTTCCAAAGTAAATTTAACTTTAAGAGATAACCTGTATCAGTAGCCTTAGTCAAATATACATACACTGATTTAATGCCTTCTAGGTGTGTTGAGTTTGTTGAAAGCGTCATATTAAGTGAATTTAACTTATTTGTGCTTTGTTTGTATATGCAAGTTATCCAGTAACGTAACTTTAAGTCTGTAGTAAAGTGCTAGGTGCCATCAGCTTACAAGATGTATTTTATGACATACGTGTCAACTCATTTTGTCCTGACTCTCAAGTTCCTCGTCCTCTGTGTTACAGGTGACTGAATAAGCCATGGGTGGTCGTTATATGCCAGGACGACATCCAGCATCAGAATGGAGATGGATGAAGGCTGTTAAGATCTGATAGCGCCGTGTAAGATGCTGGTGTGGTGAGCTGAAGCTTACGAACAGCCAGCCGCCGTTCAGAGGAGGTGGCCAGAACGTGTTGGCTGTCCACGTGTTGATATCTCGTGTGTGGAGTAAGTAAGACCATCTCTTAAGCATTGTTATGAGTCCACAACGATAAGTAATTACTTATTGGGTGTGTTATTCATCCGATTGACCAAGTATGTAATATACTCAGTTGTAAGGGTTGTCATGTTACATAGGAGTGAAGGAAGGACTTGGCATGTTACGTAGGAGTGAAGGAAGGACTTGGCATGTTACGTAGGAGTGAAGGAAGGACTTGGCATGTTACGTAGGAGTGAAGGAAGGACTTGGCATGTTGCGTAGGAGTGAAGGAAGGACTTGGCATGTTGCGTAGGAGTGAAGGAAGGACTTGGCATGTTACGTAGGAGTGAAGGAAGGACTTGGCATGTTGCATAGGAGTGAAGGAAGGACTTGTCTTGTTACATAGGAGTGAGAAAAGTACTTATGTTACATAGTGAAGGAAGGACTTGGCACGTTGCATAGGAGTGAAGGAAAGACTTGTCACGTTACATAGGAGTGAAGGAAGGACTTGGCATATTATATAGGAGTGAGGGAAGGACTTGGTGAGCTGTGTAGGAGTGGTCAAATGTTCACAGTGAGGCTTCGTGACGTGAATGAGGCCTCGACTCCTTCATACTGAACCGTCAACCATCCGAATCCCAGCTTAATAAACACCATTACTGAACCACTAACGATAAAATAACAACCCTAATTAATGATTAATAACTGGTTAACTTAAGTTTATTTATTTAATTAGTTTAAACTACTGAATTGAAATTGATTTACTACTCGTGGACTGATTCGGTGTTTCGTACCATTGTTGTGGTCCTGGTAATGACGTCATCAGTGAGCGGGGTTAATAAATGAGGTGTTTCAACTGTTAATTGGTTGTTGTGCTTGTTTATAATTGATATTTATGACAGTTGACGAGAATGATAATACAAATATTAAATACTTGGTTTATGATTATTCTTGTAAAGTATGAAGTTATGGACACACACACACACACACATCACTTGCCATTTCAAACTTCCTTACAAAAATGGAGACAGTGTTACCACATCCCTCATCACTCTTCCTTCCCAAAGTCACAAGTTTACCAAGACTTACACTCATCAACAGTGAGGTGGCAACACTGTACTAAGAATGCCCCATATATGGATACTGCCCACACACTCCTCAGGGCCCCCACATCCTAATATCACCCATCTAGTTTAACTCCTTAACGGCTATTATCGTATAAAGGGGGTTTATATATTATAGTGGCAGGGTCGTGTATATATGAGAGTGATATAGGAGTGTGAACCTTAGTGACGAGAGGCAGAATGACCGCGGGTTATGTATTATTATGACCCCGCTGGCATATATGGTGTCTGGCCCCTCATACACCAAGGAGTGTTAGAAGGTTCACTAATCATAGATGGAGTTTACTGGAAGTCTTGGAGGTTGTTAAAATGTATCACACCTCTTCAATAACAACTAAAGTCTTTAAACACGTAATTCAAGTTAATTATTAGTTACCAATAATTCCAATAAGTTCGTATGTTAATTTACACCCAATATACACCAATAACAAGTAACGTATAAATGCATGTAAAAGATGTCTAAAACGTGAACAAAATTAACAACAAAATAACACTGAGACCTTACCTGAACTAGATACTGTGTAAAGATCGTATGTTAAAGGAACGTAATTTATGAATCTTTGTGAAAATAGAAGACTTTAATATACTCTTAAAATCTTACTAATCCTCAAGGTGATGATTCCAGATTCCTTACAAAAATCGTAAGTTAGATTTTCCTTTTAACTGGATGACTTAAGATAAAAACAAACTTAATAATAAACGAATAAACATTAATGCTATCACCCTAAGATTTACATTAAGTAAATACGTTCAATCAAGCGAAATAAACATAAGGGAATCTTTGAGAGACTCGGCCTGGTTTGTTACACCTGGAACTAGTTTTTCTGTGCGGTGACTCTGATGACTGAGGGTGCAAAAAAGTATCGCAATATTTACTAATAGGGGAAGACGTGTGAATATATTAAGTTAGGTTGGCAGAAGCTGAGGAAGAACTATCTATATCTATGTCTTCTTTTGCTTCTAGTGCGTCAATGTCTGCACCTACTGTCGCATCTTCGTTAGTTTAACTGAAGGGGACGAATTTCTTATAATGTTATGATTTACGTTTTCTATGTTGCCTGAACCTTCTTGTTATAGGGGTGTCTTAAGTGTTCCGGACGACACACAGACAGGTAGAGAGAGAGATGCATAAAATCAGGAAAAAAACAGAAAATAAACACATAGTCAGGATTCGCACAGGACAAATTCTTCCCTCACTGAGAAACACATCTAACTGGTCTCCTCACGTGACAATACACCAAGATGGCGTCAAAACTGTACCAAGACTCTAGGTGAGGTAGGTCTTTTTTTTAACTCAGCCCCCCTCCTCCTCCTCCTCCAGTTAAGAGTGAAAATTTCAGATACAAATCTTTAAAAATTCTTTCTCTTTCACTCTCTTTGTTGTGAACGAAAATCAGTGAGAAAATGGATGGACTCAACCGAAATATTTCAAACGTAAGTCAGTTCAGAGATGATGGAGGCCTTTACAGACATAATATTGAACGATAGTTAAAGAAAAACATTGAAAGTTTGTATAAAATGATCGAAAATCAGGGAGAAACCGTCGAGAATTACCTGAAAATGCTGTGAACGAAAGCCAGAGGGTAGGTTAGTGAGATGTCTATAGCGAGGAATTGTCCGTAAGTCAGTGGGAAATGTGTGAGTGTGTGTGGGCGAGGGAGGCAGGCAGGAGCGAGGAGGAGGAGGAGACTGTTGGTGGTGCAGCCTCAGTGTCCACTCCTCCCTGTGTCTGTGAACGTCTGTCCCGCTCCCTCCCAGGTGAACTAGCTCACTCACTCATCCCCTCACTCACTCATCCCCTCACTCCCTCCCTCACTCACACCCACCCTAGTGTTAGTAAACAAGACACCGTTCGTGAATGAAGTTATCTCCCAAAAATGTGTGAATTCGAAAACTCTTGAAAAAAAAGTATTATATGTAATGTGAATTTTTAACCTATTATCAGACTTTAATAAGAAACAATGATTGAAAACACGAGAAATAAGAGAGAAAATAAGGAAAATCATCCGTAGAAAAGACTGAAGGAGCTTGTTGTGATAATTAGACTTTGTGGCTGGAATTCCGAAGACTTTTAAAAGAGTTTTGTGTAATAATTAGACTTTTACGAAACTGTATGATAATCAGACTATAATTAGACTTCCTGTACGAACAATACCTAAATTACGACAAATTAAAAAAAAATAAGTGAAAAAGACTAAATAATTTCGCTGTGAAAAAGTAATTATTTAGTTTCCATCATCATTGTTACTATTTCAATCAGACTTTACGTATCGTATTTTGAGTCGAAAGAAAACAACACTGAGTTTAATTTGATATTTTAAGCAATAGTGAATTCGAAAACAAAAACCAATTACAATACAAATAAACCAAACAAGTGAATAAATACACAAAAAATAAACAAATACACCAAAAAAAAACGAATTCATGGAAGATGTCAACATTTTTCTTGTGATACAAACAAAAAAATATCGTCTCCCCAAATTTACTTCTTTGGTAATATTTTTCTTTCACGTGTCAGGGCATAGACCAGGTGAGTAGATTAATGGCCAATTTAACCCGTGTTAGCTTGATAATACTGTGGCCTATCAGACTTGTGGCCCATCAGTCGTGTGGCCCATCACTCGTGTGGCCATATATGCAGTTTATTAATGGCCACCTATTAAACACAAACGTCATGACTGATTGAGCATAACACCCGGAGGTTTACAGCTGATGGAGCACACACACACACCCTAACACACACACACACACACACACACACCCTAACACACACACACACACGCACACACCCTAACACACACACACACACACACATACACACACACACCGTAAAAAACTAATGAAAGCTCCTGTAATTCTCCTTAACACAGTGTCTCCAGGCGTTCAGGTACAAGGCTCACTATCTCTCGCTGTGTTGAAATCTCTCACATGTGTTCCCTCGCTCAGGTGTGTGGCTGTGGTGATCAATTACCTGGCGAGATATAGGTAGGGAGAACTTCTCTTTAAGAGGGAGATAGAGACAGAGAGAACATACATACATCTCTAAGGGGGTAATTCTCTGTTTGAGTCAGCGTATGACCTACCTTGACCTATGATTGTGCTGGGTGCTAGGAGAGGTAGGGGGGGGGGGGGGTACGGTAGGAGTCTTCCCCTCCCCCCTCACTTCCCTTCCTCCCCTGATGAAAGTACCTAGGAAGGCCTGGTGACCTTCCCTACATCATCCTCCTCTTCCCCCTTCCTCCTCCTCTTCCCCCTCTCTGTCACTCTCTTCTTCTATCTCTCCGCCCCTCTCTCCTATTCTTCGTAAGTGTTTTATGTTGACTCAGGCTACGTTATGTCTCATTCCCCAAAACAACCCAATAACCTTCTTATTTCCGGGTTTTGGAACAAGGAAGGTTTTTTACTGTTATACAAACCCAGTCATAACAACTATAAAAACCGCTTGACAATGAAGAAACACAATCCACGCTGCCAGGGTTACGGCCACCAGCGACAAGTTATCAGCCACGGAACTGTAACTCACTCATGAAACGAAAATAACACGAAATAACAGATGATAACATGAAAGAACACATGATAACGCAAAAGAACAAAAAATAACACGAAAAACTACCAAAAATAAACCACCAATAAAACAAAATTAAATCAAGTGGAAAATACCAAACGTAAAATAACGAAGAATAACAGAAGATGAAATAAGAAAAATAACAATAAGAATAATGATAATGACGTGTGTTGTGAAGATACGTGACTGTCTCCCTGGTCAGGTGTTGGCAGACTGACCCTGTGTGAGTGTGTTTGAGGAGACGGGAAGAGGCACAGCTTAACACATCTTTTACGACGCGGAGCAAAGGTAAGGTATACAGTGGTAGTTCAGGGCGTTTAGATCTCTGTCTGTCTGTCTCTTTGTTTCTGTCTTTTTTTCTGTATATCTGTCTGTCTGTCTTCTCTCCCTTCTCTGTCACTTTCCTTCCGTCTTTCTCTCGTTCTTTCTGTCTCTTCCTCTCTCTTTCTTTCCCTCTGTAGTTCTATGTTTATTCCTTCTTCTCACTACCCCCTCCCCCCCCCCCCCTCTCTCTCTCTCTCTGGATTTCTGAACGCAAACAACCACTGGAACATTCATACTTGCTGCATGAAACGAAGCATTCACCCCAGAATAAATTAACATAGATGTAATACAAACACAAATCTCACTTCCTGTTTTGTCTTACACTAAAGAACAAACAAATCCCCTGTACATCTTTTGTTTATATTTGAGGTGATGACGTCATGTATTGTGGTTTGAAGTCTCAGGGATCCCAAATATAAAAAAATCTCACCATAATAACACACGGCTAACAGATCTAATCCTATATACGAGATCAGTCGTCATTATTTACGAGGATGGAATTACTGCACGTACATATATCTTCAAGAATCCGGATCTACATATATTCGCCCACGTCACCTCAGAGCTCAGCATCCATGAACACCTGAGGACTTACACCACCTTCTTACTCACAAATCACAGGAGTGTTGAGATCAGGGCCACACCTTAGCTTACGTCTCACAAACATTAAGTCACTATTACGTGTCCACCTCCGTTCACTAGGACACACACACAATGATCTGTTTACTACGGAACCAAACATTTATTTCCTGTGATAGTCATAACTTTTTGTTTTTTTGGTATATATAGCTTATGTATTAAGTTCCTTCGACAATATACATTTATTTTAGCATTTTGTGCCCAGTAGGTCTAAGTACATGTTTACATTCAACGTTTTCTCTCTTGTTTTTGTTTCAGCTGTATGCTCCCTTTACGAATTTTTAATATAAACAACTTTTGACACTGCTTGACCCATATATATCGGGAAATACACTATTAACATCTCCATAATTTATATATATATATATATTAGTAATTGTTTTAGTTTTAAAGTTTATTTAGTACTCATATTTCTACTCTCTAAATGATCAGTGATACTCGTTTATAATGTTCGTCCGTCCAAATGGTCAACGAATTCCTTTTTTCCGCTATAATTCTTCTTAGACACAACAGACTGATTATATTCTTGGTGAGAAAATAAATCAATTAGATTCTTGCTGGAGAAGTCGGTGGTGTTGGCGAGCCAGAGATTAATATCAAGTTATGGTCATTTTTCCTTCTGCTGGGAGAGGTGTGAGAGAAGCACCATTTTCCCTGACCTTCATTATGTGGGATTCTCTTCATTATTGTCTTCCTGGGCTGACTATTGTTAATTTTGGTAATGGTGGTATTTTTTTATTTCCCTTTTAGTTTATCTTGAATATATTCCATATTATCTCTGATTTTGTGGATTTTGTGGTTTTATCATAAACAAACACACACACACACACACACACACACACATATACCCTCGACCTTGAGAGCTCCCACTAGTCAACATATTTCAGTGACCACATCAGCAATTCCTCACCCACCACCCCGCCTCTCTTAACACTATTGATGACGGCAGCTGAGAGAGAGAGAGAGAGAGTGTGTGTGTGTGAGTGTGAGAGAGTGAGTCAGTCACCCTCATAGCTTCCCAGCCCACGCATCGTGATCTTCCCCAGAGAAAAATGTGGCGTGTGTGTGTGTGCTTTGTCCTGGCCTGCCCTCACACCTCTGCGCTGCTTCATACTCTACCATACACACACACACGCACACACACAAAGACACACACACACACACACAGTATCTTCCACGTCACCTCACCTGACAATTACAGAATACAGAAAAATCTCAATTAAAGTTGGCTAAATGACAGGAAACCTTAATTACAGGTATATAAATAACAATAAGTCTTAATCACAGGTGTATAATATGAGAGGAAATCTTAGTTATTTAATAGTTAGGTCGCAGTGCATCTTAATTATATACAGTATGTATAAGTAAGGGAGCGACCATGAGGGACGGCGAGGGACGGGCAGGGACGGTGGGGGACCGTGAGGGACCATGAGGGACGGTGAGGGACAGGCAGGGTGACGTAGATAGGAGGCGGTGAGTGTAAAGGAGTGGATAGCATTGCGACGAGTGAATTTTTATCTTTAAGGATAGATAGGAAGTAAGTCCATATACTGCTGATGGATGATACTCGCTGGATTATATATATAACAAAGGGATAATCCATTAATCCAACACACAGACAGTGACACAGACTAACACACACACGTCGTCATAAACCCATCATTCCTTGTACACTACTACACTCCTGACGCTGATTTACATTGTTTCTGTCCGTGGGATGGTATCGACAGGAGGGAGAAAGTTGTGTCACCCAAAAGTGGCGTTCCTCAAGGCTCATTGGGTGTTCTCCTGTTTGTATTGTCGTCTTGAGAGAGAGAGAGAGAGAGATCACATTGCATTTGGACCTAACTGCTTGGCATGAATCATACTATATTCTCAAGGATACATTGTCTAAGTTTAGGAAGCCCAAAAGGAGTCCACACCAAGTCCAGAGTCTAGTCAGTATCTAAAGTCTGATTCAAATCCGATGTCTAAATTAAGTGTAAAGTCCTTATGTTAACTTTCCGAGTTTAGAATTTAGTCACTGTTAAGTCCGGGTTATGTCCAGAGTACAGATTGAGTACAAAGTCTAAAGTGAGTTAAAACCAAGCTATAAGTCCAAGTTGTCCACACAGATCCACGTTTAACCGAGAACTTTATCCATCTAATCCATCCATTGCTTATGTTGTCAATAATATTAGGCGATCTACAGTAGCCTAGAGCTATTGTGGTGGTGTGGGAGAGTACAGTATGAGTGTGTGGGTGAGTGGGAGAGTGTGGTAGTGTGGGAAGGTGGATGTGTGTGTGAGAGGGTATGCATTGGGTGTGTGGGGGTGTGGGAGAGCATGAATGTGGGAGCTTGTGGGAGTATGGGAAGGTGTGTGTGTGGGGAGGGGGGTATGTACGTATGTGGGTGTGGGAGCGAGGTAAAAGGGTATGTGGGAGTGTGTGGGATAATGTGGGAGCGTTTGGGAGAGTGTTAGAGCACGTGGGAGCATGTGGAGGAGTGTGGGAGCGTGTGTGGCAGAGTGTGGGAGCGTGGGAGCGTGTGGGAGGAAGGTGGATGAGTGTAGCAGGCAGGATACATACCTCCCCTGGGCTACATACTGCTCCTGGTTCTAATTAGTTGAAGGACGTGTCGTTCTCACCTCACAGGAAGACAATACACACACACACACACACACACACACACACCCACACACACACACACACATCTTTCACCTTATATAAGATAGAGGTGATTTACTGAATGGGTCGCTAGTCCTATTAAACCCCATTTGATCAACAGCAATACAAAAATTCACAGGTTCGATTTTTGCCCTGAATAGTAAAATTGATTAATAACTCGATTTTGAATGACTTTAGCAGCACCAAGTTAACGTAAATATCTATAATTTTCAATGTTAATTTTATTCCCTTATATGATGTTAAGTTAAATGTTAGTTAGGGTAATTTGATGATATATTTACTAACGAGGGATTTTTTATCTTACGCACCTCTGAGAATTTGCATCCAGGGCATCGGTACCTTTCTTAATATAGTCTACCTGTATGGTGATTACAGGTGTGAGGTGGCAGGTGTATGGAAGATAGTACTCTCAGGTATGTGGAGACAGGTGTATGGAGGATAGTACTCTCAGGTGTGTGGAGACAGGTGTGTGAAGGATGGTACTATCAGGTGTGTGGAGACAGGTGTGTGTGGAGACAGGTGTGTAGAGACAGTGCCGAAGTTGGTGCTGGCTGGGCGATGGACGCTGATTCATTGAGGCAAGAGAACGTTAGTAAAGATGCCGTGTTGTTTCGTTCACCTGTTCCATAATGAACTGCAGGTGTAACTACTGCTGTCTCTCTCCCCATAACTCTCCCCCTCTCCCTCACAACTCTTCCTCCCACACCACAACCCTCCCTCCCCCCCACCTCCCACACCACAACCCTCCCTCCCCCCACCTCCCCCACCACAACCCTCCCTCCCCCCACCTCCCCCACCCCTCGTCTCTGAGCCAATAACCTTTCAAGTCTCCTTAACTATAGACACGACAAGTGATACTATAACTTAGACATTTAACTCTAGTAACACACGTACAGTTTTTAATGTTCTGAAAGCTTTGAAAAACTTAAAGAACATTCTGAGACATTGCACTGACTCTCTACTGTCCGTTGGTTGGCTGGCTGGCTGGCTGGCTGGTGGCAAGAATGTTGTAAGTCACTTTAGGGGTGAAGGTTGAACACGCAGGATAATTGTAAGGATTAACAGTCTTAAAGTAGGTGCAGGGTCTGTTGTTGTGTGACCGACTGGAAGATGGAGTTCAGGAGGAGGAGGAGGAAGAGGAGGAGGAGGAGGCCAATATTATTTCCTGACTCCTTGTTCTCTGTTGAAGTTGAAGTTCCTCTCTCGTTCTTTTTGTAAGTCTCTGGTTGGTGTTGTCGAAGCCATCAGGACTCAACCCTTTACCAACCACCGGAATTCCCCCACAGTAAAATCGACCGCATTGACCAGGGTTAAGGGTGTTAAACCGTTTCAGTACCTCGTTAATATAGTTGTTATAGCACAGAGCTGAAGATTAAAGGTCAAATTACGTTAGGGTCAATGTTCCCGGGGTTAATGGTGGTCAAGGTTTAATGGAGGTCAGTTTATTGGGTGATTATTATAGGGACATGTTCATACAGTGTCTCTGGAAGGTTAGTGTAAATAAGAGAGTTCCTTGGTGGTAATGACAGAATCCGGATATTGTCTCTCTAAACACAAGCCTGGAGGCAAACTTCACTCGAATACAAGGAGAGGGAGAGAAGAAAGGAAAAAGTGAGGGAAGACAAGTGTGGAAGAGATAAAAAAGAGGAAGAGGAGAAGGAGAAGAAAGAAAACGTGAGAGAAGACTGGTGTAAAATAAATAAAATGAGAAAGAGAAGCAGAAGGGAAGAAGAAAGAAAACGCAAGAGAGGAGACAAAAACAGGAAGAGAAGGAGAGCGAAGAAACAGGAGAGGGACAAGAACTATAACACAGAGAGTACCGACCTGGTTCACCGCCTCCAGCCGAACCACATCCTTACCGGACGCCTATTTTAGCGCACACCCACCCACTGGTACACACAGACACACCAATACACACATACGGTGCACACAAATACGATCTGGTGCACACAGACGGTGGACAGAGACCGAAACACACAAATATGGGTTGGTGGAGGGCGTGGTGCTGGCTTAAGTGTCCGCGTGGAGCTAAACTTCCAAGGTCAACGGGGTTACGTGTGCGTCCAGCGGGCGTCGCTCTCTCGTCTCCCTCTCTCCCTCTCCACCTCTCTCTCCCCCTCCCTCTCCCCTCTCCCTCTCTTCTCCTCCCTCTACCTCTCCCTCTCTCCCAACACCCCATATGCAACGTATTTCACCTAAAAGACGTTTCCTTTCACAAGATTCACTCACTCTACGAACAAGAGAGAGGACGATGATGAAAAGGTCTCGTTATCAATCTCTCGCGTCTACAAATTATCAATAAAAACACTTCCTTCCACCTAACCCATTCCACCTACAAAAACATTTCCTTTCTTTTTCACAAATTTCTTTTATTCCACCTAAAAAACGAGGAACAATTGCTTTCTCCACGTTCATCTTAATCCACTTCTAACACTATATCCAATACCATATCCACATATCCAACCTAATCCACTCTAAATGGATATATCTGCCTCTATATCCAAAACGATAGAATTAATCCCCGTCTGTTGTGGCTACACCTCAATTAATCTACGTAAAATACAATTAATTTAGGTACAGCGAGGCATGAATCACACAGGTGAGAACAGGTATAGTGGAGGCAGGCGTAGCGTGTGTGTGTGTGTGTGTGTGTTATGTACCGTCTATGAATATCTTTGTGCATCTGTGTACGTTTCTGTGTATCTGCGTATATATGCGTTATTTATGTATACCAGATCAATACACTACCCACACACTCACCTTCTCTAAATATACCTTGGTGTGAGGTTAGGACAAGACACAACACATATATCCATTTAAAATCCAAGAACGTTTTCCCTTTCTGATATATTTTCGTGGGTTAGACCAGGAAGTCCTTACATCACACCTTCATGAACTAAAGCTGGTGGTTTGTTTCCTAGACTATAATCCTATTGGAGACATTAATGCAAATATATACTGTCCGCTTTATCGTTTCAATCGGAATAATGGCTGTGGGTGACCGATGAAATATGAATGTAGACGAAATGATCTGATACGAGGAAGAGTCTGTGGATTTTACTTAGACGGTCAGTTGTGGTATGGTGGTGAGTGTGTGGTAGGTGTGTTGTGGTTGTGGTGCAGTGGTGGTGTGTTGTGGTGTGGTGGTGGTGTAGTGGGAGTGGTGCGGTGGTGGTGAGTGTGTGGTAGGTGTGTTGTGGTATGGGAGTGGTGCGGTGGTGGTGAGTGTGTGGTAGGTGTGTTGTGGTGTGGTGGTGGTGTAGTGGGAGTGGTGCGGCGGTGGTGAGTGTGTGGTAGGTGTGTTGTGGTATGGGAGTGGTGCGGTGGTGGTGAGTGTGTAGTAGGTGTGTTGTGGTGTGGTGGTGGTGTAGTGGGAGTGGTGCGGTGGTGGTGAGTGTGCGGTAGGTGTGTTGTGGTATGGGAGTGGTGGTGTGTAGTGTGGTGTGGTGTGGGAGTGTCTGTAGTTCACCCTCAAGTGTGTGTCTCACCCTCAAGTGTGTGTTTCACCCTAGCTAGGACGTGTGGTGTTGTCAGGAAGGCAGAGGATCACGGGACAGGATGTGGTCGTCTACAGGTGGCAGACCTTATTGCCACCACTCACTTGTTGGCAGAGTTGTTCATGTGTTGTCAGCATTCTTGTGTTGGTACAGTTAGATCTATGTGTTGAACTAGGCCTATTTGTTGTCAGTATAGTTGTGTTGACAGAACTAGGTGTTGGAAGTACGGCCGTAGCACGGTTGCCTCTCACCACAGCGTCTTGGGTTCAGATCCCTGGGACAGATGTGAGAGGGCGTGTGACCCTACCAAACATGGCAGGTTTTCTCCCGGTGATCTAGTTTCCTGCTGAACTAACAGAGGCTAATGAAGGAGGGGGCGAAGGAAGTGCTGGAGGAGGTGATGTTGAAGGAAGTGCTGGAGGAGGTGATGAAGGAGGTGTTGGAGGGGGTGATGTTGAAGGAAGTGCTGGAGGAGGTGATGAAGGAGGTGTTGGAGGAGGTATTGAATTGAAGGAGAGGGTGTTGGAGAAAGAGAAGGTGTTGGAAGAGGAGGTGGTGATGACGGTGGTGTTGAAGGAGGTGAGGAAACAAAGAACAGACCAACTGCTTGAACGGTTAGTGAGGGGATATTAATTCTTTATTTAGTAGCGTGTGGGGATGGAGGGAGGGAACGACTAACACATCATCGAAAATAACACACACACACACACACAAACACACCTAAACGGATTAACTTTTTACGCTCGTTCAAACAACAAAACTTCCTTCCAAAAATATGAGTCCACTTAACCTGACACATAATATTCAATCTGTCGGGTTTTATTACAGGAGTGACCTAATTGTAGCGCCATATTGAGAGGTTGGGTGTTAACCGTCGCTAGGAACGGGTTTTATGCGTATGTAAATTGCATAGGAACACATAATAATGAAACGACTACAAGTTACTTTACGGAAGCAATGGTGAGGTGGGAGACAACGGCGGCGCCAGGGACAAAGAGAGGGTGTGCCTGACTATAACATTCTCTCAGAGCTGTGTGTTGTGACTTAAATTGCTGTCAGAAGCACTGCTTGAGGCCCCGAAGGCTTATGATTTGAAGGTACACTCAATCAAACCAGCCTGCCCTAATGTAGTATAGTTTGACGTTTAGATTTTTTATCGTATTCGTTTTCTTTTACTCCCATATGTAGACATTTTCTTTTAATATTTATGGGTAACTAGTATAAAAAGTAGCCCCTGTAATACCAGTCGCAGTTAGTGTAGTTCCATAATTTCATCACAATTTTTATATATAGGATGGACTTATTAGCTATATATTATACTATACATTTGATATAATTACTAAAAAAGTGAGTTTACTTGGTATAACACTGAAATAAACTTCCCAATGCGACATAATATGCAGTAGAAGAAGCTAGTGTTTGTGTGATCTTACATTTGTCTTTTTTTTTAGGTTTTTGGCTTTTTTTTACCACTAAATAATTGTGAAAAGACATATTATAAAAGTCATAGGGTGAAACGAGGAAAATTCGATTACAAATATAACTTTTGCAGCAGGTTAGGTTAGGTTAGGGTAGGTTAGGTTAGGTTAGGTTAGGTTAGGTTAGGTTAGGTTAGGGTAGGTTAATCTTCATGTGATCCGGATGAGTTTTATGAGGCGATTATCCGACTTTTATGGCCAAATATAATAAGTAGATTTACATATGCATTCGGTTAACAAGTAGTGATTATTCTTTATTGATGTGTATGTGTGTGTGTGTGTGTGTATGTGTGTGTGTGTAAGGTGGATGACCAGGATGGCGGCAGGAAGGAGGGAGGTGAGGGAGGGAGGTGAGGGAGTGGCATACACGAAGGATAAACATCTAACGTGGTATTTCCTCTCGACGTAATCTGAAGAAGAAGAAAAAGAAGAAAAAAAGAAAAAAGAAGAAGAATTAGAAGAAGAAGAAGAAGAAGAAGGCCCATTATGAACCCCTGACTGGACCCTAAATATCATCTAAGGGACAATTGAGGTAACCAAGGTGACATGGTGTTGAGTATCGAGCCTTGAGACACACTGTAAACACCCACTTGACCTATACCTGCTCTAGAGGCCGTGCTTGAGAGAGAGAGAGACTGGCCAAAGGTTTCTTTACGTTGAGTCGCCTTGCTGCTACACGTCACCTCTCATACATCCGTCCTACACGAACGAAATATATTATCTAACTTACTTACTTATCATTTTATTCACTTAATATTCACTCTCTCATACACATCTTACGATACTTTGTCTTCTAAGTCACCAAGTATAGACATCCTCATAAACACCTTAAGAATTTTTTCCTACGTAAATGATGCATCAATTAAGCTCCACCCACTTCTGGCGTCCTTAGCAACCGTAGTAATTCATGAACGTTGATTGGTTGACGGTTGCTAAGAATGCTAATATGGGCGGAGCTTAGTCGAGAATTTAAATGATAAATAAATGATTAATTAATATCTTTTACAGCCTCCATAAAGAAGTATATAGTATAGTATTGGTTAAAGGTGCGTTAATGCGTAGTTAAAGGTGCGTTAATGCGTAGTTAAAGGTGCGTTAATACGTAGTTGGTCACAAAAGCCCGGCAGTGTATATATTGACATAAAGTTAAAGAAACATAATTTTCATCACGTAGAAAAAACATAGTCAGTCAGTCAGTCAGTCAGGAAATACAAACAGATGTGTGTGTGTGTGTGTGTGTGAGTGTGTGTGTGAGTGTGTGAGTGTGGTTCAAGGTAATCTAGGTGTGTTAACCTTGAGTGTGATGTTGGACAGGTTTTGGCTTGACTCTGACCTCCCCCCCCCCCCCCCCCTACCTAGTGTCGTACCCTGGAGGCCACACTGACTCACGCACCTGTACTCACACACCTGTACTCACACACCTGTATTCACA
Organism: Homarus gammarus; assembly: GCA_958450375.1. Lineage (NCBI taxonomy): Eukaryota > Metazoa > Arthropoda > Malacostraca > Decapoda > Nephropidae > Homarus > Homarus gammarus. The sequence goes on along the minus strand of CAUDMG010003540.1, from coordinate 655,742 downwards.
CACCTGTACTCACACACCTGTACTCACACACAGGTAAACGGAACAACACCAGGACCCGGATTTAGAGATTCTTAGGTGAAATTTTTCTTCACGTCTAAAGAGGTGAAATGTGAAGCTTTTTGGTTTATCGTCTTCCTTCCTTCCTTCCTCCTTCCTCCCTCCTCCTTCCTTCCTTCCTTCCTTCCTTCTTCCTTCCTTCCGCCTTCCTTCCTTCCTTCCTCCTTCCTTCCTTCCTCCTTCCTTCCTTCCTTCCTTCCTACCTCCTTCCTTCCTTCCTTCCTTCCTTCCTTCCTTCCTTCCTTCCTTCCTTCCTTCCTTCCTTCCTTATTAAGCATGTATTATAACAAGCAGTGTAGCCATCATTAAATAAAGTTAGTAGGTTAAGTTAAGGGTAAAATCTGAGGGAATTAACGCTACAGTTTATAACTTAACCTCACCATAAGTAAATATTACCAAACTCAAGGGTATTTAAGTTAGTGTTAGCTTAGGTTAATTAATTGTATTTAACCTAACCTAACCTAACCAAAAGTCTACCTGGTACAACACCTTTGCACTTGAGGAATAAAAAGTATGTAATCAGTATTGAAATTTACCTGGAACAGACGGACAGACGGACAGACAGACAGACAGACAGACGGACAGACAGAATACTTGACTGAGTAGGTAAAACACATCCCATACATAATAAAAGGCTAAACAAAAAAAAAGCTCCTCGACCATAAAGAAATAAAATACCTAAGTTTTTATTCCGGGAACCAAACAAATCACCTTTATATTGAACCGAAGTCGTAGCCAAGGCAAGTGGATTGAAAATGTTGAATATCTAGGGTGAGAAAGTCAGCCAAGGACACGAACGAGGCCCCCTCCCTCCTCCCTCTCTCCCTTACCCCTCCTCTCCCTCACCCCTTCACCTCCCCCCCACCCCCTCCCTCACCTCTCCTCCGTCACCCCTTCACCTCCCCCCACCCCCTCCCTCACCTCTCCTCCCTCACCCCCAAACTGTATTATTATTAATCTTTTCCCACAACTTTTAACAGCCTTCAACACTGACGATATTAAGCGTATTTTTTCCATTCTCTTCAGGTCTTGTTATTGACGAAATAACTTGTATCAATTTAAGTTACTATTTTTTGATGGTGATTTAATGATGGTGATAATATTTCTTTTATGTCATTACGAAATTTATGGTTAATAACTCCGTGTGACGTATACACACACTCACACACACACACACACACACACATGTCCTTCCAGACACGCCAGACAGGTTCCGAGAACTAAAGATGAAACAGAGAGAGAGAGAGAGAGAGAGAGAGAGAGAGAGAGACCACATCCTTCCCTAACAGACAGGATATTACTCTGCAGATTATATACCCATCAATCGTTTCGTGGAGTGGTATAATAACTACGAGTGTGTGTGTGTGTGTGGAGGCGCAGGTCTAGGTCGTATGGAGGGTCGAGATAGAGTGTCATGGTCAGTGAAGGTGCCTGGCCTTATATGGCACACCTGGCACCCGAAGAAGGAGAAAGAGGAGTTGCCATATTTTGTTTTTTAGTTGAAATTTTCTGAAATCTTAGCTGTAATTTGAGGTGTGTGTGTGTGTGTGTGTGTGTGTACAATATAAACTACTAAACAGTCATACCAGAGAGAGAGAGAGAGAGAGAGAGAGAGAGAGAACACCTGAGCCACAGACAGGCCATTAATTAGCAGCTCAGGTATAACATTGTCTTCTTCTTCTTCTTCTGAGGTTGTGAGCCTTTTCACCGACACACCCTATTTCACATACCACATTCCACATACCACATCCCATAACACATAGCCTATATCCAACATGCTACAGCCCACATCCCACACCACACCCCATAGCCCATACCACAGTCCACAGCCCACACGAATCATAATGCCCTTACTTGATATGGTCTAGTTACCCCATAAAATGGTCAAGAGAAAACGATGATTACTTAGATAAGAAAAACGACATTATCCACTTACCAAGCCCCTACAGGAGAAAGTATTCCCTTTCTCTAGTAGTTTTGGAGTAGAAAGCATACAATATAAAAAGAACAAGTATAAAGAAACATCAATTATTATATGAATTAGTTTCTGTTGTGATGGAACGCCAGAAAAAACTGATATTAAGAAAACGGAGGGGAAATGTATTTTTTTAGGGGATAACTATGGGAATATTTAATCTCTATCACATTAATTGGAAACTATCAAGATATTACTGTCTTCATTATTCTAGTAGTAAAACAGTAACTTATATAACTAAAACTGAACACAAAAAATTACACTATCAACCAAATCCACATTAAAATAACAACGATATTACCAAAAATAAATTCCTTTAATGTAAATACAAATAACTATCCTTGAAAATTCTTGCCTAATAACACATTAATATTCCTCATACTCTCTTATCTTCATCTGTATATACTTAATTGAAGGGTTAAATAATACTTAGATACAATATTACATGTTATTTTAAACTCACCTTAATATATATTTAATTAATGACAGGGCAGGCACATGGTACAGAGATAAATACTAGTTTAAGGGGTTAATTACGTGTTGTGTCGCTTGGTAAGCCTGTAATAAGGGAGGTATCATGTTCAACTCACGCAACCAAGGATAGGAGGTGACGAAACGGATAACAGGAGGTTGGGATGTGGCTTTAAGAGGTAACAGAGGGTAGGGATGTGGCTTTAAGAGATAACAGAGGGTAGGGATGTGGCTTAACCAACAGAAGTTAACGGATTTGCACCGACATATAACAAAAAGTAATTAACTGATTCAACAGGTAACAGAAAGTAACCGATCTCAACCCAACAGGTAACAAAAGATAATAAACTGATTCAACAGGTAACAGGAGGGGGTAAACGGATATGGCTCAACAGATTAACGGTAGATGAAGACTCAAACGTCAATGGTGAATAACTGTTAACAGCATCAACAGTAAGGGTGATTGGTGGCCTGACACACACCTACCGCCCATTAATTGGAAAGGTGATCAAGTCAGAGTACCTGTCATGCCTAAGGGGTATTGCGTGGTAAAGGTGAGATGGAGGGAGGGGTGAGAGGGAAGGAAGGATGAGAGGGAGAGAAGGGTGAGAGGTTGAGAGGAAAGGGTGAGAGGGAGGTGAGGGTGAGAGGGAGGGATGGGTGACAGGGAGGTAAGGGTGGGAGGGAAGGAAGGGTGAGAAGGACGGAAAGGTGAGAGGGAAGGAAGGGCGAGAGGGAAAGAAGGATGAGAGGGAGGGAAAGGGGAGGGTGAGGGGGAGGGAAGAGTGAGAGGGAGAGAAGGATGAAAGATTGAAAGGGAAATGGTAGTGAGAGTGAGGGGAGGGAAGGATGAGAGAAAGAGAGGGATAATTGAGAGGGAAGGAAAGGGGAGGGTGAGAGGGAGAGAAGGAGGGTGAGTGTAAGAGGTTGAGAGGTTAATAGATTCACCCTCAAAATGGCCGCGTTTATACACTGAGACTACACGCAGGGTCATCCAACAAAGGTTCCTTCATTGTTACAGGTTATTCGAACACCAGAAACAAGAGGAGGAATAGTTTCGAACACCTACAACCAAGAAGACCTCTTTCGAACACCCAGGACAAAGGACACACTTGGTTATGTGCAGTACCCCCCTCCCCCCGGCAGTGAGTTTATCAAGGGGTTGAATATCAAGGGTCAACTGTAATGGACTGGATGACTGTGCTTATTGATGTATATTAATGTAAGAATAGTATTACTTCCAGGGCGTGTGTGTCTGTTATGTCCAGGGTGTGTGTCTGTTTATGTCCAGGGAGTGTGTCTGTTATGTCTAGGGCGTGTGTCTGTTATGTCCAGGGCGTGTGTCTGTTATGTCCAGGGCGTGTGTCTGTTATGTCCAGGGCGTGTGTCTGTTATGTCCAGGGCGTGTGTCTGTTATGTCCAGGGCGTGTGTCTGTTGTGTCCAGGGCGTGTGTCTGTTATGTCCAGGGCGTGTGTCTGTTAGGTCCAGGGCGTGTGTTTGTTTCTGTCCAGTGTCCAAAGCGTCTATGGTTCTGTCCAGTGTCCAGGGTGTGTGTCTAGTTATGTCCAGGGTTCAGGGTGTGTGTCTAATTATGTGCAGTGTGTGTGTGTTTGTGTGTGTATGTGTGTATTATTGCTATGTGTACGCAAGTGTGTATATAAATATGCATGTGTGTGTATAAGGTATATCTGTGTGTATATTTATTTGTGTGTGTATTTTTGTGTGCGTATTTTTGTGTGTGTACGTATATCTGTGTGTATATTTATTGGTGTGTGTATTTTTTGTGTGTGTGGGCAGGTGTGTATTACTCAACACCAACTTGGTCATGTAAGAATGCCCTCACCTTTAATTAGCTTGAGACTTACCTGAGAAAAACTAGTACCTGCAGGTAATTGAAACATAGCACTAGTACACCTGATGAACACTTGAGCCATTAAATGAGAGAGAGAGAGAGAGAGAGAGAGAGAGAGAGAGAGAGAGAACAGTTCACTTTACCTTGAAGGCGAATCGTCAAGGTCAAGTGAGTGAGTCATTATCAAGTTACACCTGGCCAACACCACCTCTGGCCATGACCACACCCTGGCCATGACCACACCCTGGCCATGACCACACCCTGGCCATAACCACACCTGACCTTGACCACACCTGGCTAACACCACACCCTAGCCTTGACCACCCACTGGCCATGACCACACCCTGGCCAACACCGCACCCTGGCCATGACCACACCTGGCCTTGACCACATCTGGCCATAACCACACCCTGGCCATGACCACACCTGGCTAACACCACACCCTAGCCTTGACCACCCACTGGCAATGACCACACCTTGGCCTTGACCACATCTGGCCATGACCACACCCTGGCCATGACCACACCTGCCAGCACCACACCCTGGCCATGACCACACCCTGGCCATCTGTAAAAAAAACCGCATCAGGAATTCTTTTACAACGCTTTCAATAACATCAACACAAACACCAAGGGGCTTTGCAAACACTCCATTAGGTCGATTTAACAGAGTGCCAAGAATGCCAAAAGATGCCAAGAAATACCAAAAGGTGCCAAACTAAGATATTCAAGCACCTATAACAAATTTTACGATCAATTAAATCCAAATGTCACGACAATAATTATTACACAAACAAAAACATATAAGAAACACCTATCATAACTTAATGACATAACACCCCGCATCACATAACTCCTAATGACACACCCACAAGGAAGTCAATTGGTGAGGTTTTAATGGGTGATGTAAGTTCTTATTATACTTACCTTCATTACGACGGAAGGATGTCACGTAGGAGGAGGAGGAAGAAGGAGAAGAAGAAGAGGAGGAGGAGGGGGAGGAAGAAGGAGAAGAAGAAGAAGAAGAGGAGGAGGAGGAGGAGGAGGAGTGGTGTTAATGTTTTGGATAATTATTTAATATATAGCAGATTCTCCTTTAAATGACAGTTGCTACTTAATATATATAGCAAATGCTCTTTCAATTTGGCCAATCAGAACATTAACAAAACAAAATATTGGCCAATCAGATCGTTCAATAAACCTATGCTTGGCTAATCCGAACATACAAAGGTCTTTCTCTTCACACTATTTCACTCAGGTACAAGTGTTTACCGAGTGGCCGAAACACACACACACCGTCCAATATTTAGCGCTCTTTTATCTGTGATCGTCATAGTGTAGCGATCCTTGTGTGCGTGTATTTGTCTGTCTGTCTTGGTTAGCCAATAGGGGGAGAGGGTGGTCAACATGGTGTGGCAGGAGGGAGGGAAGGAGAGGGGAAGGGGGAGGGGGAGAAGGGGGAGGGGGGAAGGGGAGAAGGGGGATGGTCAACATAGTAAGGAATAGACTCGGCCGACTGACACTGTGTCCAGGAGTGGGTGAGGGAGGGTGAATGAGGGAGAAAGGGAGGGGAGGGGGTGGGGGTGGGTAGGTGAGGGAAGGGAGGGAAGGGATGAGGGAGGGGAATCGTAGGAGGATGAATGAGGGAGGGAGGGTAGGGGTGGAGGGTGGGTGAGAGGATGAAGGAGGGAGGTAAGGTGAGGGAGGGTGAGGGAGGAGGGAAGAAGCTACCTCAACACACGTCTGGTGAAAGTTGATAAAAAAAAACTCACACAGAAACGACAGCAGAAGCCAACCCACTTTCTCCCCCGCCTTTCATTGACAACCATCTTCCTGGTCATCTACCTTCCTCAGTCTCCATCATTATCATACGTCATCATTATTATCATTGTATCTAAACCATACCGGGATAATGGACATCATAATCCCTCGACGCTGATTGGCTATACTGGTAAGTCTCGTCGTCGAATAGGAAAGTTTACTGCAATTTTTTTTTTCTCATTGATGTTTAATATGATAATTTTTTTTTTATATTTTATCTTGAGTGAAAACATAAGATTTCTCCTCCGTGTGTGTTTGTGTGTGTGTGTGGTGAGCTACATTCATCACCATTGTCTTCTTTATCTAACATCAACATCATAATATTTGTAGAGATGAAGAAGAAGAGAAGATAGAATGATTAGTCTGTCTGTTGTTGTTGATTTTAGTTATGTTTATTAAGGTCTTTTCTCTTTAGTCTCTCTCTCTCTCTCTCTCTCTCTCTCTCTCTCTCTCTCTCTCTCTTTCATTTATTTTTCATTGCCGGGGTTCTATTTTGGGTACACATAAGATTAATCTATTTTAGGTGTATTTTAGACACACACACACACACACACACTATATATAACAGATTATTGACCTCCCAGGCAACATTACCGACGTGATCCCTGGTGTGTGTGACCCGTGTCTGACCCCTGACCCCGTGTCTGACCCCTTCTTTACCTCTATTATCAGTCTTATTCACTATTCCTCTTTCTTACTTATCCTCCCTCTGATATCATAGGTGTATGTATGTGTGTATGTTTGGGTGTGTATGGATATATGTGTGTGTGTGTATGAGTGTATGTCTGGGTGTACATGTATGTGTGTCGCTTTCCTTCATCTCTCTATATCTTACTTCTCTTTCTCCCTTCCTCCCAGCCCACCCATTCATCCATGCTCCCACCCTTCCTCTCACCCATTCATCCATCCCTCCTAACTTCCCTCTCAGCCTCTCAGCCTCTCAGCCCTCCGTCACCACATCATTGTTCACCCTCACCGTTAAAGCTTTCAGGTGTTGCAGAAAAGCGATAATGCAATTTGTTATAATACAGGGAGCCGGAAGTGGGGGGTCTTACCTTATAACAAAGACGTTGGAGAGGGGTCAGGGAGAGGGAGAGGGAGAGGGAGGGAGAGGGGGACTATTGGCCAGATCCTTCTACTGCTCCCGGCACTAGACACGGCACAAAGGACGCTGTTAGTCGGAAGTCCTTGGGCTAAATCCACTCCTTTATTCATGGGAAATAGCATCCATCTTCACCCGGATATTTGATTGGGTCTTCAGGGGTAATAGTGAGCTTTGATTGGCTGTAATGTCCTTTGACGTCATTGTCTTACGTCATTGTGAGGGGGTTTACGGAAGGTGATTGGTTGGTTGTCTAGGGTGAGTAGTGAGCCTTGATTAGTTGGCTTGTCAATGACATTGTTGCTGACGTCACTGTCCTTAGGTGTGACGGAGGCTTGTGATTAGGGTATTTCCTGCTGATGCCCTCTGAGGGATGTCCTGGGTATCATCCCTACCCCACACCTCCCCTATCTCTCTCTCAGGAAGTCCTAGACACACACACTGACAGGTGAACTCCAGAGGTCAACACCCAGGTCGGGCATTTCCTCACTAGCGGGACACTAACCACGGTTGCCCTCACCACACCCACAGGTCACACACGCCTCCAGAGGTCACCTGACACCCCACACAGGTCAAAGGTCACAGATAGCAGGTCTTAGAGGTCACAGAGGTTGTATTACGGAATTATTGGCCCAGAAACAGTTATAAGTCTGTTGTATAATGTTGTTATGGTTGGCCCTCGTGTTGGTGGCACGATGGGGCCACCTGGCGCTACGGGTCAACTGGATGTTAGTCACCTATCCTAACCTAACTTAAGGTGTTTAATCATCAGGTGAAATAAGCTGTGGGAACACATCTTTACGTGACCAGCTTATGCCAACACACTAACCACACCCTAAATTAACGAGGTGTACGACCCAGTGTCCAGGCATAACCCAAGAACACCGGATGACTTACTTGCTTCACTGGCTAACCATAACCCCGGAACTCTATCCACCAATCTATTAACATTCAGGTCCCTAGTTACTGCTGGGGAGACAGAGGCTGGCGTAAAGAAACTTGCCCACACTTTCACTCTGCCCGGGGATCGAACCAGGGACCGTTTGTTAGTAAGGCGAGTATGCTGACCGGTGTTGTATGAGTGATTATGATATGATGTGTGAGTATCAATTAACAAGCGGTGCGTTAACTGAGTAAGACCTGATAAGAGACTTCTTTTAAACCTACAAGTGTTCAGAAAGAGAGCTAACACCCTGGACACTGTATTAACTTTCAGAATTTCTCTTAACTGAGCTGCGTGACTGAGTATGTCTGTTGATCTGATTCTAGTGGGTTACTCCACCACCCTGGCCCTCCACCTATGGGCTCTTCCACCATATATGATATCGTCATCCACTTCTAAGTAGGAGATAGGTGGAGAGATAACAGGAACACGTAACCCACCTGTGACGTTACTCCCGCCAACACAAGCTCTCGTGTGTAAATAGTGAGCAATACGTCTTCAACACCTCAACTCTCTGTTATTTCCTGTAAATATCTGTCTGCCTGTCTGTCTGTGTGTGTGTATGTCTGTCTGGTGCAATGTTGACTAAATGTTTCTTCTCCTCACTTCCCCGTACGCGTCTGTGCTGCGTCATTGGCCTGCCTCAATTTTTGTTTCGTCATCCCAAGACTTTAAAAAAACACACAACACAAAACACGAAACTTAGAGAATATATCATTATCTCTTTATATTCATATTCAATGACATTATTAATCTTATTTTTTTCTTATTTTCTTCATGGATGTTAAAGTTTCTCAAAAGGCGTAACATTGATAATAATAGCGATAACTTCAGTGTCACAGGTTACTGCCTCGCCCTCTTAGCCAATGGTATAGCTGGAAAAAGAGTGACGTCATCATAGGCGGGTCTGTGGGATAACCCTGAACCAATGAGGAGTGAGTTGACGTGGTGTGACAGACAGGCAGGAGCAGGCAAGGTGAGTAGACAGACAGACAGGGAGGCAGCCAGACAGACAGGGAGGCAGCCAGACAGACAGAGAGGTAGACTTACACACTAACAGTCATTATACATATGAACAACATAGCTTCAAACAAAGGCTGGACGCATAAATGAGCAATAGGGGTTGGGTGTAAATGGGACTGCCCAGTATGGACCAATATGCCCGCTGCAGTTTCCTCCATTCTTTTGTTCATTATACATATATTAGTTTCTTGTGATTTATGAACTGGTGTGTGAGTACAGGTGTGTGTCAGGTGTGGAAGTACAGGTGTGTGACCTAGTTTCACCACACTGCTGACATCACGGTGGTGAGGGACACAGCGTCAGCAGCTATGTTATTTTTTTCTGTGGTTGAGAGTAAACAATGCTGTCTTGTGGCGCCTCTGAGGTGTTAAAAAATACCTTCATATTTATATTATTGTTAATTAAGGTCAAGTGTGGGTATTATTACTTACACACACACACACACTGATGTATAATGTCACCACCACCACCACCACCATCCACCACCACCACCACCACTATCACCACCACCACCACCATCCCCACCACCACCATCCCCACCACCACCACCACCACTATCACCACCACCACCACTATCACCACCACCACCACCACTATCACCACCACCACCACCATCCCCACCACCACCATCCCCACCACCACCACCACCACCACTATCACCACCACCACCCCCACCACCACCATCTCCCACCACCACCACCACCACCACTATCACCACCACCACCACTATCACCACCACCACCACCATCCACCACCACCACCACTATCACCACCACCACCACCATCCCCACCACCACCATCCCCACCACCACCACCACCACCACCATCACTATCACCACCACCACCACCACCACCACCACTACCACCACCACTACCACCACCACTACCACCACTACCACCACCACTACCACCACCACCACTACCACCACCACTACCACCACCACCACCACCACCACTACCACCACCACTACCACCACTACCACCTCCACCACCACCTCCACCACCACCACCACTACCACCACCACCACCACCACCACTACCACTACCACCACCACCACTACCACCACCACCACCACTACCACCACCACCACCACCACTACCACCACCACCACCACCACTACCACCACCACTACCACCACCACCACCACCACTACCACCACCACCACCACCACCACCACCAGTAATCAGTACATTGGTGTCCACAGGTCGCCCTACAGCAGGAGATGGACACCGCCTCCATTGATCTCTTCTGGTCTCAGGTACGTCCCTCTAGTGTCCTAATTACTCTTCCTCTACCTGTATGTGTCACTCTAATCACACCTGTATCTGCATTTTCACCTGTATGTATTATTGCCTATCATTTACAGGTGTGTGTGTGTGTATACCTGGACGATAGATACACCTGTACTTGTCCCTTAATAAATACAGGAGTTTTTACCTGTATTTCCCAGGTGTTTAAAGGGGTACAGGCAGCTCTCTCTCTCTCTCTCTCTCTCTCTCTCTCTCTCTCTCTCTCTCTCTCTCTCTCTCTCAGTAGCTGGTCGTTGTCACATCTGGCTTTGATAATGAACTTCAAAATGCGGTGATGATGATGATGATGATAGTGATGATGATGGTGATGAGTGACAGTCACCACCAAGGTGTCATACATTTACTCAGACAGTTACTCCACCTTTCTTGATAACTGTAAACTGTATACAGCCACTGGCCTCCTGTTGTTGTGGTGGTGGTGGTGGTGGTTGTTATTGTGGTGCTGGTGGTGGTTATTGTTGTGTTGGTGGTTGTTGTGGTGGTGGTGGTTATTGTTGTGGTGGTGGAGGTGGTGGTTGTTGTTGTGATGGTGGAGGTGGTGGTTATTGTTGTGGTGGTGGTTGTTGTGATGGTGGTTGTTGTTGTGATGGTGGAGGTGGTGGTTATTGTTGTGGTGGTGGTTGTTGTGGTGGTGGTGGTGGTTGTTGTGGTGGTGGTGGAGGTTGTTGTTGTGGTGGTGGAGGTGGTGGTTGTTGTTGTGATGGTGGAGGTGGTGGTTATTGTTGTGGTGGTGGTTGTTGTTGTGATGGTGGAGGTGGTGGTTATTGTTGTGGTGGTGGTTGTTGTGGTGGTGGTGGTGGTGGTGGTGGCGGTGGTGGTGGTGGTTGTTGTGGTGGTGGCGGTGGTGGTGGTTGTTGTTGTGATGGTGGAGGTTGTTGTTGTTGTTTTTGTTATATTTGTTCGGTTAAGTTAGGTAGGAATAATTTGTCATATGTTTACTGACTATAAACATAGAAGGACAGTAATTTAATGATGTTTATCACTAATTAAGATGTCATAGAGTTTGAATGTTTACTAAATGTGAGGGACGATTTAGTACAGGTTAGGTTAGGTTACTTTTAGGTTAGATAAGGTTAGGTTAGGTTAGTTTATTACAGGTGGTTTAGGTTAATACAGGTAGTGAATGATATTGTGTCACGGAAGAGGCTGCGTCACGGTGACTCAACGAGGAAATTAGTAAGGTGTGGTAAATTAATAATACGTGTTACCTTGGCACAGGTGACAACAACCCTTCCTCCTTCCCTCCCCCCCCCCTCTTCTCCCTCCCTCCCCGACCTTAACTGTTGTCAAGGTCAGCTCTATGTTAATGTAATTGAGGGGGGCTGCACACACACACACACACACACACACACAGTTTCAGGATAAAAAAAATTAATGCAGGAACCACAGATAATTCGTTTCACATCATAACTTAGACGAAAGAATTACCGAACGACATTTCTAAAGGTAAGCTAATTAGACACATTCTCTTGCCTTCACTTAATATTTAACACGTCACGGATCAATAACTCAGTAACTACCTTTGTGTAACATCTTAAGTGAAAAAGTTAAGTTCATTCTTATGTGTTTACAAGATGAAAGTTTCAATACGTTCTAATTTTTTTTTTTTAGAATAAATGAGTTACTTAAACCTTTCAGTACGAAGATGTTGTAGTCAAAGGGTTAAATCGTAGTATTCAAGGGGTTAAGTCATCGTATTCAGGGGGTTAAGTCATCGTATTCAAGGGTTAAGTCATCGTATTCAAGGGTTAAGTCATCGTATTCAAGGGGTTAAGTCATCGTATTCAAGGGGCTAAGTCATCGTATTCAAGGGTTAAGTCATCGTATTCAAGGGGTTAAGTCATCGTATTCAAGGGTTAAGTCATCGTATTCAAGGGTTAAGTCATCGTATTCAAGTTGTCTCTTCTTCAGCCCGGGGGAGGAGATGAGAGAGAGAGATAGAGAGAGAGAGAGAGAGAGAGAGCATCAACAGGTTAGTAGTGAGGAAGAGAGACACAGATGGTATCAGAGGCGGAAGTCCGGGTGACACAATGTGGACCCGTTATAGTATGTCCAGGTTGACCCGGTCTCTCTCTCTCTCTCTCTCTCTCTCTCTACCTGTTGATGCTGGTTAATTCTCTCTCTCTCTCTCTCTACCCTTTTACCTCTTATTCCAGTCTCCAATATTTTCTTCTTTTCTTAGAGAGAGAGAGAGAGAGAGAGATACAATGTTGTAATGACAGTGTTGTATTGTGTAGGTGGTCAGTGAAGCATACAACTGTCTCTATTGATACACACACACACACGCACACACACACACACACACACACACACACACATACACGCAGCCTAATTCTTGAGTATTATTATTACATTTAAATCAACTAGTTTAGAATATTCTTACGAGTAATATTTAACTTAGGAGTAATATTTAACTTCCAAACACTTTATGAATCTTGCTCCCACTAACATCAAGAACAGAGGAGGAATAACTGTTGTAAATATGTGTGGTAAGTTTATGAAGCTCGTTACTTGAGTCTTGCCTTTTGGGGTAAGGAGAGGTTAGTCAGGGATAAGAGCAGTGTGTGTGTGAGTCCGTGTGTCTGTGAGTCCGTGTGTCTGTGAGTCCGTGTGTCTGTGAGTGAGTAAGATTATATTTCCAAGAAGGTTCAACTTTTTTGTCAAGACTCATCATTGTTCATTTCTTCATCGTATCCACCCACACCTCCCCACATACACCCACACTCATCCACACTCACCCACACACTCATCCACACTCACCCACACACTATCAAAACCACGGTCGCCATCACTCGCCCTCTCACCCACTCTCTCATCCACTCACCCACTCACCCACTCTCTCACCCACTCACCCACTCTCTCACCCACTCTCTCACCCACTCACCCACTCTCTCTCCCGCTCACCCACTCACAAATTCCCTTCCACCACCAACCTCCCCCCTCCTCCTCTCCCTCCTCTTCCCCCTCTCCTCCTCCTCCTCCTCCCAGCCTCCCCCCTCCTCCTCTCCCTCTCCCTCCTCTCCCTCCTCTTCCCCCTCTCCTCCTCCTCCTCCTCCCAGCCTCACCACTGTCAACAACACAGGAGTGAGAACGTCAACAACTACCACCGCCACAGTCTGAGTTACAGTTAGTTACAGTGTGTTGCAGATCCAGCCTCACGCCTCTACCTGCCTCACTTAATTAAGGGAGTCTTGTCAGGTGTTGAAGATGTGGCACTGTGATGTGTGTGTGTGTGTGTGTGTGTGTGTGTGTGTGTGTGTGGACCTCAGAATTCAGTGTCATGTCAACTTTGCACACTTGAAACTAATGATAAACAGATATTCAGGTGTGTTGGACAGGTGTATATATTATCTCCCGATACACCTGAAGATTTGTATGTGTTTAAGGGAGAGTTCAGGTGTGTAGAAAAACTGACATGACATTGAATATTTTAGGGGGTCCACACACACACACAGACACACACACACACACACACACACACACAACCTAACCCAGTCTTAGGAAACAGATTAATTTATGGCGTGTCAGGAGGTGGGTTTAAGGTGTGTGCTGGTTTAAGTAAGCTGGAGTAAAGGGTTAAGTTTAAACCCCACCAGCTGCGGGAGACACGAGGGGGTGTGGCATTCTCTTGCCCCAAGGTGTAATGTCAACATCTACTGGACTGACAAAAGTACTGTTATCTCCCATAAATCCTGATATACTTATAACCTTACGGTGTATAATGTTGGTAAATAGTCGTCCTGGTTGTCCTAGCTTGTATAAATTTCACAATTAAATGATAAGGAAAAAATGTTGCAGAAATAATGACTTGTGGCAAGAGTCGCCTACCTGGGCAACCCTCCACCACTGAGGCTACAAAGGTAGACACAACACTGCCAACAACCCGCCCCAGACACCAACAAACTGGAGCTATTTTTTATCACCACTACTTCCTCTCACCATCTATGACAATTTCAACAACTCATAACAAACATCAAGAGTGTTATAATACCGATATGTTGTGTATTTTGGTGTTAGATATGAATTAAGTATTGAATATTAACGAAAGGCTGTGGTTACCTGTACATGATACTCGCCATTGGCAACACTACCTGGGTGGCCAGAAAGAGGGAGGAGGGAGCTGGTGGTCGACTCAGGACTCAGTAGCTCCACGCACACGGAGGTAGACGGACGTCCCTCTAAAACCTCTCTCTCACTCTTCCCCACATCCCCCCCCAACAAGCCTTTAGTGTAATTGTTTTTTTTAATACGGTAACCTCTCCTTATTTCTCTTTTTTTTCCCTCACGCTAAGAGATGAAGATGAGAGATAACATTAACGGGAGGAAACAGACGCATTAGTGTAAACAACTTGTGGTGAATAATAAGATTTTGATTTTGAAAAGTTCAGCTGACGTCATCCAGACCGAAATGTGATATTTTATACAGCAGTGATAAGAGTGAGTATTACCCCCCCCCCCCTTTCCTTCCTCTTTTATCATGTATCACTATGTATTATTATGTATTATTATGTATTTTACTCATATTTTTATTATTTGTGTATTTTTTGTGATATTTTTAGTCTTCCCTCGTGAGTTCTTGTGTTCCTTATGTATACAGTGTGTGTGTGTGTGTGTGTGTGTATGTGTGTGTGTGTGTGTGTGTGTATATAGACCACAGGCACTCACTGAAAGATTTTTTTTATTATCACCAACACACACTCACCCCCACCACCAACACACTCGTCACCACCAACACACACGTCACCACCAACACACACGTCACCACCAACACACACGTCACCACCAACACACTCGTCACCACCAACACCAAGATACTGACAGACACACTCACCAGCACACACTCACCCCCACCACCACCAACACACTCGTCACCACCAACACACTCGTCACCACCAACACACTCACTCTTACCAACACCAAGATACTGACAGACACACTCACCAGCACACACTCACCCCCACCACCACCAACACACTCGTCACCACCAACACACTTTTAACCACCAACACACTCACCAACGCACTCACCGGGTACGTCTATATAAAGTTAGTAAAAGCAGCAGTAAGTACTAGTATACACAGGCTCCCTTGTTATGTATGTATGTCGTGTGTGTGGGTGTGTGTGTGGGTGTTTGTGTGTGTGTGGGTGTGTGGGTGTGGGTGTGTGTGTGTGGGTGTTTGTGTGTATGTTTGTGTTTATTGGGGTGGTGTATTCCTCACGTGTTTTTTAATTTAGTGCACAGACATACATACACACACACACACACACACACACTACATACATACATACACACACGCGAGTTTGACATAATGCAACGTCGTGTAATGCAACAGAATGCCAAACATCATTAATCTCAACCAATCACAGACAGAATACATTTATCCACGAGTTTTTTATTGGCTGTAACTGTTAAGTAATTAGTATGTGTCCACGCTTTCAAACGGATCACTGGAGTTACCACACAAAAGATGAATTCTCACGGAGTTTGGTTAAATTAAGTTGGTTTTGGTCAGGTTAGGTTTGGTTAGGTTAGGTTTGGTTTGGTTAGGTTAGGTTTGGTTAAGTTAGGTTTGGTTAGTAGTGAGAATTTTGTTCCTCCTAAGATGATAGAACGTGTACACCTGACTCTTATACGTCACAACCTAACCAAACCTAACCTAACCTAACCAAACCTAACCTAACCTAACCAAACCTAACCTAACCAAACTTAACCTAACCTAACCAAACCTAACCAAACCTAACCTAACCAAACTTAACCTAACCAAACCTAACCAAACCTAACCTAACCAAACTTAACCAAACCTAACCTAACCAAACCTAATCTAAAAATATATTATAATTTCTTCATACCGATGCATTTTCATCCTAACTACAGGTGTACGAGCGTTATCTGCTTAATTACCTCAAATGCGACATAAATATCGATTCTCAGGTGATCTTAAGTGATTGATTTCGGTATTTGAGTCATTTAACCTACGTCAATTAAGATGGTGATTCAAAATGGCGTCAGTGTGTCTCTGTGACTGTAATATATTGAAATACTTGTTGTTGTTGTTATTGATGGGGAGAGGAATTACCTTGATGTTCTGAGGAGGTGGTTTACAGGTTGTGTGTGTGTAGGTGTGTGTGTGTGTTTCTTTGTCTGTTGGACTATTATTACGTTATATTGCGTCACCACACACACACACACTGTTGTTCTTCACCTGTTCTTCATTATCACTGGCCACCATCTTCGTGTTGTTCTTGTTATTCTCCAACACTGGACCTGTTCACCCAGTTTAAAAAGGTTAGAAACAGTACTCTCTCTCTCTCTCTCTCTCTCTCTCTCTCTCTCTCTCTCTCTCTCTCTCTCTCTCTCTCTCTCTTTTCACCTGGAGGTATTGTGGCCTTGTGCCTCTTACCTCCTCTCGGCCTCTCACCCTTCTCTCACCCCTCACCTCCTATCCTCCCACACTCCTTCCTACTCTCCCTCACACCCTTCCTACCCTCCCTCACTCCCTCCAACCCTCCCTCACTCCTTCCTACTCTCCCTCGCTCCTTCTCTCCGCCTCCTCTTTCGTTATTTCTTCATTTCATCACCTCTTTCCTTTCCCTTCCTTCCCCTCCTTCTCTTTCTTCCTCTCGTCTCGCCTCCTCCTCCTCCTCCTCTCCCCCCCACCCCCCACACCTCTCTTCTGGCTCTCCTCCTCACCCCCCACCCCCCACACACCCTCCTTGGGCTCCTCCTCTTACATATTTACACACTCAAGGGGTGACCCACGCCCACACCCATGTCCTACCCATACCCACGCCCCACCCACACACCGCCCACGTCCCACCCACACGCCGCCCAGACCCAGGCATAGTACAGGGCGTGGCAGCGTGAGTTTCCCATTGTGTGCTGACTCGTGTGTGCCCTGACCCCCTCTCTCTCTCTCTGTAAAGTGTTCTTAACGATCATTCCTTTACCGTATAATTTCCTCCTCCTCCTTTCTCCCTCTCTTCTTCCTCCTCCTCTTCTTCCGCTCTTCTCCTCTCCTCCCACCCTTCTTCCCCCGCCCTCTCCTCTCCTCCCACCCTTCTTCCCTCGCCCTCTCCTCCTCCTCTTCTCCCATTTCTCTCCTCTCCCCGCCCTTCTCTTTCCACGTGTCATGTAAATCCACGTATGACACATTGCCACGTGTCAGAAACAACCACGCGACACCCAGATCCACGTGCCGAAAGGAAACACGTGTCACAAGGGATCACTGAGTCACAGAGGGCCACGTGTCATACAGAACCAGGTGTCATACTGGACCAGGTGACACATAACCACGTGTCATACTGGACCAGGTGTGACACAGGGTCGTCCCCCCCCCCCCCACCTCGGTAACCCAGAAAGTGAGAGAGCGTTACATCACCAGTTGACCTCAATATAAACGATGGCTGCCCCAAGCTGACTCCTACTAGCCTTCAACACCTCTCTTTCTCTCTCTTTCTTAGTCTCTTTCTCTCTCTCTCTCTCTCTCCCTGTCCCTCTCTTACTCTCTCACTCTTTCTCTTTCTCTCCCTCTCTTACTCTCTCACTCTTTCTCTCTTTCTACCCCTCTTTTACTCTCTTTCTCTCTCTCTTTATCCCTCTCTTTCTCTCCATCTTTCTTGGGCCTTTTATCTCGTAGCTGAAGATTAAGAAAACTACAATTATCATCAAATTTTTAAAGAATCGTAAGTTAAAGTTTCCCACAACTGGGGAGAAATTGTACATACTATCACCAGTTTTCTCACTATCTCAGGGTCAAGAATCTGCAAATATTCCCAAGTTAAAACTACACTGAGACTATACCTCGAGTTGCCAAACCTAACGTAACCTAACCTAAACTAACCTAATCTGTCCTTACCTAACCTAACCTGCCCTAACCTAATCTAAACTAACCTAACCAAAGCTGTCCTTACCTGACCTAACCTGACCTGACCTTATCTGAGTGAGTTATTAAGTGAACGAGTGAATGAGCGAGTGAGTGAGTGATATACAACACTTACTCACACCTGTTGATGAGTAAAGGTGAGACTGACTCATCATTCAGCGAAGTACCTCTCTCTCAGGTGAGTCATAAGTGTTGCGTGGTGTATGGTGGTGTCAGAGGTAGCGTTGATGGTGTCACAGGTGGTGTTTGGTGGTGTCAGAGGTAACGTTGATGGTGTCACAGGTGGTGTTGATAGTGTCACAGGTGGTGTTGATGGTGTCAGAGGTAGCGTTGATGGTGTCACAGGTGGCGTTGATGGTGTCACAGGTGGCGTTGATGGTGTCACAGGTGGTGTTGATGGTGTCACAGGTGGTGTTGGTGGTGTCAGAGGTAGCGTTGATGGTGTCACAGGTGGCGTTGATGGTGTCACAGGTGGTGTTGATGTTGTGAGTGACGCTGTTGGTGTCAATAACGGTGTCAGAGTACGTGTTGGTGGTGGTAGGAGGTGGGGGGGGGTCATCAAGCCACGTCACGCCTGGACACAAAACACTGACATAAACACGACATTCAGAGGAAACTTTCTCGTCCTGTTCACAACATTTAACTTTTTTTATTTACATTTTATTGTGACGTAGAATAATTATTTTTTATTTAGATTTTCTTTATTTTTTTATTATTTTTATTTTTTGTATTTTATTTATCTCGTTTTTTTTAGTGTTTTTAATTTATTTTGTTTCCATGATTATTTTCGTGGTTGAATTCATCTTTTTTCATACATACATACATACATACATATATATATACATACATACATACATATACATACATACATACATACATTACGTGCGGAAAGAAAATCAAATAATTTTTTTACAGGTGAGATCAAACGGTTATTTCCCACATATATATTACTACCACCATTACCACCACCACCACCACCACTATCACCACCATCACTACCACTACTACCCTCACCACTACCACCATTACCACCACCACTACCACCATCACCACTACCACCATTACCACCGCCACTACCACCACCACCACTACTACCCTCACCACTACCACCATTACCACCATCACCCTCACCACTACCACCATTACCACCATCACCCTCACTACTACCACCATTACCACCAAGGCCTCGTCTCAGGAAACAATTTGAATGACACGCTACAAGTTAGAGAGAGAGTGAAGAAATTCCCAGCCATTGTCAGTAGTCACCCTCTGTTGGCTGACCACTGTTTATTATCGTGTTGGTGTTATCACCTCTTACACCTCTTCCTCCACCTCCTTCACCTCCTCCACCTCCTCCACCTCCTCCACCTCCTCCACCTCCTTCACCTCTTCCACCTCCTCCACCTCCTCCACCTCTTCCACCTCCTTCACCTTCTCCTTCACTGTTCTCTTCCACCTCCTCCTCCACCTTCTCCACCTCCTCCTCCACCTCTTCCACCTCCTCCACCTCCTTCACCTTCTCCTTCACTGTTCTCTTCCACCTCCTCCTCCACCTCCTCCACCTCTTCCACCTCCTCCACCTCTTCCACCTCCTCCACCTCCTCCACCTCCTCCACTTCACTTATCAACACTTTAACAATAATAAGTGCAGCGTCACCATACAACTTATAAATCAACTGTTACCTGAGAGACTGAGGAACTAATTAACGTAATATCTCACCTTAAGAGCGTAAAAAGAGACCCACTCAACAAGCACAGTTACACCTGGACGTCTGGCCACCCACCCACTCAGTGAGCATAACGTCACTGTTTGTAAACAAAGCCTGACGTCCTGAACACGTGTTGACAGGGAGAACGATGTAGAGAAGTGAGGTGTAGGGGGATGGCTTGGTTGGTCCTCCTCCTACTCCTCTTCCCCCTGCTCATCCTCCTGCCCCTCCTGCCCCTCCTCCTCCTCCTCCTCACAGCCACATACCAACACACACACGCCACGTAAAGAAGCACCACAAAGGTAAGTAAATACAAAGGTACCGGAAGTAACACATTATGTGGCCCGGATCACTTAAAGACAGGAATGTTAAGTATTGTTATTATGGCGTATTATCTTGTCTGGCCAGGGATGTATATCTAAATATTTTTACTGTGAGAGAGAGAGGGAGGGTAGGTGGTGAAGGGAGAGGAGGTGAGAGGGGGAGGAGGTGGAGACAGATAAAGGGAGAGGAGAAAGAGTTAGGGGGAGAAGGAGGTGGATGGGGTAGCTGAAGAGAGAGAGAGAGAGTGGTTAGTTTATGTGAGTTAACAACCTAGTATAACATCATTCGGGTTATAAGTCCCTTTGGAGCCTCTTCATGCCGAGTTGTTGTTCAGCTCAGAGTGTTGTGTTATGTTGGGTTTGTTGCGTTGTGTTGTGGTGATATGGTGTGTTGTATTGTGTAGCGTTGCGTGGCGTTTTTCTGTTGTGTAATGTTATTGTATGTTGTGTTGTGTCATGTTACTGTATGTTGTGTTGTGTCATGTTACTGTATGTTGTATTGTGTCATGTTACTGTATGTTGTGTTGCGTTGTGTTGTGTCGTCTTTCCCAGCCACACACCGACAAGGTCCCATCAGCTCCCAGGGCCACCACAGGCTCAAGGTCCTCAACAATGAATTTTTCTCATTACTGCCGGTGTGAGACCATCTAACTGGCTGTCTCACACTAGCTGCTGCGACACAAAGATGATTTCTCAAGGTTTTTTTTTGTACTTTATTCCCTGAGATGAGAACTGAGAATACATATCCCATACTGTTTTAACCCTTTGGAGACGATGGTTTAACCCTTTGACGACGATGTTTTAACCCTTTGACGACGATGTTTTAACCCTTTGACGACGATGTTTTACCCATTTGAGAGCGATGATTTAACCCTTTTAGGATGAGGAGTTAACCCTATGACGGTGATGATTTAACTCTTACAGGACGATGGTGTAACCCTCCAGGACTCAAAGGGTTAAACAACAACACAAAAACACATTCCAACTCACTCTACGATAGATTAAACCAAGATGGCGTCAACATTACACTGAAATTCTACTTACATACTTTGTCTTACCTGTAATTAGGGGAAAAACGAATAGCAAATACGTACCTCGAAGACTTCACACTCCCTTGTATAATAACGCAGAACTATGTTAAGTGAGCAGTAATGTTGTTCCGTTCACCGCGGCCACTCACCTCCGTCCCTCCCTCCCTCCCTCACACAAAGACACTACACGCATACCAGAGAAGTATATCCCTCGTCTGGTATGCTGTTGAAATCCCCAGGTCTCGGCGCATACCAGGGAGTTATATGTACATTACGAGTTATACTTAGTAACAGACTTGAATCAACGGTATATTATCCCTTACCGAGTATACTAAGGGAGTCCCCAAGCTTAGGTATGGTATATATCCTTTCCCTCATATACTTAGAGAATCCCCAAGTTTGAAAATACAGGTATATTCCCCATCTGGTGTACGGGGGATGTCCCTAACTTTGGATGAGAGGCACACCCCTTGTTTAGTATACAGAGTAAATTCCCAGGGGTAGACCAGTGGTATATCATTTTCCTAGTATACTTAGAGCGTCCCATCAGCCAGGCTCTGGACCGGAAGTATATCCCTTACCTGGTATGCTGGAGCCGCCCCCTGGTCCTACCTCCCGGCGGCGCTGACGTGAATTCTTAAACACATGAAAGAGAAGATTTCCTCGCTTAAGTTCTCGGACTCAAGGGGTTCTCATTGTACTCAAGAGGTTGTCATTGTAATCAAGGGGTTAAGTTATCGTACTCAAGGGGTTAAGTCTGACAACCTTACGAAATATATTATATAAACTATGGAATCGTAAAGAAAATACTCTCTCTCTCTCTCTCTCTCTCTCTCTCTCTCTCTCTCTCCAACACCTGAGGAGGGAGACAGAGGCACTACCTACCTTCTCTCACCTCCAGAAACAAGGAAAAAATATTATCCCGGGACTTGTTAGGATAAGCTTGTCCCCTGACTAGATCCGCCTCGTTCCGTTCTTTTCCGTCCGTCCCTGCTCTCTGTCTCGACCAATCCCGTTATGTCTCTACCCATCCCATCCTCTTCAGGTCTCGCTTCTGTCTCGACCAATTCCGTCACGTCTTTTGCCTCTGTCTTGACCAATCCCGTCTACCCTCTGTCTCCTCCCGTCTGGCCAATGGTTGAAGCGTAGGACGAAAATTAGATGATTATGCCCGTCCCACGCCCGAGTGAGGCGCCCACGCCCACCAGTGCCCATAGTGGTACCTCATGTCTGACACACACACACACACACACACATACAGTCAGCTATCTCGTGGGTAGGTGCTGACGTGTGAATAATCATGTGAACTGTAAGTTTTGTCGTCAGCCTCAGTTTAGAGCTAATGTGCGTGCTGACAACCGTGGGTGAGTGTCAGTAATGGGGTTATAATCACTGCTGACAGCTGTATAGTGTAGGGGCGGTGTTATGTCAGTTTAAGGGCCATTATTGCTGTCATTTTCAGGGTTATGGTCAGTGTTAACAGCTCGAGAATGAGTAAGAGCAGCTGTCAGTTGCGGTGTCATGAAAACTGTTACGGGCTGTCAGTTTTACTACCATAGGAGTTAGTATTACTGTCAGTGGTGAGAGTTTGGCACAGTGCCTCAGTGTAGCTGTGGCCCTAACCATCATCTGGGCTGTTGCTGCTGTCATTAGGGTCCTTGTATGAGTGGCCATCAACACTGACAGCCTAAGATACCGTAAGAGTGAATCTACCACGAACTTCCTCGGTATTATCGTCCTTCTGTCAGCATCAGTGGTATTCTACCACTGTATAACACTATCTTGCCCCCGCCCCAATGGTATAAAAAACCCTAATAAAAGCATAAGGTCGAGATTACCACTACTTTAACTATATAACATCACCCATAGTGCAGCATAACACTATCTTGTTACCTTAAACGACCCTTAAGAGCGGAACCCCTACCCACCCTAACCCTTAACCACATAGCATAGTACACCATTATTTTGTTCCTCCTCCCACCCCCTCACCGTCATGCGTGACAGAGGAGTGACAGCGTGACACAGTGAGTGACAGATACTTGTGTTCCTCTCCGTATGATTGTTGTGAGAGGGGTAGGATGGTGAGGTGACATACATACAGACAGACAAGCAGACAGACTGACTCCTCTTATTGACCACAAATCAAGGCAAGATGGCGCCTATTTTATTCTGTGACTCTACCTACACACTACAAGGCCACCGCTAAGCCTTCATACTGTATTCTGAGTCACCCCTCAAGGCTGAGTTTACTTAAGACAACCACACGTAGATAGATAGATAGATATTCTCCCTCTCTCTCTCTCTCTCCATTTAACAGCGTCATCTGGTACGGACAGACACGAACCTGCCCCCCCCTCCCTCTCCCCCTCAGCCATCAACCCCCTCCCCCCTCCAACCCCATCTACTCCACCCCTTTCTCGACCCTTTGACGACGATGATTTAACCCTTTGACGACGATGATTTAACCCTTTGACGACGATGATTTAACCCTTTGAGGACGATGATTTAACCCTTTGACGACGATGATTTAACCCTTTGAGGACGATAATTTAACCCTCCAGGACCCGAGGGTAAATTACGTACTAATTGACTCAGCACGACTTAAGGACTACGAAGACATTATTCTGGGACTGTACCTGAGCCGAGACTCTTAATGCCAGTAATAAAATGAAATGATTTAATGAAGAACACGACTGGATACCTTTTGACCTGATGCTCTTAATTGTATTTGGTCTTTTATCGTCACGAGAACAATTATATTGAGATTAGTATTAGGGGGAGGAGGGGGTGTGGAGAGGGGTGTATGTAGTGGTGGAGAGGGGTGGAGGGGGGTATGTAGTGGTGGAGAGGGGTTAGGAGGGGGGTATGTAGTGGTGGAGAGGGGTGGAGGGGGGTGTGGTGGTGGTGTTGACCTACAATTACCTGCACCAACAACAACAATAATAATATACCTGTTAATTATTATGAGAGGTCAGCCCCAGAGAGAGGGAGAGTGTGTGTGTGTGTGTTTGGAGATAATGTACTTATTCCAACATGATGCCACTCCAGTCACGCCACCACACACACACACACACGTTATAAAGTCTCTTCGGTAACTCAACTCCTTGTTCAGTAATGCCTATTTTGTGACATAATAATTACATATATTATTGTTTTTTTGTTACAGAGGACAGCTACAGTAATTCCTATGTAGTTACAGTTTCATTAACAATATGATACTTTAGTTACAGTGACAATACAGATAATACTCAGGTACTGAAAGAATCATGAACAAAATTATATTCCAGTTACAAAATACAGTTACAGTAATTTTCAATGTACTTACTGATTCCTTATAAGTATCGATACAAATTATAGGTTACAGTTTTACGTTACAGTTTCAGATTACAGGTTACAGGTTCAGGTATTTTAATAGTGACTGAAACAATTAAAATATACTAGTTAATCCGGTCACTAGTATACAGTAATAGAATCATCCTAATTCATAATCACTTCGAACATCATACACCATACACCATACATCATACACCATACATCATACACCATACACGCCTAAAAATAATTCGTATACACCTCTCTATACCACGAAGCTAAATCAATACACCCCAAAAAAGCTATATTTCACCCAATAGCTGACTATTTCTGGGATATTAACAGTACCAAGCTAATCCCCTTCCCTCTCCCCTCTCATTCTCCCCTCACATGCTTGGAGAATGGTAACAAGTTATGATTTAAGCCCCGTTATCATACGTGACTTCAATATCTGTGTGCGTGTGTGTGTGTGTGTGATTAGGAAGAAGGAGCTAGTTTTGACTACAGGTCGTGATGTTCTCCGCCAAATTGTAATCAACTTTGTGAGTCTTTTGAGAGAGAGAGAGAGAGAGAGAGAGACTTGATAAGTTTCAAGGTGGGTGAGGTTTTGGACTACGAGGCAACAGCAGAGTCACTTTCCAATCTTGCTGTTGCTTGTAAGACATCATCACCAGTCACCATCACCAACACCCTCACTTTCTCACCTGGGTCTTGTTTAAGGTGACATCTATTAGCCTTCACCTGCTCTCATCACAGTCCCGTACGTATCACCCTAAACACCTGTCCTTCTTGACTTGACTGATAATGTTATTGTTTTGGTGATAATGAGGGATATTTGGGAATTTATTGGTTTTAAGAATTTGTTATTATTGTGTTTGAGTTTGACTTGAGGTGATTCATGGCAGTGTTTATTATGTGTTCTTATCAGTGCCACATGACACCATTATTACCGTACAGTGCCACATGACACCATTTTTACTATACTGTGCCACATGACACCATTATTACCATACAGTACCACAAGACACCACCATCACCATACAGTGCCACAAGACACCACCATTATTACCATACAGTGCCACTTGACACCATTATTACCATACAGTGCCACATGACACCACCATCACACACCACAATAATCATATAACTCTCTTTGTCACTGTTGTATAATTCCTCCATGGAGTATAATTACTACTGAACCACATCATCTATTAGTCTCCAGTTATACACCAATCGATAATTATACCACACTGATCATTATAATACTCACAGACACACACAGTAAGCGAGTCAGCATCATAACACCAATTTAAAGGCTTCATATGTATAATATTACTCCATAAATGGGGCTAATAATTATACCTGGCACGTGAGGGTAATTATACTACCTAGCACGTCAATAGTGAAAGGTCATTATGCTCCCAGCTCGTGTTGTGTTGTGTTATTTAAAAACTTTATTTTTTTTTAGTGTTATGGAATTATATTTAACTCTCTTTTGTTATATAGTTACTGATCCTAACCTGACCTAACCTAACCTAACCTAACCTGACCTGACCTAAACACCAGTAGGGGGCAGAATATGTGTTAGGTCATGAATATTCTACACAAAAAAACACTTTCTACAGAACTTTCTCCTAGGTAAATCCGACACTCTTCCTTGGGGCTTTAGAAAGTTCAAGATCATAAAGAAAGTTCATGTTTTCTTTTTAGTTAAGGTATAAATTACAGGTATACAGTACTGAAGGGATTACAGGGTGTTGGAATCTCCTGTGGATTACTTTTAAATAGGCATTGAAATCTCCTTCTCTTGAATCCTTATTGCTTGACGTTCAAACTTTTAGACGAGATGGATTTAGTTTTTAGTATTTTGTAAGTGTGGCGAAGTGTGGGGTGTGCAGGTGTGGGTATGTGTAGGGTGTACAGGTGTGGGTATGTGTAGGGTGTACAGGTGTGGGTATGTGTGGGGTGTGAGGAGTGTAAATATGGGGTGGAAAGACGTGGGTAGATATAGGTGTGTAGGTGTGGGTAGGGGTTTAGGTGTGGTAAGAGGGTAGATGTGGGCTAGTTGTTGTGTAAGTGCAGTAGGTGTGGTTAGGTGTGGGGCAGGAGAAAACACCTGTTATTTCAGAGGCTGTGATATTGGGCACAGGCAGGTGTGTGGAGGAGAAAGCACGGGTACACACACACACACACACCTGCAGTGAAACATGATACACACTCGGGGTTTTAAAACTCTTATGAATATATTATTAAACTTAAGACACATTTCCTTAGCAGAGAGAGAGAGAGAGAGAGAGAGAGAGAGAGAGAGAGAGAGAGAGAGAGAGAGAGAGAGAGAGAGAGAGAGAGACCTGTACAGTTTTAGCAACTCAGTAAAATTCCCCTCCAAAAACACTATACTTGACCTTAACTGCCCCCCCCCAAAAACACTATACTTGACCTTAACTGTCCCCCCCCAAAAACACTATACTTGACCTTAACTGTCCCCCCCCACCCCCCGCCTTCCCTTCCTTCTCTCCCTCCCTCCTTTCTTCCTCCTCCGTCTGTCCCTCATTCTCTATCCCTTCTCTTTTTACTACCTACCTATCACCCTTCCCTCTCTCCCCTTCACCATCCACCAATCATACCTACCTGTTCTTCTTCCTCACCTTCCCTCACCTCCTCCCCCCCCCCCCTCACTCCCTTGACCTACCCCTGAGTAGAGGTGATCAGTACCACTAGAGGTCAGGGGTCGGCCTGACCTTGTAACCCCCCCTCCTCTCTCTCTCTCTCTCTCTCTCTCTCTGTCAGCTTAATTCCCTGTGAGTACATGGGAACTGTGTGTGTATGAGAGACAGAGAGAGAGAGAGAGAGAGAGAGAGAGAGTTGACCGAAGTTAAGCAAAGTCACTATGGCATGTACAGTACCTCACCACTCTCCTGCCCTCCCTCACCACTCTCCTGCCCTCCCTCACCACTCTCCTGCCCTTCCTCACTCTCTCACACACTCCCTCACCACTCTCCTGCCCTCCCTCACCACTCTCCTGCCCTCCCGCACCACTCTCCTGCCCTCCCTCACCACTCTCCTGCCCTCCCTCACCACTCTCCTGCCCTCCCGCACCACTCTCCTGCCCTCCCTCACCACTCTCCTGCCCTCCCTCACCACTCTCCTGCCCTCCCTCACTCTCTCACACACACTCATTATCCCTCACTTTCCCTCGTCTCTACCTCACCCACGCCTACAGGGAGCACTACGGAACACCTCTGGAACACTCTGGAACACACTGAAACCCCGGAACATCCCCCTCGCGGAGCTCCCCTGACCCTAACCACCACGGAACACTATAGAACACCCCTGACCATAACCACCACGGAACACTCCTGACCCTAACCACCACGGAACACTACAGAACACCCCTGACCATAACCACCACGGAACACTACGGAACAC
>CAUDMG010003540.1:620000-622500 GCA_958450375.1 Homarus gammarus | reverse complement strand
CTCTATAATGGGCACTGTAGCGACAAGTTGTTATACACGCTTCACCATGGCCACACGAGGTGCATCATGGCCCTCCATTAGTGACCTACATAGCTCCGGGGCCACAAACAATGCCCTACATAACGGCCAGGGCACCACACATACCAACATGAGGGGAGAGAGAGAGAGAGAGAGAGAGATTTGTCTAATAATTATCCCACAAGAACCGTGACACCTCCGATGTTCCGAACGCCAGCGCGGGCAGAAGGCAGATGAACTTTAGTCTGACGGAAAGGCACGAACGCTAGATGCTGATAAATGCTCGCGTTGGTAATATGAGTCTAAATATTCAAGGTTAACTCACTATATGCCTCGTGGTTCGCCGAGCACTGCTGATCGCTTGTGCTGGCGTAACGGGTCTTAGTGATAAAACGACGGCAATAACACAACTATTTATTTACTTCATGGAGCGAAAAATAGAGGAGGAGGAGGAGGGGGGGAGAGGATGGGGAGGGGGAGAGGATGGGGAGGGGGAGGAGGAAGTAGAGGGGGAGGGGAAGAAGAGGGGGAGGGGGTGAGTTAACATTCCTGGAGGTGCGATGAACCATTAGTCCCCCTCCCTCCTTCTCCTCCCCCTCACTTCATTGGAGGAGAGAGAGAGAGAGAGAGAGAGAGAGAGAGAGAGAGAGACTCCTTTAGCGAGGGGGGAGGGGCGGGGATCGAACCAGTCCCCGAGTCATGAGCACGAAGTCACTCTCCACCTCCCCAGCTCCTGTGGTCATCCTCGCCCTGCTAGATAACCCTGATGTAGTTATAGTCACAATGACCAACTCAAATCACAGACGAGTATTATTTAAGAGTAATTTTACACTACTTACAAGGTGTGTGTGTGTGTGTGTGTGTGTGTGTGTGGTAGTGAAGGTCATACACAGACACACTGATGTTTCTCGTGACAAGTACAGGCTGGTCACTTCTGTCATGCCCCCGTCCGCTCTCCTTCACTCTCTCTCACTCACTCACTCCCTCCTTCAGCAAGTCCGTCTGATTCTTTCTCACCTCATCTATCATGGCGGCAGAATCACTGTAAGAATCTTTGGAGAATCTTTGCATCGTAGTTTGAGTGAATCAGGTCAATATATTCTGAACTTAGGAGAATCTAAGGTAAAAATTTGACGTAAGAATCTCTGAGAATCTGTCTTTATTTCGTAGTTTAAGTTACATATTCTCAAGTTACTAATTCTGAGGAAACTAACCCTTGAGAATCTGTCTTTGTGTTCTGTCTTAAAGCGACTCAGGTAAATACTGTATCTTTCCCACATTACCAACTTGGAGGAAATTTTTAACATGTGAACCTGACAGACAGAGAGACAGACTGCTAGTGTTTTGCTCTTATATTATGGGAATTGTTGCGGCTTCAGTCACAGCTGCGGTATGTGGGCTGACCGCAGTGTGTGTGTGTGTGTGTGTGTGTTAGTGTGTGTGTGTTATTCCAGTTCAGTTTCTTTTTAAATCTCGTTTTTTTTTTACGTTTTTTTAATCAAATTTTGGTTTCGATTCACAATTTATTTTATAATTTAGTTTTTACTTCTTGGAATTTATTTATTAACTGAAACTACAAATTCCTAAGTCGGTATTTCTTAAGATTTTATTTATTTCACAACTTTATCTCAACTTACTGCATTCTGAAATTTCCTAAAGATAATTTTTTTGAAGTGTAAAGGAAATTCTTCTTCACTTACGGTCAGGTGAGATTAATTTCAAGAGAGTTTACGTAACTGGTAATTGGTGGACGTCAAAAAACACTTGGAGGAGACCTGAGGAATGTGAGGAGGTGAGGGAGGTAGGGAGGTGAGGGGAGGGAGGGAGAGAGGTGAGGGAGGTAGGGAGGTGAGGGGAGGGAGGGAGAGAGGTGAGGGAGGTAGGGAGGTGAGGGGAGGGAGGTAGGGAGGTGAGGGGAGGGAGGGAGAGAGGTGAGGGAGGTAGGGAGGGAGGGAGAGAAGGTAGTGAATGGTATGGTGAATATGTAGGTGTGTGTTTGGAGTAAAGGGGGGTGGGAGGTGAGGGAAGTGAGGGGGAACGGGTGGAGAGATGGGAGGATAGGGTAAATGAGAGATGGAGGGAGAGATAGGGAGTAGGAAGATGGGTAGAGGAAGGGGCAGGGGAGAGTATATTAATGTGTGATGCTGGCAGGGGGGAGAGAGGGAGGGGGAGGGGGGAGAGAAGGGAGGGGGAGGGTGAAAAGGGAGAGATAAAGGGAGGAGAGGAACCAGATATCCGCCCTTTGTTATGTTTTATTGCCACTGTGTCTCCATAAACATCATCCCCTTTACCATAAACATCGTAGTTAACATATCTCTCGTCTTCCACCATTAAAACATCACCATTAAAACATCTCCTTCAACATCAACATTCATCACCAACAGCAACATTCATCACCAACATCACGGTTCTATGAATGTGTATAAACATCTATATATATAAATTACTCATCTTTATATAAATACAAATAAACATTGCCTGA
>CAUDMG010003540.1:562500-615000 GCA_958450375.1 Homarus gammarus | reverse complement strand
CTCCCTCCCTCTCTCACCCCTCCCTCCCTCTCTCACCCCTCCCTCCCTCTCTCACCCCTCCCTCCCTCTCTCACCCCTCCCTCCCTCCCTCACCCCTCCCTCCCTCTCTCACCCCTCCCTCCCTCTCTCACCCCTCCCTCCCTCCCTCACCCCTCCCTCCCTCTCTCACCCCTACGCTCCCTCTCTCACCCCTCCCTCCCTCTCTCACCCCTCCCTCCCTCTCTCACCCCTCCTTCCCTCTCTCACCCCACCCTCCCTCTCTCACCCCTCCCTCCCTTCCCTCACCCCTCCCTCCCTCTCTCACCCCTACCTCCCACTCTCACCCCTCCCTCCCTCCTCACCCCTCCCTCCCTCTCTCACCCCTCCCTCCCTCCTCACCCCTCCCTCCCTCTCACCCCTCCCTCCCTCTCTCCCCCCCCCTCCCCTTCCCTCACCCCTCCCTCCCTCTCACACCCCTCCCTCCCTCTCTCACCCCTCCCTCCCTCACCCCTCCCTCCCTCTCTCACCCCTCCCTCCCCTCTCCTCACCCCTCCCTCCCTCTCTCACCCCCCCTCCCCTTCCCTCACCCCTCCCTCCCTCTCTCACCCCTCCCTCCCTCTCTCACCCCCCCACCCTCTCTCACCCCTCCCTCCCTCTCTCACCCCCCCTCCCCTTCCCTCACCCCTCCCTCCCTCACCCCTCCCTCCCTCTCTCACCCCTCCCTCCCTCTCTCACCCCTCCCCTTCCGATGGCTGCCAACCAGGTGCTGGGTGAGGAGGCTGGGGATGTGGTCACACACACACACTCAATACGGGACATAAGCCTGACGCATAAACTAAATACATTAGGTTAGGTTATCATTTCCCCTCATATTCCCCTTCTATTACCTCTCTTCTTGTCTGTTCCCTTTTTCTCTTTATCTCTCCTTCACCTTCCTCTTCTCTTCTCCCCTCACCTTCTCTTTCTCTATATTCATTATCTTCCTCATTCCTTCCCTTATACTCCTCCCTTATACCTCATACCTCACTACTCCCCACACTCCCTCCTTACCTCCCCTCACCCTCACCTCCCCTCACCCTCACCTCAGCTCACCCTCGCCTCCCCTCCCCTCCCCCCCTCACCTCCCCTCCACCCCCTCACCCTCCCCTCCCCTCCCCCCCTCTCCTGCAGTAGGCAACATTCCCTCACGTCGGGGTGAGTCATGGTACATAGGTTCTCCTCCCCCTTACTCATGAGGAGGGGTGGGGAGGGGTGGGGGTGAGGAGGGGGTGGAGGGGTGGGGGTGATACATATGGTGTTGTGAATGTCAATATTATATTGTTCATGCTATCTATCTATCTATCTATCTAATTGCACGTCTATTTACATCTATTCGTCACACACACACACACACACACACACACACACACACACGGGAGAGTCAATAAAAACATAAAATAAAGATGACATTATTTAAAATCATTTCACTAACATGTCTAAAATAATGCAACACAATACAGGTGAACGAAACATTGTGTTGCCTTATCGTTCTGTCCTGGGTAATTAAACAGGTGTTGCCTTAACTTTTTTAACCTCAGGTGTGACAATTATTGAGTCTTTTCTTTTACGTTTTTTTTGTCTTTGGTGTTTGTAAATGTTTTTGTTTTTGTAAATGAGTTTTTTGTTAGTTTTTGTAAGTTGTAAGTTACTTTGTCTTTGTAAGTTGTAAATTATTTTGTATTCCTAAGTTGTAAAATATTTTGTCTTTGTAAATTGTAAATAATGTCGTGAAATATATAAGTGATTTAATCTTTGTCGTTTGTAAATGAATTCATCTTTTTTTTCATGTGTAAATCATTTAGTTTCATTTGTAGTTTGTAAATTCGTAAAATATTTCGATCTGTAATAGTGAACTGTGACCAGACACGTACAGTAGGTCTGTTAGTCTCTGGTGGAAATAATGACTTATACACACACCACACAGACAGACAGACAGACATACACACCACACAGACACACACACACATACACACTATACACAGACAAAACTTTACACAGACACGACACACACACACACACACACACACACGCGACACAGACAGACACAGACAGACAAACACACATAACTCTATACAGACACGAAACATAAACTCACATACACAGACAGACACACACACACACAGGAGATAAGTGTAGCATACATACAACACGTCCACACGCCTCACCAACCATGTAGCGACGCATTAAGTACATGTTTGTTACGTGACTGGCGTGACGGAGAGGTTGTTATTATTACTTGTATTGTACACACACAGTGATCCGTTCCTTAGTGCTGGTGTATGTATGTATGTATGTATGTATGTATGTAGTTATCATCAATCTATCCCTCGTATACCTTCTTCACTCTCCTTCATCTATCATTTATCACAATATCTTTCCACCCTGTTCATCCATCATCTTTTATTCTTCTCTATCCACCTTATTCGTATCTCCATTCTCTCTTCTTTCCTTCACCATTTCCCAGAATCGTTTATATTCATTCATAAATCATTTCTTTTTTTTTGTTGCGTCTCCATTATCAAGTTTTTCTTCTCTGTTTTTATTGTCTTTTCTTTATTTCGTCGATTTTCTTGTATTATTTTTCTTTTATTTGAGTTATTGTTTGTTTTGTTATTTTAACTGTTTTTGTAATGGTTATTTTTGTTTTGTTTTGATTTTGTTTATGAAACTTTTTTTTCGTCTCGTTATAATATTTATTTTCGTCAGGTTTGTCCGGTATAATATAGTCCAGTAAGGATTTTGTCCGGTATAATATAGTCCAGTAAGGATTTTGTCCGGTATAATATAGTCCAGTGCTAATTTTGTCCGGCATAATATAGTCCAGTAAGGATTTTGTCCGGTATAATATAGTCCAGTAAGGATTTTGTCCGGGCACCAGCGGAGGCAACACCCACTCACAGCGTTATTTTGAAGACCACCATATGGCAACACCAGGCTTGACCATGGCCAGCCAGTTAGTTACCTCAGTATAATATGCCTTCATAAACCTCTATATTAACCTGTATCTAACCTTTATATAACCTTACTAACTACTTGACACTAACAACAAACTACTTAGGGATTAGTTAGGTTAGTTAGAGTTGATGGTGTGTGGGTGGGTGGGTGGTGAGGTTGACCCTGAGTTGCCAAGTTCTGTTATGCTTGAGTAAACCAGGTCAGGGCTTGGATTCTCACAGGTACCTAACGTTAATCTATCTCTCTCTCTCTTTATCTCTCTCTCTATCTCTCTCTCTCTCTCTCACTTTAGGCTATGGCACAACGACCCATCCTCCAGTTTCTTCTCTATATACTACCAGGTTAAAGATGGCTGTTACTTTGACCAGAGACTCTCGTGGGCCAACCAGATGTCTTACACGTAGAGAGAGAGAGAGAGAGAGAGAGAGAGAGAGACGAGGGCGGCCAAGGTAAATTCATAAAGGTCGTCCGCTTCCACTGCCTCCTACCTGTGAAAGCTTGGCCACCCTCCTCTGGCCATCTACCACTAGCCACCTACCATCCACCATTGGCCATCTTACACTGGCCACCTATCACCCACCAATGGCCATCCACAACCCACTAATGACCACCTACCATGTAAATACGTATACATTCATACATATTCAGTAATACACAGAATAAACTCCCCATCAGTATAACCAACTCAGACAACCAACTCCAACTCTGTCTGATAATATAACCTCTGGAGATGTGGTCGACACTCTGATCTGGTGACAGTGTTCAGCCATCGAGAGAGAGAGAGAGAGAGAGAGAGAGAGAGAGAGAGAGAGAGAGAGAGAGAGAGACACCAGGTGTGACAGAGGTGTTTCCCCAGGACGCTTCTTGTGCCTTCGCTGTTTTTCGCATCTTCAAAACCGCTATGATGACTCAACCCTCTCATACCACGCCCCCCCCTCTCTCTCTCTGTCTCTCTCTCTCTCTCTCTCTCTAAAGAAAATGAGAGTAAAAAGAAAATTAGTTTCTTATTAGGTTCACAAGGTTTAATATTTCGTGACCAATGACCTTTCTTTTCCATTTGTGACCTGTAGTGACCTGGATTACCTATTATGTGACCTGTAATGACCTGTCTTCTTCTCCCCCAGGGCCGAAGAGAGTCGTCGTGGTCGTCTGTGACAAGTCGTCCACCAGTCAGCCTTCACGACCCCCTGCCTGTGTTGGACCTTGATGCTCTACAGGTGTGTGTGTGTGTGTGTGTGTGTGTGTGTGTGTTGTTGTTTCTCTTACTACTGCTATTACCATTATCAATAACAATAAAGAACAAGAAGGAGAAGAAGGTAATTTCACCGTTATGATGGTTTGAACAAGTGTTTTGATGGCTTCGTGGTCAGGAACAGTTAGTGTGTGTGTGAGAGACTACCCCACACCTGCCTAACTACCACGTCTGTCTGTATCTCTGGCCATGAAATCAATCATCAGTGACACGTGTAGCATATATCCCTCCCTTCCCTCTGTAATGACTAACATACACACGGGAAGGTCGCTGGGATAATGAGAGGTCGACGGAGAGGGGCGAGGTAAAAAGAGAGGGAAGGGAGAGGGATGGGTGGATGAGAGGAAGAGGGGTGGGGGGTGGGGTGTGAAGGAGGGTGGGGTGAGAGGGAGGGAGAGAAAGAAAGGGAGGGAGACGAGGTGCAAAAAGATAATAGGAGGAAGTGAGGAGCACCTTGAGACGTCCTTGGTCTGCCCTCACGCTCTCTCTCACTGAGGGAAGGTGAGAGAGAGACAGAGAAAGAGAGAGAGAGAGAGAGAAATAGGAGGATTCATTCTCTTTAGAATTCTTCTTTCTCGTTCTCTCTTTCTCAATCATTTTCCTCGTTAACTCTTTCTCTTTCTCTCTCACTCACTCACTCAAGGAGAAAGAGAGAAGTAGAGAAAGAACAGGGAGAGATAGATATGGACGACTGTTTCTCTATTTTCTTGTTTCTCGTTCTCTTTCTCTCTCTTTCTTTACCTTCTCTCTCTCTCTCTCTCATTGTAAAGGGGTAAAGGGAAGAAAGAGAAAAGACAAAAAGAAAGGAAAATATAGAGAGAAAGTGGAGACAGACAAGAGAGAGAGAGAGAGAGAGAGAGAGAGAGGTGATCGTTACCTTGTCTCACCCTTCCTCCCAAGTCACCTCGCCCAACACTCATTCCTTTCCGCTAGATGGGATGGGCGGACGGTCTCTGGGAGGGTGTCTGATAGGGGAGGGAAAGTGGGCGGGGAGGGAGGGAAGGAGGGACGGAAGGACAGCTGTTGGTGGGCGGGAGGGAGGGAGGGAGGAAAGGAGGGAGTTTGGGACGGAGGGAGGGAGAGAAGGAAGGACAGCTGCTGGTGGGAGGGAGGGAGGGAGGGAAGGAGGGAGTTTGGGACGGAGGGAGGGAGAGAAGGAAGGACAGCTGCTGGTGGGAGGGAGGGAGGGAGGGAAGGAGGGAGTTTGGGACGGAGGGAGGGTGAGAAGGAAGGACAGCTGCTGGTTGGCGAGAGGGAGGGAGGGAGGGCTGCTGGTGGTTGCTGGATAAGTAGGAGGGACGAAGGGAAGAAAGATAGAGGAGGGAGATGAAATATGATAAATACAGGATATATAACGACAGGACTAAGAGAGGAGGGAATACAGCAGAGGTTGTGAGGAGGCTCTCTCTCTCTCTCTCTCTCTCTCTCTCTCTCTCTCTCTCTCTCTCTCTCTCTCTCTCTAGCCAAACAGACCTTGTATTTATAACCAATCACCATTCCATTATTTTTCCAGCACCTCGAACCAAAACAACAACGGCCTAACTAAACAAACCACACACACGCACACACACACACACACAGACGTACACGCACACACGTACACGCACACACACACACATAACGAGAGGTGTGGAAGCTCAGGTAAGGAAAGCTGGGTCGTATATAATCTTACCAGAAATTTATTAATATTCTTGAACGATAATTTTTGAGATATCGTCGAGGTTTAATTCAGAAAGAGAGAGAGAGAGAGAGAGAGCGAGAGAGAGAGATAGATAGAGAGAGAGAGAGAGAGAGAGAGAGAGAGAGAGAGAGAGAGAGAGAGAGCAACAACACGTTTCCTTACTCTAACTGTTCTCTGTCTCCTGACCAACTTACACACGACCTTCTGAACTAAGTGTCTTGTAATGGCTGTTAGTGTTATTATTATTAGTAGTAGCAGTAGTAGCAGTAGTAGTAGTAGTAGTAGTAGTAGTCGTAGTAGTAGTAGTATTGTAGTATTATTTTGATTTACAATTATCATTTTTCTTGTCTTGATACAAATATTCTCGTGGATATATTTAACAAAACACCGCCATGTACTGTGTAGAGTTACATATTGCATAAGGCCGTGTTGAATGTATCGTAAAGCTAGCAACATGAGGTCAGTGATTCTCTCTCTCTTTCTCTCTCTTTCTCTTTCTCTCTCTCTCTCTCTCTCTCTCTCTCTCAATTACA
The DNA here is from genome assembly GCA_958450375.1 of Homarus gammarus. NCBI lineage: Eukaryota > Metazoa > Arthropoda > Malacostraca > Decapoda > Nephropidae > Homarus > Homarus gammarus. The sequence continues at coordinate 608,561 of CAUDMG010003540.1, read as the reverse complement.
CCATCTTGATCACGTGTTAGTTAGCCAGGATCCCTGAAACACCCATCCCTCCCCTTCTCTCTCCCTCCTTTAGCCCCCCCTCCCTTCCTTTCTTCCCCTCCCCCTTCCCTCTTTTCCTCCCCTCCTCCTCCTTCCCCCCCCCCTCCCCCCCAGCTTGCAACAAAGGAACAACAACCTCAATATACGCTGTTATCACCTCTCTCTCTCTCTCTCTCTCTCTCTCTCTCTCAGTCGGTCGTCACCCCCTCTCTCACCTCTCCCACTCCTCCCTAGACCTTCCTCTCTTCCACATTTCCTACTTCTCATGCCTCTCCCTCCCTCCGTCTCACCCACATGACCTCCGCTTCTCCCTCCGTCTTTCCTCCTCCTCTTCCCTCCCTTCCTCTCAACTTTCCCAATCTTCCTCTTTCTTCTCTTCCTTCTTATACACTGACCACGTACACCTAGCCTCTCTCTCTCTCTCTCTCTCTCTTCATGTCATCTGTCTTCACCCCACCTCCTCTCTCCCCCTCCTTCCCCCCTCCTCCCCCCTCCTGCCCCCTCCTCCGCCTCCGTCTCCTCCTACTCTTCCTCATCTCTCCTCCTCCTCCTCCTCATGTGTCTATCAACAAAGGAGTTAGTGGCGGAAGTGGTGGTGATGTTGTCGAGGCGCCCCAGGTGTTGCCCCGGGCAGGTGTGGGGAGGTACAGCAGGTGTGGGGAGGTGTAGTAGGTGTAGGATGGTGTAGAAGGTGTGGGGTGGTGGAGTGATTGTGGGGAGGAGCAGCAAGTGTTGGGAGGGAAAGATATGGGTAAGGAGGTACAGGTGTGGGATAGGGACAGGTGTGGGATAGGGACAGGTGTGGGATAGGGACAGGTGTGGGATAGGGACAGGTATGGGATAGGGACAGGTATGGGATAGGGACAGGTGTGGGATAGGGACAGGTGTGGGATAGGGACAGGTGTGGGGGAGGTACAGGTGTGGGATAGGGACAGGTGTGGGATAGGGACAGGTGTGGGATACGGACAGGTGTGGGATAGGGACAGGTGTGGGGGAGGTACAGGTCTGGGATAGGGACAGGTGTGGGATAGGGACAGGTATAGGGGAGGGACAGGTGTGGGATAGGGAAGGGTTTGAGAAGATGGAGGTGTAGAGAGATACAAATCCCTTAATATCAGGTGACCCCAGTTGACCCCAAGTTGACCCCAGTTAACTCCAGTTGATCCCAAGGTGACCCCCAGTTGTCCTCAGGTGACCCCAAGTTGACCCCAGTTGACCCCAAGTTGACTCCAAGGTGACCCCATACTGATGATCCCAGACTCCTGTTGACCCCACGTGACCCCAATGGATTGTTAAACCCGCGTGTCCTTTAGTACCGAAGACGCTTATTAACCTTTCTGACCTTAGGTTCCGGGTCGAGCCACACACACACACACACACAGAGGGGAGCCGGATGCCACATCTTACCCGTGATATAACCGGCTGACTTCCACAGCCGGCCGGACGAAAGTCGTGAACACCCAAATGACCTAAAATTCTTCTTAAATGACACGCAGGTTAGGTTGGGTTAGATTACCTCACCTCACTACACCTGGCTTACCTCATAATGGACCGGAAACGCACTTTTGGTTGAGCTCTCCTTTTCAATATATAACAATAGAGAGAGACTCATGCATGGTGATATATAGCCAACGATATAGTGGTTATATAGGTGTCGTATACCTGTGTAATTGGAACCACAGGTGATATAGTGGTAACAGATGGGTTTATACGCCTTTATAAGTTAATACACTCGTGATATAGGTTCATATACTTGTATAAAATATGCTTGGTCATATAATCGCGATATACCATTATATATAATCGCATACCTGTTGATATACTAGTGATATGCCTTCATATACGTGTATGACTGAAACAGCTGATGATATACTTATGGGATATACCAGCGTAACCGAAACACGCGTTGATATACTCGTGAAATTGGTCCGTATAATACCGTATAACCGGAAGCTTCTGTATAGCATACTTGTCAATTATGCGTATAACCGGAACATGGGGTGGTGAATGGAAGGGTAGGATAGGGTGAGGGGGAGAGGAAAGGAACAAAGGAGAGAGAGAGAGAGAGAGAGAGAGAGAGAGAGAGAGAGAGAGAGAGAGAGAGAGAGAGAGAGAGAGAGAGATAATCTGGTGATGTGAGAACGTATGAAACTTTCTTTATAAAACTCCACCAAACAGATCACTTCTCAGAACGTCTTAACTTTGTTGCCTTATAGACTACGACACAAAGGTTCATAAGTCAAATATATCCTCCCGAAAGTGATGTGTAAGAGACTCAGTTTAGAGGTTTACTGAAGCCATGACACACATTATGAAGGCCACAGTGGTAGTCGTAATTGTGTTGTGACTTTACCTGTGCTTTACGTGGTCTACGAAGCTCTCTAAGTCTGAATTGAGAGGAGAGATGTTGACTTTGTTTATACACATGACGTCAGTAGTGTAAGACGCCTACATGAACGGGTTCACAGCGTTCGTGGGCGATGGATCCGGCTAGGTATAGAGGACGGTGGGTCACACAGACACTCATTATCTCTCTCTCTCTCTCTCTCTCTCTCTCACTGTCTCTCACTCCTGCCTCTCATTAATATACCGTTCATCATATATATATAAAGAAATCAGACAATACAGATATACAGTTAAGCATGTACACACAATGCATGTATACAGTTCAGCATGTAAACAGACAATACAATGTGCATCAACAAAAAAGTGTATTTACCACGTTAGTTCACTCCCCATGTGTTTTACTGTGAGAGAGTCACTTTGTCGAGGTGTTAATGTGTCTGTGAAGAACTATTTCTGTTGTGACCTTGTGTGTGTGTGTGTGTGTGTGTGTGTGAAACTCTACCTTGATTTATGAGATAATCGGATCTACCACTTCTCTAACTTTATTTCTTGTGCTTATTTATATCTTTACCCAATGTTTATTTTATCTTTACTTTGTTTATTTCTATGTTTACTTATTGTTTATCGTGTTATGTTTACTTCTTGTGTTTATTTCCATATTTAGTTATTGTTAATATTTCCATCTCACCATCATGGATGTTTGTAAAGATCTTGTAATATTCCCTGACGTGTATCTCACCCGGGTCCTCTCCTGCAGGTGGCTCTGACGCGGTTGGATCACTCGCCACAGAAGGGAAAGGCGTACGTGGGTCGGAGCGGCGCCCTCAGTCACCGCCGACCACCGTCCCGCAGTTCTAGACGGTCCTCCGCCGACAGTCTCCAGCTGCTCCTCGACCAGCAAGACCTCGACACCGACCTGGTCATCCCGAGGGTAGTTAATATCGAGGTACAGTTCGAGGGTAAAGCCAAGGATCGTAAACAGAAAGAGAGGCAGGTCGCTGGTAAACAAACAGGGAGCTTTAAGGAGCACAGAGACGAGAGACAGTTTGCTTGTAAACAAATAAGAGACGTCAAGGAGCACAGAGAAGAGACAGATATCAATCATTCACAAGCAGAAGACGCCAAGGAGCATAAAAAACAGAGACATTTCCCTTGTAGAGACACACGAGACTTTAAGAATCACAGCCTCAGCTTCAGGGAGGAGCTGAACGACGCGCTCGAAGCTAAACACAAACCAGAACGGAAACAAGAGGAGAGTAACAAGCCGAGAGGTCTTGACGCCCGGCAGGAGATACGGAGAAAACTCTTTGAGAATCGCTACAGGAGATCTGATGCTTCTGTCGGAGGATCCAACCCTCTGCTGAACAACTTCTCGAGCGATTCTGAGGAATCCTTCAGGAGGATCAAGGAGGAGGTCGCTCGCTTGGCCGCTAAGAGGAGATCCTCGAGTGATATAAGTGACTCCAGGACACCAAGTGACTACTCGTTTTCCTGCGGGTCAGCACAAGAGGACGAGAGGAGGGACAGCCTCAGGAGGTGGAGTGAGGAGAGGGAGTCTGTGTTTGACTCAGCCAGTCTCCTCCTCGACAAGAACTTAGAGGAGAATCGGTCGTCGTCGGAGGCAGATGTCGTTATCAGTGACCGGGAGAGCATCGCTGACTCAGGCCTGGTGAATCGACGGACTGTGATCACCATCAACGAGAAGAAGAGCAAGTCTGCTTCCAGCCTCACGCCCGAGGAGCCGACAACACCGCTGTGGGTCAGAGACTTACAGACGAGGAGATCTCTCAGGGGCAAGGATCAAGCGCCCCCGAGGTTAATTCCCATTGAAATCGATCAAGATTTTGAAGGAGGAATAAATGTTTCCATCGTGAGTCAGACAGAACCCAACAGGAAGGACAGCACCTCGCGTATGTACGTTCGTCAGAGTGACTCAGAAAACAGACCTTCTAGAGCCAGCGCCTTCAACGTCAGGAGAACTATAGAGAAACGACAGATACAGCAAGAGAGACGAGAGAGAAGAGCTCTGAGAGAAAAGATCAGAGAACAGCTGAGAAGTCTCTCTGAGGGACGAGAGCGCAAGGACTCGTCCACGTCTCATGGATCCTCAGTCCATCTCAGTCAAAATTCAGTCCGGTCTAAGTCTATGAGCTCACTGGACCAAGATCAAGAAGACTTCAGAAGCGAGTCTCCTCTGTTCAAGGTTCAGTCTAGCCCGACGCTCGAGAAGGAGAAAGAAGAAGTGAGAAGTTACCTGTTCGGTGTTTCTAACCTGACAGAGAGCGGTGACGTGTCCCCGACCTCCAGGGAGGACACACAGTTGACCTCCAGGGACACTGCACAACCCAGCGACAACCAGCAGGAACCTCGCAAGACCTACGGCTTCGTGCGGCCTCAGCCTTGGCAGTGGACACAGTCGTGGGACTCACTCAAGACTGCCCGAGAGGAAGTGAACGAGAGAAAGAGTCGCAAAGTCAGTAAGTCAGTAGACTCAGTTCAGAATTCCTCTGACGTTGGCAGTCGACAGTCATCGTTTCAGTCGAGTATCTTAGAGCTCGGGTCTTCTAAGCCGTCTTGGCAGGACTACAATCTTCGCCAGACGGAGCACAGGACTCACCTCCTCTCCTCGGTGATAAGTCCTCCCCTTGACAGCCTCGAGAGTACCAGCTCGTGTCCTCCAGTTCTGTCAACACTTGACCCAGACACAGCCAAGCGGGACAACTTATCTCCCGTACGTGAGGAATTTTCCCCCAACAATCCCCCAGTCCCACCTCCTCGGAGGAACAGATTAAGTTCGTCAACCGGACAAATCACACTGGAGGAAGAAGATAAACCTAACTGGATCCGACTGGCGAAGGAGCGACGGAGTCTTCGGGCAGCTAAGCAGGTGGATCAGCTGTCCGATAGAGCCTCGACTGCCAGTAAGGAGCCAGAGTGGGTCGCCAGAGCTCGCAAGAAGCTCGAGTCACTCAATGTGACACTCACAAGTACCACCGATTTTAGCTGCGCAAGTTCCTGCGTCACTGAATCATCTTCTGCTTGGAGTAGAGGTGGTCTGGACGCTCTCGATGATCTGAAGGAGGAAACTTCGCGGATTGGTGAAGAACTGGCCGAGGAAGCTTCTGCCAGGGTGAACGAAGAATTAGGGTTACACAAAGACAGCAGCAGGATGTTGGAACACAACACGGAACGTTCTCGAGAACCTTCTGCTGAGAGGCCGCGGGTGTCCTTCGAGCCATCTGCAACTGAGGCTTCCGATGGTGATTCAAGCAGAAGATTACGTACTCGGAAGCCCCAGAAGGATGAGGTCCGCTTCGGTGACCTCAAGCACGACTGGGGCGGCGCTCAGACTAAAGCAACAAAAACTAGCAACGGGAAGCAGAAAGAAATGCGATTTGGTGAGATCCAGGTGAAGGAGACGCTGCCTGAACCTCCGGAGAGAACGAAAGCAATGAGGTTTGGTGACCACGTCCCGTCATCGTCGACTCAGAAAGCTCAAAGTAACTCGAGTGCGACGAATGGTAGCCGTCCCGTGATGCGCTTTGGTGACACTCCGCTCAACCTCTTCCCCGCCTCCGAGCCCAAAGGCCCACAAAGTAGCTCCAAGTTCGAGTCGGTGGCTGGACCAGACCCGACCAAGATGACAGCGGAGCAGCTCAACCAGAACGTCGAGGAGTACGACTTCCCGATCCCTACAGGTAACGAGGATGCTTCTGAGCTGATGAGGTTCCTCGAGGAGAGCTTAAAGAGGACAGAGGTCGTTCCTGAAGTAGTAATCCTGGAAGATCACCGCCCAAAGCCCAAGAGCATCCTGAAGAGGCGGTCAGTTGAGAACGTCCTACACGAGCTGAAGAGAGAGGAGCGAGGCGAGGTGCTTCAAAAGGTAGAACACCGGAAGAGCGCGTCCTTTGACTGGGACTCCGTAGGTAAGGGAGCTGATGCAGGCTTGGACAACATGGGTCACACCAGAAATATCGTACACAGGTTAAGCAGGGAACACCACAAGCCACACTCAGATACTCTCCATAAAGCTAAACCACAACCACAACCACCACAACAACACCAACACAACCCAACAACCATCACCACCACCACAGCTACAACTACTGCAACTAATGGCAGCTTCTTTAATGTCAAACTTCGGCATGTGTCATCTAACAAGCGCGAACCAGCAGTCACTAACGAACCGCTTCGCTTCCACTCAGAACACTCGCTACACAAACGGCCACAAGCTGTCTGCCTCAACACAGAGAGACACAGTGGAGACTTCTCATCCCTCAATACATTTACCAGCAGTCGGGAGATCCGTCTCGAGCCCCGTAGGATCTCTACTACAGGCGGCGACAGTCACGGGTCCTCCTCCGCCTCCAGTCAGGAGTCCCTCTCGGACTCTGGGGGCGTCTTAAGCCACTGCGAGACAGACAGAGCCGTCAGCGAGGTGAAAGACGACGACGATCACCACTACGAGAACAACAAAACGACAATAAGGAAGTTAAGGACGACAGACATCCCGAGAAGAGACGAGGATAGACGAGTCACTAAACGAGACACAAGCAGCGACCACGACAGTAGACGAGACCTTCTTCCTAAACCCACAGTGTCGTCCACCATCACGTGCACCAGCAGGAAGGTGGTGACAGTAGGCAGTAAGAGTGTGAGGGAGCTGCTACAGAGGGTGCAGGAGCCTCCTTCACCAGCCTGGGGCACCTGCAGGACCGGGCGAGGCTTGGCTACTACAGGTAAGACCCTCTCATCTCCCCGTCAGATAACACTGTAGTGCTCGTGTGTCGCTGTGAGCAAGTGGTGAGGCAGGTACAGTGTGTGTGTGTGTCTATGTGTGTGTGTGTCTTTGTATACCTGCAGTGTCTGTCTACAGTATGCGTGCTGAATAAATGTAAACTTGTATGACCATTTTACTGTCTGTATGCCTGTCTGAAATATTCACAAATATAAGACCAATTGTTCAAAGGTCATCATCAAGTGAACAAGGAAAGGTCGAGGGTGTCTTTAACTGGAGTGACTGGGTGAGACTGGATGTGTCTGACTGACTGACTGTAACTGACTGACTGACTGTTAGGGTGTAAATGGTTGAGTAGGTATGACTGAATGGATGTAAATAGGTGTAACTGTGGTTGAGTGGGTGTAACTGTCTAACTGGAAATGAGTGGGAGAAACTAACTGGCTCTTACCAAGCATTTGTAAAACTTACCTAACTGTTAAATATCAAAACAGTTTATTTAATTTTTGTGTTGAATGTCATCAAGCAAGTAACATTATTAGACTGGAAGCAAGTAACATTATTAGACTGAAAGCAAGTAACATTATTAGACTGGAAGCAAGTAACATTATTAGACTGAAAGCAAGTAACATTATTAGACTGAAAGCAAGTAACATTATTAGACTGGAAGCAAGTAACATTATTAAACTGAGAGCAAGTAACATTATTAGACTGGAAGCAAGTAACATTATTAAACTGAGAGCAAGTAACATTATTAGACTGAAAGCAAGTAACATTATTAGACTGAAAGCAAGTAACATTATTAGACTGGAAGCAAGTAACATTATTAGACTGAAAGCAAGTAACATTATTAGACTGGAAGCAAGTAACATTATTAGACTGGAAGCAAGTAACATTATTAGACTGGAAGCAAGTAACATTATTAGACTGGAAGCAAGTAACATTATTAGACTGAAAGCAAGTAACATTATTAGACTGGAAGCAAGTAACATTATTAGACTGGAAGCAAGTAACATTATTAGACTGAAAGCAAGTAACATTATTAGACTGGAAGCAAGTAACATTATTAGACTGAAAGCAAGTAACATTATTAGACTGGAAGCAAGTAACATTATTAGACTGGAAGCAAGTAACATTATTAGACTGAAAGCAAGTAACATTATTAGACTGGAAGCAAGTAACATTATTAGACTGAAAGCAAGTAACATTATTAGACTGAAAGCAAGTAACATTATTAGACTGGAAGCAAGTAACATTATTAGACTGGAAGCAAGTAACATTATTAGACTGAAAGCAAGTAACATTATTAGACTGAAAGCAAGTAACATTATTAGACTGGAAGCAAGTAACATTATTAGACTGAAAGCAAGTAACATTATTAGACTGAAAGCAAGTAACATTATTAGACTGAAAGCAAGTAACATTATTAGACTGGAAGCAAGTAACATTATTAGACTGGAAGCAAGTAACATTATTAGACTGGAAGCAAGTAACATTATTAGACTGGAAGCAAGTAACATTATTCACTAGTCTTTTATGTAAGAGAAGCCTTATTACAGCTCAGTGCAAATGACTGTTGACTGTAGTTTCATATTACATAGATATATTACAAAAAAATACTTATCATCTATTTAATTTAATACATACTTGTGATATCACTTGTCTAAACTTATAATATACTTAAGAACATTATTTAAGTAAGCCTTCTCCTCCTTGGTCCATATCATTACTTACAAACTTTACTTACTTGACTAGTATGGCATTTTAAGTAGATATAACATTACTGACCTTATGTAGAGTTGTATTATGGTGTATTATGGTGTATTATGGTGTATTTCTGAGCATCTGTTACTAAAAACATTCATCATGCTTGCTGTATATATTGTATGTGTGTTAGAATGTATTATATGTAGTTAGAATAAGGATATACATATACATAATAATATACAGTGTGAGTGTATAGTAGAAGGTGTAGTGGTATGGTGTAGGTGTGGTGGTAAAGTGTAGTGGTATGGTGTAGGTGTGGTGGTAGAGTGTAGTGGTAGAGTGTAGTGGTAGAGTGTGGTGGTAGAGTGTAGTGGTATGGTGTAGGTGTGGTGGTAGAGTGTAGTGGAAGGTGTATTGGTATGGTGTAGGTGTGGTGGTAGTGTATAGTAGAAGGTGTAGTGGTATGGTGTGGTGGTAGAGTGTAGTGGTATGGTGTAGGTGTGGTGGTAGAGTGTAGTGGTATGGTGTAGGTGTGGTGGTAGAGTGTAGTGGTAGAGTGTAGGTGTAGTGACAGAGTGTAGTGTGTGTGTGTAAATACAGTACAGTAGTTGCATCAGCTTGTCACTAACCACACCGTCACCCCCTGTGTGTTCCAGCTCTGGTACGCTCGACCCTGCTAACACGACTCACTAACCATCGTCCCAGTCCAGCCTGGCTTCACTAGTACCCCCACACACCCCCTCCGTCCTTCTGCTGCTGTTGATGCTGATGGTACTGCTGCTGGTGCTGCACTAGTCTGGCTTCAAGGGGAAACACACCCACCCTTCCCTCCCTCGCTTGTTGATTGGAGGGAGAGGGTCCTCTGCCAGAGACATGAAGGGGAGGTGTTGAAAGTCCCTCCCCTTCCCTATGTTTCCCCCCTCCCTCTCTCTACCTGCGCCCCCCCCCCCCATAACACCGGCTGTGACCATGTGAATGATAGTACTGATAGACTGTGCCGTGAGACTTGACTGTACCTGGACACTTTGAAAAACTATAACTGTTGGTGGTGTTTTAGCCAGTCTCTGTAGCCAGTTCTGAATGTATGACAGTCACACACAACGCCTCTATAAAATGTTATGTGAATGAATAAAATTTTCACAGGTTTGAGGAAGGTTGGTGATGATAAACAGTGCTAAATGAGATATATCAGAGGCAACACCAACCAACTGTACTATTATCTGCCAGTCACGGGTGTAGGAGGGTACAGAGCAGAGGTAGAGGAGCCAAGGTAATCCCTCTAAGCAACACATCCCTCCTCTCTCTCCCCCCCCCCTCCCCCCGCAGCAGGAGTGTTTGGTGTGGGTGGGTCTAGAGAAGAGGTAGCGGAGCCAAGGTAGTGTGTGGGGAGGAGGGTGATGTGACCAGCAGCACTCAGCTAACCAAAACAATAACAAGAGGCAGTAGACCAACCTTCTTGATCATCCTCATCGGCGTCCAACACCAACACCTCCTGCTGCTTGCTTGTATCTTGCCAAATTTCTCCACAATGAGGAAAAAAAAGAGTCTCTATGCATGGACTAACTTAATTTATTTGTGATATGATTGTGCCTTTAGAAACATTTTATATTAAGTAGAGAAGAACAAGTAATAATGTATATATGTTGAGTCAAAGGAGTGAGTAAAGCCTTGGGTGTGAGGTGGGACTCTCACACAGGTACGACAAGACATAGTTACTGTACCTGTGATGAAGAGATCAAAACACGTCACCATAGCGTCAAGGCGCGAGAAAATAACTCATGAAACTCCGAGTTACAGACGAACAGATATAAAGAATAAGATAATAGTCATATCATTGATGTGTAGAGAAGCATGTGTAAGCCGAACATTGAGGAACTCGGACACTATACATTTTGAACACTATGAGACTCAAACAAAGCCAAACTAGAAAAATATAGTTGAACAAGAGTGCCAATGAAACTCTTATATGTGTACTTGGTGTAGACAGTTCCCTTGTGTGCGTGTGTGTTTGTATGTGTGTACGTAGTGCATGTGTAGCGTTACGATGACTACTCATTCACTGTACGTCTCCTGCTAAAAAAAAATTAAGGTTTTTATCGAGAATGACATTATCACCTACAGAGCCCAAGGACGACATCAACGTCCCCCTCCACGGTGACCCCCTTGTGAGTGCCTCCAGTGTTGATGAGGTGGAGGCTGACTTTATTCTCACCTCCAGTGCCAGACTCCATGACTCCAGTGACACACACAACCTCAACTTCCAACTTGACCTGAATTCTCAATCTAACCTCCACCCACAACCCCATCCCCACCTTCAACCCCACCTCCTCCCACAGTCCCATCTTCTCTCTGACGTTCCCCAACACAGGAGCGAGACGACCTCCTCCCTCCCTGGTCCCGAGGACAACTGTGCTCCGGGTGCTGTGGACAGAGTTGTCCTCGTAAGTACTGATGAATCATTGAATAAGACGGATGAGTCAGTCGAGGGCGAAGATTCAGCTAAACTCGGTGAATCAAGCAGTGAATCAGAGAACACAACAAAGAACCACCAAGAGATGATTGATGCAAATCAGGAAGACCATAAGGAAGAGAAACAGGAAGACTCTAAACTGGAGATATACTGCGAAGAAGAGGCCACAGTCAGTGAACAACTGGGGAGCCTCGACACTCACCAGGATCTACTAACACCACACCAGTCCACACTCACCATACACCCAGCTTATCTTGCCTCTTACCAACTCACGCCAGTTGTCGTACAGTCACCCGCCACCATAGGTAAGGTCCCGCCCAGTCTAGTGGTGCTACAGCCTCCTGCCACAGTAAGTAAGGTGCCAGTCTAGTGATGCAACAGTCGTCCAATGCCATATGTAAGGTGCTAGTCTAGTTCCAGGCAATGATATCCCACCGCTGCCACCTCATGTACCAGGCAGTAAAATCCACCGCTGCCACCTCATGTACCAGGCAGTAAAATCCACCGCTGCCACCTCATATACCAGGCATGGATATTTGGTATGCCATCTGGCAACAGCTATGTAACTAGCTGTTGAATGTCAGGTAATCCCATCAGCTAATTCACCTTTGTGTGCTAGCTGGTGAGTCTGTCAGCTATTAAAATGATACTTTGATTGAAGTACTGCTGAGTGTGTGTTGAGTCACAAGCAGTAAGGCTCTGAGTTTATGCAGGCTTCCCACCAGCTGTTGTCTTATGAACTGGATATAGATAATTAGTAGTCAATCAGTTCAGAAACTCTTGTAACTGCTCTGTAGTTTCAACTGAAGTTACTTATAATCTCTGTTTGTAGTTGTTTCAGAGAACTTAATGCTCTCACAAACACAATATGGCTTTCTTAGTTATTTATATAAGAGTATGTACACTATGTTGTAATCAATGAAGAATTAACTGAATTAACTGTATCTCACACGTCTGTCATGTGTCGGATACAGGAGTTAAGTCCACTGAGGGCAGGGTACCTGGTGATGACCTGGGCAGATCAGAAGTGTGTAGAGGATATAGGAATGTCACCAGAACATTTATATAAGTACTACTGTCTTTATGTTGACAGAGGTTATTACATACAGTCAACCATCACCATAAATGAGGTGCCAGTCTATTGGTGCTACAGTCACCCACCACCATAGGTAAGATTCCAGTCTAATGGTGCTACAGTTATTCACCGTATTAGGTAAGGTCCCAGTCTAGTGGTGGTACAGTGAGTAGTGCAGCCATACAGTAAGTAACCTTCACAACTTACGGCTTTGCTGCTTTATGCTAATTTTAGGAATCTTAAAATATTATTAATATTATAACTACATTAAGTTAAGATAAAAACGTTAACTAGCTAATAGCGGTGTGTTTTAGTAGCTATTGTTAACGATCTAATACATATATATCGCATTAATATTGTTGTAGTTATGTTAAGAGATCAAACGGTGCCAATAATAACCTGCCTATTGAAGCACCTAAAGCAAAGAACAAGAAAACTATAATAATAATAATAAACAACCCACATTGATATTATATTTACAACTTAAATAATAACTTTAAATATATATATATATATATATATATATATATATATATATATATATATATATATATATATATATATATATATATATATATATATATATATTACCATTGTTTTAGAGAATAACTTTACTATTGTATCAAAGTTAAATTATTTATTGAAAGAGATTAATTGCCAAAATGCTCAACCTGCGAAGAGACAATATTTCCAAAGTGAATTAGACTGTAAGTAAGTTTATCTTGATGTCTCTGCTTGTGTAACTTGTCCTATTTATTATGTAAATTATCATAAGCTATTAAAGTTATGTAGTATATTTAAAAATAGCGTATCGCTGGTGTTGCTGTCAAGTGATGATTACAAAATAAACCAAAAATGTATCTCCACACCTTAAGGGAATTGTTGCATGCTGTCACTGACTCAGAGAACCACTGTCTTGGTGTATAATGTGTATGTGTGTGTGTGTGTTTGTGTGTTACAGAGGAGGAGCAGCGCCCCAGCCTCCACACTGCCTCCTCCAATCCCTCCTCGACTCAAGAGGATAACACCTCCTCCACGACCCCCCAAATTGGCTACCACCACCAGACCCCAGACCACTTCGATGACTGCCCAGGCCCCTCCAAATACTACCACCATGATGGACGTACCACCTTCAGCTCACACCATGGCGCCCACGCCTCCTTCAACCACCACGGAGGAAGCCACGCCTCCTTCACCCACCATGAGGGAAGCCACGTCTCCTTCACCCACCATGAGGGAAGCCACACCTCCTCGCTACCTAGGACTGAGGGACCCACCACCAAGCTGCCAGCCAAAATGTTTAGTTTCACTTTCAGTGCCGACCAAAAGACCCGACCCGAGACCTTCTTCACAGAGCTCGAGGAGGATTCATTAGTGCATTTAAAGACACAGAAGGAGGTTGAGAACATTAGGAGAACTGAGGGAATGAAGACATTTACTGTTATTACTAACCCAAGGGATGTGCTTAAACATGACTTTCACAGTGACCGAACTAGTGTGAACGGTCATGTAATCACCCCGCCCATGGCCTCTCACACCCCGTCCATGGCTTCTCATGCCCACCTCAGCAAATCAAAGTCAAATAAAGTTGGTCCTCATAGTCAAAAGTTGAGTGAACAATGTGCCAAGAGTAGCGGCGAAGTTCCTATAAAACCTTACAGAATGAAGACGTCGAGTCAGAGTCACACCAGCGGCAGCGAGAGGAGAAAGATCGAGGACAAAGGTGTTGAGGGAAGCCACCATAAGCACAAGGTCCACCAAGTGACGGTGGAGGTGGTGAACGACGAAGACCAACGAAAAATATCATCTAAGAGGAGAGAAGAAGAGAGAAGAAGAAGCAGTTTGCTAGAGTGGGAAGCTTTACAGCGACAGAGACTAGAGGATGAGGAGAAGAATCGCATCAACAAGAACCTCTCCATGAAGCCCGTGTCCACCAAGATCAAGGAGCTGGTCAAGATGCACGGCAGCTTCATGTCCATGTTCAGTAAAGACAAGAAAACAGACATAAACGGTACAGTGGATGGTAAAGATGACATTGTGTTCCGGAAGATGTCCTCAGAGAACCTACATTCAGATCTGAAGAACGACTCGATAAAGGAGATCCCGATGGTGCCCATGAAGTCTCCCTACATCGTGAAGAAGCTTCTCTCTCCTACAAAACACACAAGTTCCTATGAAGAGTCTCAACGCAGGAGCCGCCGAGATTCATCCAAGTCACCAACCCGCCGATCAAGTTCTGCCACACGGAAGGATTCCTCAAAGACTCGTGCATCAGAAGACAAGAAGGATCACACCTCTCACAGGATCCTCACTGAGAGTAACTGGAAGAACTCCGCCACCAACAGACCGACGACCAGTGCCATTGGCCAGAAGTTAAGATCGTCCAGTTCACCGTCGTCGAGGAGGAGAAAGACGCCGATCACATCCTCGTCACCAGACCGATCAGAGAGAAGTAGAGAAAAGGATACTCTGTCAAAGCCTCGAGGAAGTCACTCAGCCGAGCCGAGAGCCTCTGAGTCGAGACTACGAGCGAGAGACAGAGATGACTCATCCAAGTCTTCAAAAAAATTCTCCCCTCCAGTTCCCCCAAAACCGATCAACCTTCATGAAAAGACTCAGTCATATCCCTCACCTTATCTGGAGGTGAAGAGAAGAGAGTCAGCCGACCGTGAGAAGGATAAGGATAAATGCCAAACGTCTTTCAGTTTCGAGAAGCGCACGAGTGAAGGAAGGTCGAGCATCAAAGACCCCAAAAACAGGAAGGAATGGCTCAACAAAATGCTCAATACTTTATCCTCTGAACAAATATCTTCCATCGATAGAACAAGTCCAACAAGTCCATCAGCAGCGACAGCCACGCCCCCTTTAAGTCCATCAAAACTACGCTCCAATAGAAACATTTACCGAGACAGCTTACAAACTGAAGAAGATCCTGATGAAATGTTACAAAATTTTACACCTGTTCCTCCAGCTAGAAGGTCGACTCCTTCCTCTAAACTCTCAGCTAAGCCTCAACACTCAACACCTACAAAGTACACAACACCATCTACTAGCATCGCCTCGCCCAAAGCCTCCGCCTCCAGCTCAATACCCGTGACCCCCATCAAGCCAGCGGTGCCCCCTAAACACCTGTCAACGTTCCTCGCCATGTCTTCCACTGATCATGTAGACATCACCTGTGCCTCTAAGACAAACGCATCTTTCCCTTCAACTCCGACATCTTTAAGATCGTCAGTCAGGGAGGCCCTCCAGTCTGACCAGTCACAAGTGTGTAATGGTAGACGAGGACCAGTTAGTCTCTCCTCCATCTTGGGTGACTGTTCCTCAAGGTCGTCCTCAATGACTTCCACGCCGCTGACCTCTCCCAGAGCGACGCCAGAGAGAGTCCTCAAAAGAGATTCTCTCGATTTGACGTCAAAACTTGATGTGATACTCGAGTCCTCCTTGAGGGATGGACGGAGGGTGACAGTACCTGGCGATGAACACAAGGAAAACATCGCTCCTTCTCCCAGTACAAAGAGAAATAAGGAACCCTGTGAGAAAGACATTGAAGAGAAGGAAAGTTCGAATGTTCCTTTGGCATCTTCCTTCAGATCCTCCTTCAGATTAAGAGACAGAAGCGAAGAAAGAAGGAGAGGCACAAGGAGGGAGGATGAAGACAGGAGCCCACAGAGGGAGATTAAGAGCTCGTGGCAGCCGTCGGTACACAAACCTTTCACTTTTACTAAACCTTCCGTGACGCTGAAGGCCATGACGTCTGGTGTTGATCCTCAGAGGGTCGCCACCAGTAAGACTTCCTCGCTGCACAAAGATAATGTTCCTCACACCTCGTACCTGTCGTCGTGTCTTGTCCCCGGCCACCACGACAACAAAAAATATTCCCCAGACAAAAATAACTCCATAGTGAGGAAGTCAGAGGTTAGGGATAATCCGGACTCTTTTACATCCAGGTATTCCCACGAAAGACTCTCTTTACGTGGGAGAGTTCCTGAGTCACCGTACAAAGGTGCGACAGAGAACAGTTCTGCGGTGGGTGGTGAAGGCAGAAGACTCTCCTCAAAGGGATACGAACCCTTGTCATCGAGGTTTTCTAAAGAAAGATCATCACTGAGATCGAGAGAGCCATCAGAGAGATCTACCCCTGACAGAGACACTGGCCCCGTCTCCCTCTCCACCATCTTGTCCAAAAACGATGGGACCAAAGACTCACCCATACCTGAAGAACCTTCCAACTTCCAGTTCAAACCAAACCTTTCCTTCTCTGAGGAAATGAATGATCTTACTCACAGGTACCGCACAGACATGGCAATCAGACGGTCGTCCTCAGAAGACACCTCCAGTGGCAGGTTACCTCACGCCACCACCTACGACAGTGATGACGTGTTTGATAATAACTCGACACAGGATGGAGGAGACAAGACGAGAGAGTCCAGTTTAGAACCACAGTCCAAAGAGTCCTCGCCAGCACGAGAGGTCAGAGTAGTAAGACAATGCAAGAATAATAAGGAAAAGTCTCCAGGGCGAAGAGCAGCGAAGGAATCATCCCCGAACCCGTCCGGTCCAAAAGGCCTCCCGAAGACGTCTTCAACCAGCCCCAGTAAGTCTAGGAGCCGCGTCGTCCGTCGGAATTCTAGTTTGAAGAGGTATCGCCCTGAGGATCAAGGAGGCTCCGTGAGGATCAAGAAGGAGCGAAAGGATTCCGAGGATGACCCGGCGGACCATAAAGATGAGACGATCGTACAGAACGACGCGGGCTGGACCAAGACTAAGACCACTGTCAGGAGGGCCAGACTGGGGTCCTCAGAGAAGGTGAGTCTTGATGTTAGTTTTCTCTGTCTTAATTCCTATACTTGTACAAGATCATCCACCATAGATGAGACAGAGGGAAAGAAAGGGATATAAGCTGATTGATATGACAAACTAACAAACACAAAGACAAATAAATAAATTGAAAGAATAAAACGATACAGATAAATAAGGGAAAAACAAAAAACATAATTTTTCCTTTCAATAACACAACCTTCACTGCCATTGCTGTATTTTACATTACTATCACTTAACCAGGCACGGCAGATAGTCCGCACCAACAGCGGCAAGACAAGGAAGGAGAAAACGTTCAAAGCCAACGCATCCAAGGACCTGGAGGACTGGGCAGCTGGCACAAGCGTTCAGGGCAAACTAATGAAAAAGGTAATTAGTATAACGATCTATCGCAATACAGATAGAGTAGATGTGAGCTTTACAGTGTTGAGGTAAATAGTAAATTTTCGAAAATTACTTTAAGTTTAAGGAATATTAGACTAATTATTTATATTAACGTAGAAAAAGAAACTAATCTGAATACTTGACTTTAAACAAGATGTCCATCCCAAATACCATTGTTAACTTATCCTCCATATTCGTGTGTTGGTGTTGTTGTTTTCCTCTCATAACCTAACCTTCATTACACATTTACTCGACTTTATTAGGAAGGTCAAAAGTTCAGCCACGAGACGGAGGAGGAGGTGAAGGGAGGGCAGCGCACCAGTAAGAGTGTGGTGAGGCGAGTAGTGAGGAGAGGCTCTCGGAGACTATCTGGAGGAGGAGAGCTGCTCACCGAGACCAAGGAAACCTCTTCTACAGGTAGGTACTGACGACGAGAGTGATTGTAGGAGATGTATCACTGCCGTAGAGTTGGCCATGTAGGCGTAGTGGGAGGTGGGTGCATTGGGCGTAGTGGGCGTTAAGTGGAAACAAAAAACGGATAAATGTACAGTAGGCTGCCTGTATGTATTACTGTTATAACATGTCCTTGTACAGCATATTATGTATCAGTAACATGTATCCCCCTTCTGCAGGAGCGAGTAAGGATGGAGCCGTGGTAGGCGAAGGAAGTGGACGAGAAGGAGGAGGAGGACAAGAGGTACAGAAGAAGCAGGAGGAGGATGAGAACGAGGGAGCGGTGGTGGTGGCTGTTGAGGATGGAGTCTCCCGTAGGATGAAGACCAAGACAGACGGTGAGAGGTACATGACGCAGTCTGTGTGTGACAAGGGCGGCAGGACCACCTACACCACCGAGGGCGTCAATAACAAGACCACCAACTCCCTCGAGGTCATAGGAGGTAAGACCACAAACCACATATAAGACCACACCTAATTAAGACTCCCATCTCCCCATATAATACAACCCCGAAGACTCTCCCCCTATGTAAGATCACCCTTAAGACTCATCCCCCCTGTAAGACCACACCTAAGTAAGACCCTCCTTCCAAGCTAAAAGGACCTATATGTTAAAATGAGTAATTGTGTTTTTTTTCCTGCCCGCCAGGCGACGACTTCGACGCCAAGAGAGAGGTGCAAGGTCGTACAGGTCACCGTGTCGTGGTGGAGCGAACCAAGGACAACCTAGGTCGTCCCTCTACTGTGGTTAAGAAAATCACCTCGCAGTCCAGGGTCGTGATGTAAGTGTCAACACCTCAACACTGTCTAAGTCACACTCATCTGTAATATATGTATATCATTGTGTTGATGATGAATAGTTTACTGTGTGTTGCTCTCTCTCTCTCTCTCTCTCTCTCTCTCTCTCTCTCTCTCTCTTCCCCAAATCATTCATTTTCCACTTTCTGTAAAGTAAAGTACTTTCATCTCTTTCAGAACCAAAACGAAGCGAAAGTTACCTGTGGTGGTATAACAGAGGCGAGGACACACACACACACACACTGCCGCCCTCACCTGTCCCCCCTCATCACTCTCACCTGTGCAAGAGTTGGTACAAAGAAAGAGAAGAAAATTTACTCGACGGCTGAAGAAACCTCTACCAAGACAAGATGGTGGACACACACACACACTTGATGCTCGATAAAGAATTTTAAACCTATGCAATTGGGGGCTTTGTGATTGATATACATATACATACATACACATACGTGACTGTATATATATGTATTATCGGATATAGTGTAACTGGTTTCTTTTCGAACTATATCAAGATAGTAATAAAACTGTGGTATTTGTAATTATTTCACGAAAGAATGTAAGTCACGTCACTATGTTCCTAGAATAACCCGGGGCAGTAGTTCCACCAGAGGGAAGCTATCGTTCAGGGCTTACAATGACTCGTAAGACCCAGAAATTTGTCATCAACCCCAAACTGGCGACATCAGAACGTATTTAAAGGCCTCAGTTAATAAATAGAGACAAAAAATAGTGTTTAAATTATATTGGGATGATTATTATTACTTAAGATATACGTTCTAATGTCACCAGCTAGGAGGACCAATAATATTATAGGTTTTACGAGTGTTAAGATCCTCTGAGGTTTATGATTGGCTAGTGGAGAGAGAGAGAGAGAGAAGGGGGTGTGGTTATCGTAGCTGGGTGGTAGTTCTTAACATTAACCTCTATTACTAATTCTTGGATATAGTGCATTTATTTTTTCCTTACTAGTCTGTGATATTCTCCCCATGTGTACTGATGCTCTCACTCTCCTGTTTGTCTCTTAAGGGATATTATTATTTTTTTTCTCGCATTTTCGTTCGCATTTACGATAATTTTTTCTTTTCTCTTCTTGTTCTTCTTCATTCTCCTCTTCCTCCTTCTTCAGTACACATTACTCACAAGTGCTCACTGATTATTTTTGTTTGTACTCCAATGTAATAATGATGTGCTAATGTACTCATGACGTCTAATGTACTCATGACGTCTAATGTACTCATGACGTCTAATGTACTCATGACGTCTAATGTACTTATGACGTCTAATGTCCTCGTGACGTATGGTTGTAGAATGACTGTAAATATTATCATTGGCTTTTTGTACTTTTTTATGCAATATTTTTTGTGCGTGTTGAGGATGATGATGATGTTTAGCAAATCCAATATTAATTTGTTTTAAGTCTTCCCTTATTTTACTAAACTTTCATTGATATTATGCCTCGTTTTGTGATCTCGTAAAACTATTGTAATATTTCCTTGTCGTTTGGGTCACAGGGGATAATTGACCTCTGTGGCACCAAGGCTGATAGGGTCAAAGGTCACGGGGGTTAGTTATGTCCATTAAACTGTAATGAGAGGCTTAGTGTGTATATAGACGTGATGAATGTTTGTAAGACTAAAATTAAAATGTTATACGAATTGTGAACCTTTAAAATGACTTCAGAACACCATTGTGATTTAGAAGAAAGGTGATTCTGATATTAGGTGATTGAAGACACACTAGAAACATTATCATTTATCCACATACATACTTAAAACCTCTTAAAGAACAGTATGGCAGCCCAGTGTTTAACCTCTTGACTTGAACCCCTTGAAGATGATAATGTGTTGTGAACCTCAGATGTGACAACAGGGTAAACAAACACAAAATAAAAACGCTCATTAGAATAGTTTTGCTTTCACTTACAGCTGCTACTACTACTACTACTATTATTATTATTATTATTATTACTATTACTACTACTACTACAGTCTGTTTATATCATCAGCAGAGTTTGTTTAATATTAGCTGTTGTGATGTGAAAGACATTTGTTTACTATAACGGCAGACAGTCTTATGGTTAAGTTTTGTCTGCATCATTGTCTGCTCTCGTCTCTTTGTCTTCCACCTGGTCATATGAGGTCTGTTAAAATGGGTCTCACTGTTTACATCAACAGAATCGGGTGTTTACAAGAGCAGACTATTTACGCAAGAGCAGAAATGTCCGTCTGCTTGTTTTTTGTTTGTTTTTCTGTTGATTGTCTGCTCCTGTTTACTATTACGTCCATTACCTGTGCATCTGAGGTGTCTTATTAAGGATATTTTTATATATAATTATTTGTAGACGCGCGCACTGTTTTACTGACAATGATAGCATTTAAAATGATTAAAATAAACATATTTAATGAAGTTTCTCTCGTTTTACTTCTCTTATACTTGACGTTTATACAGACACAAAGGGGAGCCTCCACACCCACTCTATGACATATTATCGTAGAAACTATTTATTATACAGATGATAATTTATGCAGTCTTTTTTTTTTTGAGAAAAGTATTTATAGTCTTCACACTGATCAGACTTAATTCCTACTGATTCTTAAGTCTATGCTTATTGCTTGTTCTAAGATATAGTAATTATTTATGGTTCTAGAATTGAAAAATATGACAGTGTTATTGTAAAGAAAAACACGTCTGCTTAAACAGGAACGCATCATACTCCTAATAGAGCTTTGGCCACTAACTTCACACCAGATATCTTTATAAATAATCACCAATAATAACATAGACCTACGAGGAATTTTTGGTCGAAAATATTCTCAATATCACCTCCGAAATAACGAAAAATATTATCCATTATGAACAAAGTTGTTACCCATAGATTTATTTTCGTTTTCTAATATTTCACCAGAGAGCACGATGGCGGTATAACTTCGCTAATATTCACGTTGTCTCGTGTTCATATCATTTCACCATTTATCAGTTAAATTCACAAGGCTATAAAAATATTTACCGGTATATATTAAGTAAAGAACACTCGATGGCACTTACCTACACTCCTAATCATCTATTACAGAATTTAACTCAGTGGTAGGACCAGTGCCTCT
Source organism: Homarus gammarus (assembly GCA_958450375.1). Lineage (NCBI taxonomy): Eukaryota > Metazoa > Arthropoda > Malacostraca > Decapoda > Nephropidae > Homarus > Homarus gammarus. Next base: position 586,629 of record CAUDMG010003540.1, on the reverse strand, counting down.
ACAGGATATATCCTGGGTTCAATCCCCGACTGCGTGGGTCAGATATGAGAAGGGTGTTATCCAAGTACTCAGTTTCCTCCTGTACTAACACTGGACAGTACAGGTCAGACCCTCCTTCCTGTATGGCCACTGAGCTGAGAAATGGTGGAAATAATGAACTAAGAAAAATATAATAAGTAAGATAATTATTATTATTATTATTATTATTATTATTATTATTATAGAAGAAAACAAATACGGAATTTTTCAAGATTTTACACATAATGGAGACAAAATTAAAACGAAAAATAATGAAGAGACATTAATTTTTACTCCTAGGTGTAGAAATTAATTTACATGACAATATTTGCAACAGCATCAACTACATTTTTCAGAGACTTTATTTTCACATCAGAGTTTAAAGGTTGGTTATTTTATATACGGGATTAATGTTGTATGGTAGGTAATGGTGAGAAAGTTGATGTTGTAACCTGTTTTAAAGACTTCATTATCAACAACAATTACCAGCATACTGATGTAACTACCATCAATCCACTACTACCACAATCATAACCATCATACTACTACAACCACTGTCATCACTAACACACACACACACACACACACACGTCCATTATCACCACATCACACCATGACGTCACAGCACTCAAACATAAGCTCAAGAACAATAAATATGAGAAAAAGAAGACACCACCACACCACACCACACTATCTTACCACACCACCACACCACACTATCTTACCACACCATCACACCACCACACTCACACACACAAGGTCAAGAACAATAAACATGTGAAGAACAAGACGGGGTCGACATGGCTGACAAAGTTATAAGCAAATAAATCAACGGTTCCATTTCCCGTGCTATCAGCTGTGAACTGTGACGGCGCGGGCAGTGATCGCTAAGCCGAAGGAACAAAAGACAGTCGGGCGTATCTGATCCTGCGGCCAGCGGTAAGGGGGAGAGGGGTGACGGAGGGGGAGAGGGGTGACGGAGGGGGAGAGAGAGACAGAGGAGGTGAGGGGGGGGAGAGGGTCATATACCACAAAATTCTTCTTTATTTTTACGGTATTTTCAAGGACTGAGTACATTTGGTCATACCTCAAGGCAGTTCTGATTTTTAAAAGTTCGTAACTTGTAATTTTCATCGTAAGTGAGGCTACAAAGTTATCGTATTCTAGATAAAAATGGATTCTCAATGTTTCTCCTAATTAGAGTTCTGTTAAGGTATCAAAATGTCTTACTTAAACTACGGGAACAAGATACGATTGTGAGAGGTTCCTACGTTAAAATTCCTTCCCTCACTATGTAGCAAAATTTTCATGGCTACCTGAGATGAGGCATTGTTTACAGGTAATAGTACAGGTACAGGTATAGTTACAGGTACAAGTTCAATTATAAATTTTCAGGTATAAAGTGCAGGTACAGTAATTCCTACGAGGTATTAGTGTCATAAAAGTGTTGTTTTAACGTAAATATGAAGAAAATGAGTGAGAGAGAGAGAGAGAGTCACTATCATAAACAAAGCCGAAAAGAGACAGAAAATTACAAACAGTGAATAAGAGTGAGAAAGAAAGAAAGAGACAGCAGGAGAGACAGAGAGACAGGAGCAGCAGTAGTAGCAGTAAGAAAGAGAGCTAACTCTACGGCCACAAAAACAATGGCAGGTCCCGGGTATCTGATGGTCAGAGGTTGAAACTGTGGAGCTGATGGTGTGGAAAACTGTACGGCAAGACTCCTTCACGGCTGTGTGTGTGTGTGTGTGTGTTGTTGTTGTTGTTGCTGCTGCTGCTGTACAAGTTTGTTTAGTCAGAATTAGTTACATGTAAAGGTTCGGTTATGAAAAGATTAGGTATTAGTTACAGGGACAGGTAGAACAATTCACTCGACCGCTGGGACAATACTCGACAGCTGGAATAACTCAGTCGACCGCTGGAACAGCTCACTCGACCGTTGGAACAACTCTCTGGACAGCTGGACAATCCTCACCTGAACAATTAATCCCCCGGAACACCTGTTGTCCATCAGCTGGGATTACCTGAACAACTTGTTTAATTATAGGAAGTTTTCTTGAAGACACAGGTACGTACAGACAGACGTAAGTGCATACAGTGTTACGACCGTGTCGTATTTTTTCTTTTTTTTTATATATAACAGCTCCCATGTTCCATATTATTCCTGTAATGATGTGTTAAATTTACTATTATATATTCTAGTCACCTTACCCTGTGCTGTTAAGGTTTTAACTATCATTATTTGTTCAAGCCCATCTTATTTCTTTATTTTGTATTGTAACAAGCATTCTTTGTTCTCTAACGACCATCTGCATCGTTAAACGACCCACCGGCGGGTCGCGTGGCGGGAGCCGACCTTATATATAGGACCCACCAACTGACTTGAGTCAGTTCAGTCCTCCTGTCATACAGTTCACAACCTTTGAGTGTCACCTGTTACTTCTACTTCATTTATTTGTGTTGTTCCTGCCGCCACCAATGTGGTATATCTATGTGAGTACCTATTTATGTCTCTATTTATGTCCATCAGTATTTCCTTAGTTACATTTAAGTAATTCAGTGTTGTTTCACGTTAGTTAATTTCAGTGTTAGTGTTTATGCAGTGTTAACGTAATCCAATGCTTTATTTTTATTCTTTTGATGTTTCAATGTTTAGTATCATTTGTGTCTTAAAAGTTTCGATGGTGAATCAATTTGTTGTGACAGCCTACGAGGCTCTTTATTGTGTTAATATTTAATTAATTAAGTTCTTAAAGGTTTACTTTATTTATTTTTATTCTCTTTTAATTTACTTTACTTTTGTTTGGTTACGCCTAGAACCTGGATATTTAAGTAAATTAAGAGACGGCGTAACAACAGGTATATACACAAACACACACACATGTACGTACTCATGAATGCATACTGACAAAGACACACGCACACAGACTAATATATACACATGCATACTGATATACATACACACACGCACACACAAACATACACACAAAAACGCACACACATATATACAGACATACATATATACACTCTCCTGTATGTTCTCCAATACTGTCCCTCACCCGCCTACACTCTCCCTCACTCCCTCACTGCCTCCCTCACTCCCTCACTCTCCCTCCATCAGTATTCACAAAGTTGGTTAGACAACATTGGATCAAGTCTACCTTAACTTTTAATTACCCTTCTTAATATACTTGTTGGCAACCGGCTGACATAGTGACATCACCAGGCCACCGAGTTGACGTCATCAGGTAAACAAATAGAGAGTGACGTCCTCCCACACACAGACACAGACACACACACAGACACACACACACACACACAGACAGACATATACTAGGAAGTGCCACAGGTATAACACCAATACACCAAACGGAACTAAACACTTGGCTGAGAAAACACGATAGCACCCTAGGAGTACCTTAGAGTTTTCTTAACAAATAGAGGGGTTTTTTTTTCCACGGGAGAGAGAGAGAGAGAGAGAGAGAGAGAGAGAGAGAGAGAGAGAGACGTATAATAAGTAATGGCAAATATTCCGACGACATTATGACCAGAGTGTTGTGGGACCTTGAGGAAGAAGAAGAAGAAGGAGAAGAAGAAGAAGAAGAAGAAGAAGAGTGTGTTGTGGAGCTGTGAAAACATTGAGAGAGAGTGTGAGGGTCAGAGAGCCTTATCTGCCGGCCGCCATGTTTGTCAATGTGGCCGTTCTTAAAGGCTGGCCATGATAGTCCTGCCTGTCCACTCCTCCTCTTCCTCCTCCTCCCCCTCCTACTCTTCTTCCTCCTCCTCCTCCTACTCTTCTTCCTCCTTCTCCTCCTACTCTTCTTCCTCCTTCTCCTCCTCTTGTTCCCTCTCACCCTCCTCCTCTTCCTGTACCCTCATCCAAATCCTCCAGTTCCTCTTCCTGTTCCCCCTTCCCCCTCTTCTTCCTCCTCGCCCTCCTCCTCCTCCTCCTCTTTCTTTTCCCCCTCCTCCTCCTCCTCTTTCTCTTCTTCCTCCTCCTGTACCCCTCCTCCTCCTTGTGCTGTATCCCCTCTTCCTCTTTTTTCCTCTCTCCACTTTTCCTCTTCCCTCCTCACCTTTTCCTCTTTCTCCTCGTCTCTCCCTCTTCTCATTTTCTCTTTCATTATCAATCCTCTCTCTCTCTCTTTTACTCATCTCGCTGTCTCCATCTCCCCAATTCTTTCTCCTCTCCCTTCATCATTGTCGGCCAATTTACTCCCTGGTCCCCCTCGCCCCTCCCCCCACCCCCTTCCCCCCTCCCCCCTCTTCCCCCCTCCCCCCTCTTCCCCCCTCCCCCTCTCCCTCCACTGGATGTATTGTCCATTTAAAGACACCAACCTCACTATAACAACCTCCCCTTATAAGCCAACCTCACTATAACAACCTCCCCTTATTAACCGACCAGCTACCTCAGTCACTATAGACCTCATCCTCCAACCCGGAGTATAACGGCATACCGAAGTCATACTCGAGGGGGGAGGAGGGGGAGGGGGAGGAAAGGGGGGAAGGAGTGTAGGTTGGGAGTATGAGAGAGAGAGAGAGAGAGAGAGAGAGAGAGGCTGTGGTCTATTGTGTGTTGACAATAACAATTCCCAGTGTCTGTGTTTGTCTGTCTTTCAATACTTTATATTCCTAGTGTCTCGTCCTGCATTAGTCTATTCTTACCTTACCTTCCCTTACCTTACCTTACCTTCCCTTACCTTACCTTCCCTTACCCTCCCTTACCTTACCTTACCTTACCTTACCCTCCCTTACCTTACCTTACCCTCCCTTACCTTACCTTCCCTTACCTTCCCTTACCTTACCTTACCTTACCTTACCTTACCTTACCCTCCCTTACCTTACCTTACCTTACCCTCCCTTACCTTACCTTACCCTCCCTTACCTTACCTTCCCTTACCTTACCTTACCTTACCCTCCCTTACCTTACCTTACCTTACCCTCCCTTACCTTCCCTTACCTTCCCTTACCTTACCTTACCTTACCTTACCTTCCCTTACCCTCCCTTACCTTACCTTCCCTTACCTTCCCTTACCTTCCCTTACCTTACCTTACCTTACCCTCCCTTACCTTCCCTTACCTTACCTTCCCTTACCCTCCCTTACCATACCTTCCCTTACCCTTACCTTACCTTACCTTCCCTTACCTTCCCTTACCTTACCCTCCCTTACCTTCCCTTACCTTACCTTCCCTTACCCTCCCTTACCTTACCTTCCCTTACCCTTACCTTACCTTACCTTCCCTTACCTTCCCTTACCTTACCCTCCCTTACCTTACCTTACCTTACCTTACCTTACCTTACCTGCCAAAAAAAGTAAAACTCCCTCAAAAAAAAAGTTACCTTGGGATAATCGGCCTAGTTACCTGTACGTGGGAGGGGGTGAGGGGGGTGAGGGGGGTGAGGGAAGGGGTGAGGGGGTAGTGGGCGGCGTATGATCGTCATTAGCCGGGGAGTAATTGGTAATAATGGCTTGTTTTAGTTATTTTTGTTTTTCTTGTAGGGGAGGAGGTGGATGGGAGGTGGGGAGGGAGAGGTGTGTGTGTGTATGTGTGTGTGTAGAGTCCGTGTGTGTATGTGTGTGTGTGTGTGTGTGTATGTAGAGTCCGTGTGTGTGTGTGAATGTGTGTGTATGTGTATGTATATATGTGTATGTCTTTTCGTTCTGGTAACAATGGCTCAGTGTTTCCAGATCAGCGTCAGAATCTTCCGTGTATTAGGACCTGGAGACAATGAGAAGAGATTGAGAGTGAGAAAAAGAGAGAGAATGGAGGGAGGGGTAGGGGGTGAGGGAGTGGGGGAGGGGAAGAGGGTGTGAGAGGGGGGGGGAGGGGAAGAGGGTGGTTCTTGGACCTATTTCCACCCCCTCCTCCGTCGCCTCCTCCTCCTCCTCCTCCCCAACCTATATTCCTTCCTTCCCTCCTCCTCCTCCTCCTCCTTGAATGGCTAAGAAGGGGAGAGGGGAGAAGGAAGGCGGAGAAGGGAGGCCATAGGGAAGGGAGGGGAAGAGGAGGAGGAGGAGGAGGAGGGAAGGTGTGTTCAATGTGCACTCGTACTTTCCTGAATGTGTGGCTTTGTGTATATATAAACATGACCACACACACACACAAACATACACACACACACACACACTTACAAACAAACACACACACACACAAATCGACATCATGACAGATAGGTTGTGTTAGGTTTGGTTACGTTTGGTTAGGTTGTCATGTCACTAATTAGGAAGGAAAATTAACCTTACGACTTTACTGGGATTACAAGATTTTAACGTCGTAAGATTTCCCTTCATATTATTTAGTCCATGAGTTGTGGCTGTATTATAAAAACTTGTACTATTAATAAAAACATTCAAACTACGACACCAATATGGCGAGGAAACTACACAGAGACTCTACCTTAACACGATGTATTCTCTAAGAGGGATATTACATAAAATAAATGAACTTGCGAGTGTTTGTGAATACTGGTCTTTGATTACCTTGTTTAGCACTGTGAGAGAGAGAGAGAGAGAGAGAGAGAGAGAGAGAGAGAGAGAGATTAGGTCGTCCCCCGCCAGATTATTGGAACATGTGGCTCTCCCGGTTGTGTCTCAGGAGGGGGGCGGGGCACTGTGTATCACCACGACCATTACCAGTCTTCACAACACCCCGAGTGGCGCCATTATTATTATTATTATTATTATTATTATTATTATTACTATTATTATTACTATTAGTAGTAGTAGTAGTCGTAGGATACTTAATATTAAGGTAATAAAATGGTGGCGAAGGTGTGGCTATTGGGGGAGGCTGGAGGCCACGTTAAAATAAAAAGTAGTAGTCGTAGTAGTAGTAGTAGTAGTGTAGTAGTCGTAGTGTAGTAGTAGATTTTTCTTAAAAATTTCAACAAGAATAAAATAACTAAGCAATACTCTAATAATAATAATAATGATAATACTAATAATAATAAAAATAATACAAATATACGTAATTTTTCACCCTTTTAAAATTATTAATCACTTGAGGTCATTATATATACCTGTCACACACACACACACACACACACACACACACCCCCACACAAACACACACACACACCCACACCCACACACACACACACACACTCCAGCCCCCAGATGGTTGACAAGGCTGCAGTGTTTTTCTTTCCCTGGCCCCCTGAGATGTCCAGACTTACCCAGGGGGCTTAGTGACTACCTAGAGAACCCCTTAACCCCCCTGGAACCCCCTTTATTGCACCTGGAACCCCTAAACCACCCTAAAACCCCCTACCCCCTGGATTCCCCTACCTCACCCCCATCTCTTAGACGCATCACTTGAGGTCTTAACACTGACTAGGGGTGAGAGAAAGGGAAGGTGGGGAGAGAAGGGAGATGACGAGGATGACTAAGAAGAGAGGGGAGGGGAGATGACCAGAGAGGGGAGGGGAGATGACCAGAGAGGGGAGGAAGAGAGGGAGGAGTGAAGGTGACCAGAGAGGAGAAGAAGAGAGGGAGGAGTGAAGGTGACTAATTAGTCCTAAATCAACATAACTCCCGTCTGCCTTAACTATGAAACACAATTTATAATTAACCGGTAAAAATGCATGAGGTTAGAGAACGCACGTCAGCCAGTCTGTGATTGGTTGGGCCACGTGATGTATATTTATAAAGAATTTCTATAATCAGTCTTTAAAATATCATAATAAAAATGAATTTAATTTAATCATCAAGATGTGAGTGGTACAGTTGCCTCCATATAAAGGTATGACGACCCGGGAGTGTGTGAGATGTGGGCAATGCAACGATGGAGTCATGAACCTTAAACAGTTATATTACCCAGTTTGTCTCAGTTCCCCCTCAGTCACTAATACGTTTCATAAATATCTGTAGTATTATAAAAACAATAATACATGTCATAAATGTTTCTCAGCATTGATGTGTGATCACGGAATGTGTGTGTGTGTTTCAAAGTGGTCACCTATCTATGCGTTTACCTTATTGTTGTATGGTGATAAGAGTTGGAATAAACACGAGCCCAGGTTAAATAATCTAGTACCGTTTTCTATGACCAGTGGAATACTTTAGTCTGCCCAAAACGTTTTCTATTCGTTCGTTAAATATCACTCAAAAAAATTAAAAATAAATATCAATAAATCTGTTTTAGTTTTCAAGTGTGTATGTCTGATGTGTGATTTAGTCTGATATATTATGTATGTGTATTTTAAGGCAACAATTATTAAGGTTTAGTAATAAAATTATGTTAGTATAAATAGCCAGCTTCCGGAAATAAAATAGGTCACCATCAAAACAAATTCCGCCTTTCTATGTACGTACCATCACTTTTCTTCCAATATTTTGCGCCGTAAGCACCTTGTATGGCCTTTTACTGTAGTTTTATCTGCGTGATTGTTATAGGAAGTTCATAGGACACGAATTGTACGATGAAAAGTATCAGACAAGTTTAAAATGCTGGAGATAAGTGACATTATGTGGCAGCGTGGCGTGGCGCGGTCCTGCCAGTCATCCCTGAATCTGGTAAGGTATTTAAATGTTTGATATTACAGTTACGAGTGACTATACTACAGCTACGAGTGACTATACTACAGCTACGAGTGACTATACTACAGCTACGAGTGACTATACTACAGCTACGAGTGACTATACGACAGCTACGAGTGACTATACTACAGCTACGAGTGACTATACTACAGCTACGAGTGACTATACTACAGCTACAAGTGACTATACTACAGTTACGAGTGACTATACTACAGTTATGAGTGACTATACGACAGCTACGAGTGACTATGCGACAGCTACGAGTGACTATACTACAGCTACGAGTGACTATACTACAGCTATGAGTGACTTTACGTAATGTAGCTGTGATTTTGTACGAGTTTATCGTAGATAATTTTGTAGTGGGTCGACTTGTTTGATAGTATATTATTGTGTATGGTTAAAGAGACAGAGAGGAATAAAAAAAATCTTGTGGCGGACCGTAGCAGACGACACTTACCATAACAGTGAGTAACAACGATGGCAAATGATGGGAGAATGTGTGTGTTTCTTCACCATTCTAGCTGCCTTGTACTGAACTGTAGCAGGAAGAAAAGTGAAGGACTGGAGATGTTAGTAAATAGCGAAAGTGACAAAACAGAACCTTGTAGCACGCCATTTGTGATTCCAACTAGACATTCCTTTACGGGTGATTCGAAATTTACTTTCTTCTCTAACTTCTGTAAATAGGAAACACTTATACATACACTGAGTCTAACATACACATACACACACAGACATACACGCATGCAATGAAAAACACTCGTAAGCATCCAACCAAATATATAATCTACCCACAGCTGGACATCAGACACACTCAACAACCCCTTCTGACCAAACTCTGCATTACGCCATCATTGCAGATCATAGTATTTTTTCCCTCTTTCCTACTCTCTCCCGTCTTGTGGTTCGAATCATCCATCTGCATCTCATTTCCCCCGCATGACTGAGAAACAATCCACCGTAACCATAATTTTTTTTTTGCTGAATATTTCATTAAGGAAAACGGGGCAAAAAATACAATTAGAGAGAACGGATGTAAATAAAACAGTGTTAGAGGGGGGACTGCTGCTGTGGCCTCGTAAAGTAGTCGCACCCGCATAATGACAAAGGGATGACCAGCCACTATACAAAACAAATGACGTCCCAAGTCCGCAGTGTGTGTGTGTGTGTGTGTGTGTGTGTGTGTGTTTAAACGACATACATGCAAACGTACAGACACATATAAACGCTCACACACTTAAGGAATTTACAAAACACAAACATACTGTAGACACAGGCACAAATATATACTCACTTACAAACACACACACACACACACACACATACATGCATTAACAGACACATACAAGCAAATTCACACACACATACTAAAACAATACATAAAAACGCTCGCAAGGATATAGAAACATGAAAGTACACACACTTAGATACACACACACATACAAACATATACACACATACACACACACGCTCAAGACCTTGACCATTATTTCTGGAAAAAAGGGAAATGATGATTTCCTCTCTCTCTCTCTCTCTCTCTCTCTCTCTCTCTCTCTCTCTCTCTCTCTCTCGTGTCAGTCATGGATAGCAAACAATGACCGTATTGCTGTTTATGTTAGTTACCAGGACTGCATAGGTCTGTCTGTCTGTCTGTCTGTGTTTTATGTTTATATGTATGATGTAATATTTGGGATTGTGTGTGTGTGTGTGTGTGTGTGTGTGTGTGTGTGTAAGGGACGGGCCAGACCACAAGACTCACTGTAGAACAAAAGTACAGAGATATGCTAATGACGTCATTGTTTGGCCCTGGGTAGGATACACATTCACACGCGGTATATATATTATGTTGCTTTTAGAACACGTCGTTATGTGTTTGGTTGGCTGCGGCGGCCCTGCTGTACTAGTATAGGTCACACACACACACACACACACACACACACACGAAATCCAAGGAACTGTGAAGAGACTAAGTGGGGAAGGAAGACTCACTCACTCAAGAGCTTTGGTCTCTGCTAACTGGGTGATCTCTCTGGCCATCCCCAAGCATATGACGGTCGTGGGGTTACTCTCTAAGGCGGATTGGTTACCTTGGTCATGTATAGGATGATGATGGTGGTGGTGATATACGTCTACCACCACCACCACCACAAATATATACTCACTTACAAACACACACACACACACACACACACACACACACACACCATCAGGTTTGAGTTATTTAGAGAAAAATTTAACTTACGACCCTTTGAAAATCCGTCTTTATATCGTAATACAAAAGAGTTAATTAAACGCGTTGTTACACCATCACTAAGGTAAAATTGTGAAGTTAAGTGCCTCTGAGAATACGATTTTAATGTCGTAACTTAAAGACGAAGCAGTTAGATGTATTCTTAAATCTTGACTTACGAGAATAAATTGTGGTGATAAGTGAGTGTGTGTGAGGGTGTGTAAGGACCAGGGTCAGAGGGGGTGAGGGGGATGAGGGGGGTCAGGGGGAAGGGATTGAGGGGGTCAGAAGGAAGAGGGAGGGGAATGAGGGGGTCAGGGGGAAGGGAATGAGGGGGTCAGGGGGAAGAGGGAGGGGAATGAGGGGGTCAGGGGGAAGAGGGAGGGGAATGAGGGGGTCAGGGGGAAGAGGGAGGGGAATGAGGGGGTCAGGGGGAAGAGGGGGGAATGAGGGGGTCAGGGGGAAGAGGGAGGGAATGAGGGGGTCAGGGGGAAGAGGGAGGGGAATGAGGGGGTGAGGGGGAAGAGAGAGGGAATGAGGGGGTCAGGGGGAAGAGGTGGGGGTCTAGGGAAGCTAGGGAGTCAGGGAGAAAGTCAGGGACGGGGAGAGAGTCAGGGGGGAAGGGTCAGGGGGGGGCAAAAGGTCACGCAGTTGGTAGGTCACATAAACTCCTCCTCGTCAAAGTTTTACACACAAGACAAAAACACTAATCTGTTTTTTATTTACTCTTTTTGTTCAAGTTTTTATAGGTTTGTGTTTGTTTGTGTTGATGTTTTTGTTTATATTTGTGTTTGTGTCTGTGTTTGTTGAGGTGTGTCCCTACCTCTCCCCTTTCTTCCTATCTCTTTCTACCTTACATCTGTCTGTCGCCTCCTCCTCCTTCCCTCCCCCCTCTCTCTTTCTTCCCTCCCTCCCTCTCTCTCTCTCTCTCCCCTACATCTCCCCCTCTCCCCTACATCTCTCCCTCTCTCTCTCTCTTTCTTCTCTCCCTCCCTCCCTCCCTCTCTCTCTCTCTCTCTTTCCCTTCCCATCTCCCCTCTCTCTCTCTCTCTCTCTCTCTCTCTCTCTCTCTCTCTCTCTCTCCCTCCCTCCCTCTCTGTCCCCCTCTCCCCTACATCTCCCCCCCCCTCTCTCTCTCTTCCCTCCCTCCCTCTCTCTCTCTCTCTCCCCTACATCTCTCCCTCCCTCTCTCCCTCCCTCCCTCCCTCCCTCTCTCTCTCTCCCCTACATGTCTCCCTCTCCCCTCCTCAGCTGTCACTGATCAAGCCCTCAAGCCTAATCCCCATCTCTCTCTCTCTCTCTCTCTCTTCTCTCTCTCTCTCTCTCTCTCCCTCCTCACCATCTGTTTCTCTCGCCATCATCTTCTTATGCTTGTTATTTCCATCTTTATTCAGACTCACTATCTCCCCTTTTGTTATTAAGACATACATACATACATACATACATACAGTCAATAAAATAAATTCAAACTTCATATAATGGTTAATGAATTGTACACAGAAAATGGAATTGGATAAGAAATTAAAGAAAACGTAATAATTATTTAATGGGTGACTCTTATTAATGAAATAAACACCAGTGATGATTATTAGTGCTAGTTCTTAGTCGCCAATACATACACTTAACTTGCCATACACTTTCATACTATACTCGTTTACTCGTAACTTAGATACACTTACAACTTTCATACACTTACATATACTTATAACTTACATATAAATTCAATCTGACACACACACACACACACCAGTCAGTGTTGCTGGGTAGTGACTGGTGTGTGTGTGTGTGTGTGTGTACCTCAGTGCTTAAGGGATGGCGAGTCAAAATGGCGTCAAAATCGTACTGTGACTCAATGGATTCCAGAAACTTTGTCCTTTCTTCACTAATGGGGAGAAAATGAATTTAAGTTTTGGTTCTGGGATAATTATCAATATATAAGTTGTTATTGTTGTTGTTATTGTAGTTTTCGTTGTTGTAGTTGTCGCTGTTGTTGTTGTATTCGTTGTTGTAGTTGTTATTGTTGTAGTTGTTGTTGTTGTTGTTGTTGTTGTTAATCTCCTTCTTATTCTTTAATTTACAGACCAACAAATAACCTCAACCTCCCAATCATAATCACTAACACCCTTCCTCCCATTCTTCACCTCCTACACACCTCCCTCCAATCACCTCTCCCTCCCAATCGTCACTACGCCCTTCCACACCGTTCCTCCCTAGGCAACCTTCATCTGTCTCCTCTTCCAAGACGCCTAATCATCTTTTACTTTCCAATCATGACACCGATTAGTCTCTCTCTCAGCCGTTCCCTTCTGCGACCTTCCAATCATGCGAGGGGGGGGGGGGGTACAGAGACCTTTCAATCACTCCAGGGTGAGGGGGGGGGGGTACAATCCTTCTAAAACAATGATTATTTATCTCTGTCCCTCCAAGCAAAGATTTCGTCTCCAATCCAGCTAATCTCTTCCTCCTTCTTCTCCCCCCTCTCCCAATCGTCATCTCTCCTCCTCCTCCTCCTCCTCTTCCAAGACGTAGTACAACCCCCCCCCCACCCCCCTTCTCCTCCCTTCTCTGCTCAATCATCTTTGCTTTTCCTAATCGTACTTAGGATGTACATGCACAGTATATAGATATGTACACACACACACACACGTATACACGCACACACACATCGCTAGTGGTGGTGTGTGTCATTTACGTTCCTTCTATTAGGGGGGGGGGGGCAGGCGCGCGCAGTTCATCCCCCCTTCTTCTCCGCCGCCCTCCCTCCCCCCCCCCCCCCCCCCCCATGGGCGGTGACTGCGGTTAGCGTTGCTCACTTGTTCGCTCGCAGTTGTTCGTTTGACTCCTGACGTCCCGCGCGCACCTTAGACTACTACTACCACCGCCACCACCATCATCGCTAGCGCCACCACCGTCACCGCCCGTCGCTGCCACACCGCCGGGCCCTCAACGCCGGATCGTATTTAACTTGAAGAGAAGGTAAGTCCGCCAATGGTCCATAATGCTAGCCAATAGGAAGTCACACAGGAGTTAGTTTATCTTGACCAGTGGAGTTCTGTAGTCACGTTAGTTGTAATTCTTGACCTTCTTGTGAGTCTTTCGTCCGTAGTACCTACCAAGAGGAGGGTAAGTCCGTTTATGTCCGTACTTTGTTACGTTCGTGATGTACCTTTTTGGGGTGTGGGTTCTCAAAGCTACGGACGTTAAATTCTACATATCTTTGGGGTTTCTGTCCGTAATCTCACCGTAGGATCGTAATACCATCACCAAGATGAGGGTAAGTCCGTTAATGACCGTACTCTCCAGACGTCCGTAATATTCTCATAGTTGTGGATTTTCAAAACTACGTATGTTAATATATATTTGTTGTCTTATTCTTAAAAAAAACTCTTAAGTCGAAGGTCATCTCCGGTCCGTATCACTATCGGAAATGTACGTTCGTTATGTCCGCACGTACCCAGTGTCCATTGTGTTCTGGGTTGATCCATTTAGATATGTCTCAAAGTATCGTAAGTTAAATTTTCTTACGTACATATAACAGCATCGCCGGTTCGTACTCGTCAATGTCTGTACTAACAGCGTCCGTACTTGCTATCGTTCGTACTCACAAGACGTCCGTAACTCACTAATACTCATACTTGTCAACATCGTCCGTAATCACCAAACGACCGTAGTTGACACCCCTCTCCTTTGAAGATCATGCCCTACTCACTTCCTTCCCTTCCACTCCCTCTCACCCCACTCCCATCCCACTCCCTTCCCTCCCACTCTCTCCCTTCCCTCCCACTCCTCCCTCTCATCTAATTATTCACAAAGGTCTACCATACGCCATCTGTTGTCGACATCTTAACATAGAGACTATACCCAGTGTCTCTCCCCCCATACCTCTCTCCCCTCACTTCTCTCCCCACCATCTCTCACTTCTCTCCCCACTACCTCACTTCCCTCCCCATCTATCTCACTTCTCTCCCCACCATCTCTCACATCTCCCCCACTACCTCACTTCTCTCCCCACCACCTCACTTCTCTCCCCATCTACCTCACTTCTCCCCCCACCACCTCACTTCTCTCCCCACCACCTCACTTCTCTCCCCACCACCTCACTTCTCCCCCCACCACCTCACTTCTCTCCCCACCACCTCACTTCTCTCCCCACCACCTCACTTCTCTCCCCACCATCTCTCACATCTCTCCCACTACCTCACTTCTCTCCCCACCACCTCACTTCTCTCCCCACCACCTCACTTCTCTCCCCATCTACCTCACTTCTCCCCCCACCACCTCACTTCTCTCCCCACCACCTCACTTCTCTCCCCACCACCTCACTTCTCTCCCCACCACCTCACTTCTCTCCCCACCACCTCACTTCTCTCCCCACCACCTCACTTCTCCCCCCACCACCTCACTTCTCTCCCCACTACCTCACTTCTCCCCACTACCTCACTTCTCTCCCCATCTATCTCACTTCTCTCCCCACCACCTCACTTCTCTCCCCACCACCTCACTTCTCTCCCCACCACCTCACTTCTCTCCCCACCACCTCACTTCTCCCCCCACCACCTCACTTCTCTCCCCACTACCTCACTTCTCCCCACTACCTCACTTCTCTCCCCATCTATCTCACTTCTCTCCCCACTACCTCACTTCTCTCCCCACTACCTCACTTCTCTCCCCACTACCTCACTTCTCTCCCCATCTATCTCACTTCTCTCCCCCTCACTATCTCTCACTTCTCTACTCAGGGCCGTTATCTCTCCTCCCCCCTTCACTGACCGTCGACCGTCACCACCCGCCCGTACATCATGTTATCTAACTAACCTATCATGTTCAGGTTTCAATGTCTAAAGGTTTCTACTTAAATCCTGTTCTCTGGTTCGGATTTAGAGAACGGTTCTTCATCGCCTCACTTGAGTCAAGGTATGGTAGAGTTTTTTTTGAAGCTTAGAACAAGTAAATAAGGCCTTTTATCTTAAGCTGGGGTATAAAGTTGGATTGTCAAAGCTTAAAACAGGTAAATTTTGCTTTTTATCTTAAGTTGTAACATAAAGTTGGATTTTCAAAGCTTAGTAAAGGTATTTTTACTCCCTGGGTTATGCTGCGACACAAATTGGATACTCAAAGCTTATAATAGGTAAATTTTCCACCCTGCATTAAGCTTCGACACAAATTCAATACTAAAAGCTTAATACAGGTAACTTCTCTCGTTACTAACAGGTGAGAAAACATTTACCTACCTCACCGTAACTTCCACGTACATAAAATAACCAAAATGGCGTCAAATATACACTGAGACATGGCCGTAATTAAGACGTGACCTTTACATACCTATTGACTTTAATTCTTTATCTATGACTCCCTGACCAATTGACCTTTGACCTCCAGCAATGGGGTCAATCAAGGTACATCAGTTGATAGATAAGAAGAAAGATAAGAAGATAAGAACACATAACATAAGAATGGAGGAAACTGCAGCGGGCCTATTGGCCCATACTGGGCAGTCCCGTTTACACCCAACCCCTATTGCTCATATAAGCATCCAACCTGTGTTTGAAGCAATCCAGCGTATTCGAGTTAATGATGATGTTTGGTAACTTGTTCCATTCATCCACTACTCTGTTTCCAAACCAGTGTTTATCTATTTCGCGCCTAAATCTAAATTTGTCTAATTTAAAACCATCGTTACGAGTTCGCTCCTGGTTGGATAGTTTGAGTACCTTTGTAATGTCCCCTTTGTTTAGCCCTGCCTTCCACTTATACACCTCTATCAGGTCACCCCTCACTCTACGTCTCTCGAGGGAGTGCAAATTAAGATGCTTTAACCTGTCTCTGTACTCAAGGTTCCTAATGCCCGGGATTAGTCTTGTCATTCTCCTCTGAATTCTTTCCAATGATTCTATATCCATTCTGTAATACGGTGACCAGAACTGAACTGCGTAATCCAGGTGTGGTCTAACAAGAGCAAGATACAGTTTTAGGATAGACAGAAGATAATGGTGGTTATACTGATGATGATGTTCAGTAATTAAAGGAGAGAATAAATATTTTTTTAGCGTGTTGTGTTAGGATAATTTTTTTTTGTCTACTGTCGCCGTTGTCACTGCCCTCACCGCCGCCGTCATTGCCTCCGTCCCCGCTGTCACTGCCTCCGTCGCCGCCGTCACTGCCTCCGTCGCCGCCGTTACTGCCCTCACCGCCAATGTCACTGCCTCCGTCGTCGCCGCCGTCACTGCCTCCGTCGCCGCCTTACTGCCCTCACCGCCACTGTCACTGCCTCCGTCGTCGCCGCCGTCACTGCCCTCACCGCCACTGTCACTGCCTCCGTCGCCGCCGTTACTGCCCTCACCGCCACTGTCACTGCCTCCGTCGTCGCCGCCGTCACTGCCTCCGTCGCCGCCGTTACTGCCCTCACCGCCACTGTCACTGCCTCCGTCCCCGCTGTCACTGCCTCCGTCGCCGCAATGTGCTTGAATACCTCCCACGTAAATGTGAATAACAAAGTGTGAGGCCAGACATACTGCCTCACACGCCTGTTCTCACGCATTTGTGAATAAGTTACCCTTTATGTATAGAACTAAACAAATAATGTAAATGAAATACTGTGTAACTTTCAGTGCCATAATATCCTGACAACGGGGGTTAATTATTATGACCCTTTGTAAACCCTACTCTGTAATCCTTTTGCGCTACCGCTCACAGGATGAGTGTGGGGTGCACAATAAAGTAGCCGCTGCAAGCGGCAAAATCAATCCGTCGCCGCCGTTACTGCCCTCACCGCCACTGTCACTGCCTCCGTCGCCGCTGTCACTGCCTCCGTTGCCGCCGTTACTGCCCTCACCGCCTCTGTCACTGCCTCCGTTGCCGCCGTTACTGCCCTCACCGCCACCGTCACTGCCTCCGTCGCCGCTGTCTTCTCCTCCGCCGCCGGCGATCCCCGCTAGCTAGTACCGCCGCCCACTCTCTCCCCTTCGTCACCCACGTTCAAGATTGGTGTAGGACTCACGCAACGGGGATTGTACAGGGACTTGGGGTCTTTCTGCGAGTGTTTTGCGTGTATAAGAGGTAAGGAGGTTTGCGTGGCGGGCGGGGTGTAGTAAGATGAACACAACGTGGATTGTAGGAGGTCTTGGGGGGCCTTTTGCGTGTGTCTAGTGTGTGTTTTGTGTGTAATTTTACCGTTTTGGGACCACGAAGGAGTTAAACATTAGGAGAGGAGATTTGCGTGTGGGAGGAATATGGTAAGATGCACGCAACAGGGATTGTAGGGAGTCTTAGCGTCTTTTTGCGTGTGTTTTGCGTGCAGGAGGTGGACATAGAGGTGGGTATATGTCCTATTTATCGTGTGTAATTTCCAACACTTGTATATGTCATCTTTTAGGACACGGGAGGGTTGGACATGTGAATTATATTTTATGTTTGTGTTAGCAATATGACTCCCAGGACATGGAATAACTGGACACGGAGATAAGGGCATGTCCTAAAGTGTATATACTGTAAGTAAAGGTATCTCAATTAGGACACGGTATAACTAGTCAGGGAGATAAGGGTATGTCCTAAAGTGCATATAAGTAAATATTCCTCTATTAGGACATGGCATAAATGGACATGGGGGTTAAGACATGTTTGTAATATCACTCCCTGTATTTATAATGTTTCTCGTATTGTCACAGAGCATTTTCGACTCCATTGTAGCCACTGGAGAGAGAGAGAGAGAGAGAGAGAGAGAGAGAGAGAGAGAGAGAGAGAGAGAGAGAGAGAGAGAAGATTATGTCAGGGTGTCTAATTTTCAGCTGCTTTTTAAGATGGCGGTGATGTGGTGATGTATTTTAAATGGCTTCTCTCTCTCTCTCTCTCTCTCTCTCTCTCTCTCTCTCTCTCTCTCTCTCTCTCTCTCTGGTGTGTGTGTGTGTGTGTGTGTGTGTGATGCGGAGGATGACCACACAGTTCTCTGCACTATTCTTGGGAAAAACAAAACAACAATGGCACTCTAGAGAAACATTTGTGATAGTGAAGAACTGGCAACTGCCTCTGTCTGTCTCTGTCTGTGTCTGTCTGTCTCTGTATTACTGTAGAGCCAAGATAAACACGACATGTGAGGGAAAAATATGGATTCTTAATTGTTCCTACCACTATTATCTCCCTTAACTGGTGATTAGAGAATGCTGCTTCTAACTACCTTTGTGGATCTGAGAGACAAAGATTTCTCAGAGGTTTTTACGTTAAAGACACCTGACTTTCCTAATCTACGAAACACAGTTGGTTTCTCAAAGGGACTTACGTTAATATTTTCCCCCTTAACTGGGTAAGTGTGAACGTATCTAACTAACTCGTTTACTTAACCTAAAACACAAATATATCGGCAAAAACCCCCCAGAAAATGGCGTCATATTTACACCAAGACTCTACCCTTAACTAGATACGTGTCCATATTACTAGACAGAGGTGGGGGGGGGGGGGGGGGAGGTATAAATGACTAACCTTTGTAAACTCATTTTTTATCGTACATTAAGTTTGTCACATATCAACAATTACACTGAAGAGAAAAACCGACTAAAAATACCGTAAGAATCACCAAGAATCACCAAGAATCACCAAGAATCACCAAGAATCACCAAGAATATGTGTTGATTCAGAAAGATTCACAATATGACTGAATCTTGATGTTAAGCATTGAATCTCATCTTACTCACAAAATCTTCGTCTTTAAGTCATAAAATAGCAAATTACATTAACTTAAGCTATTTTTTTTTTGGTTTATCTTACGACATTTTTTTGGACTATTTATATTATATGTGTTCTTATTGTTCATTCGTTGTGAGTAAGATTGTGTAGTGTATTGTAGTGAAGAGAGTAACCTACCCTACCTAACCCTACCCTACCCTACCCTACCCTACCCTATACCCAGGCCGAACTTATATAGAGGAAAAATATAACCAAAATATTATAACGAATAAAATAGGTTAAAAATATATTAGAAAACACAGGTGTAGTTCGGGCAGGTAAGCGGTGATGGTGTCCTGTAAGCTAGGTAAAGCCGACCCGCCGCCCGCCGCCCACCGCCCACCGCTCGCCACCCGTATCGCCACTATACTACTACCATCACTACCACCACTACTACTAACACTACCACCATTGCCATCAGTACCGTAGGAGGGAAAATTAGCGATACCGAAGGAGGAGAAATTAGCGATACCGAAGGAGGAGAAATTAGCGATACCGAAGGGGACAGAAATAGCGATACCGAAGGAGGGAGAATTAGCGATACCGAAGGAGGGAGAATTAGCGATACCGAAGGGGACAGAAATAGCGATACCGAAGGAGGGAGAATTAGCGATACCGAAGGGGACAGAAATAGCGATACCGAAGGAGGGAGAATTAGCGATACCGAAGGAGGGAGAATTAGCGATACTAAAGGAGGAGAAATTAGCGATACCGAAGGAGGGAGAAATTAGCGATACCGAAGGAGGGAGAATTAGTGATACCGAAGGAGGAGAAATTATCGATACCGAAGGAGGGAGAATTAGCGATACCGAAGGGGTGGTTAGGTTAGGTTAGGTCGGCTCAAGTTAGAAGCCAACGAGAGATTATTTTAAACATTAACTAGAAACCACTACAATTTATCGATGGCATTTAATAGAAACCTCCTTAACTAATCCGGGAAAATTCATGTATATATATATAGAGACCAAAAGAAATACACAACAGAAACCAATATATTAATTTCATAAACCAAAGACAACCAGAAATGGGTAAAATGTGTCATGTAATTCTGAAACTAATCAAGAAAACCTGTAGAGAACGGTATGTAGACACTGTAGAAGGCCAGGAATATCTGAAACCAATTTAAAAACCTTTAGAAATATTGTATTAGCGATGTGATAGTCGGAAACCTCTGAAATAAAGCCAAGATAATTTTTATAAGTGAAGAGTATTATTTTTATAAGTAATTTAGCATTAGTAATTAAGATAACACTTTGGTGATAAATACAATTACTCAATGTTATATTACGGCAAAGAATTGACCTTTATTAACACTAATTAACCATCAATATCTAACATTTACGTTGGAACAATTCATTTACGGTTAAAAAAACATTTAAGAAAATTTTTATGTATAAAGTTCCGAACGTCCGTACAAATAGTGAAGTAATTTAACGATTGTTTTGTGGTTATTAACGGTGGCTATATCATCTACCTGTTTATCTGTTGTTTACCTGTTATCTGTTTACCTGTGTACTGGGGAAAGAGTTAATTAATGTGTTGTGGTTATTAACAGTGACTATACCATCCTCCGTTACCTGTTATCTGTTTACCTGTTATCTGTGTCCTGTTTACCTGTTTACTCGTTTACCTGTTACCTGTTTACCTGTCTAACCGTTTACCTGTACACCGAGGGGCAATATTACCTGAACACTTCTAAGACATGAATATTAGTCTAAGAGAAATATTTATATACTAATTACATAATTTATAGTATTCATTTTGATATCAGTTATTCGTCGTTGTCTCTGCGGTACGGTCGGCGGTACAGCATGATAGAGGCGGTACAGCATGATAGAGGCGGTACAGCGTGATAGGGGCGGTACAGCGTGATAGGGGCGGTACAGCATGATGGAGCCGGTACAGCATGATAGAGGCGGTACAGCATGATAGAGGCGGTACAGCATGATAGAGGCGGTACAGCGTGATAGGGGCGGTACAGCGTGATAGAGGCGGTACAGCAGCATGATAGAGGCGGTACAGCAGCATGATAGAGGCGGTACAGCAGCATGATAGAGGCGGTGCAGCATGATAGAGCCGGTACAGCATGATAGGGGCGGTACAGCATGATAGGGGCGGTACAGCAGCATGATAGAGGCGGTACAGCAGCATGATAGAGGCGGTACAGCAGCATGATAGAGGCGGTACATGATATAGCTATAACGTGGTATAGGCGCTATGTAATGGGGTGGCTTTGATTATTTATTACTGAACCCACGAATCCACGAACCCACGAATCCACGAACCCACGAATCCACGAACCCACGAATCCACGAACCCACAAATCCACGAACCCACGAATCTATGAACCCCGGATTAACAAACACTACGAACCTTCTTTTTCACCTTCACCATCACACCGCCTGACGAGTGCTGACATTATATCTCCCATACAAGTTATCTAGATCCACCCACTCACATCCACACCCACCCACCAACACCCACACAGCACCCCACCCACACCCACCCATACCCCCACCCACATCCACATAGCACTATAATCACTCCTCTCTCCCCGCGGTAAGAGAAACAGAACAGTACATAGTAGAAAGGTCAGACAGAGGTGGAAATCAATCCGGGTTTAATCTATACCCACGAGAGTCACTAAGGCTGAATTTACATGAGTGATTTAATGTCTACCTCGACCTTATATCTATCATCACCACCTACCGCCCCCCCCTTACCCACCTACCACCCCCCCTTACCCACCTACCATCCCCCCTTACCCACCTACCACCCCCCCTTACCCACCTACCACCCCCCCTTACCCACCTACCACCCCCCCTTACCCACCTACCATCCCCCTTTACCTCCCCCCTACCACCCACCTCTACCCCCCCTTACCACCCACCTCTACCCCCCTCCTCACCCCCCCCCCCCGCCCACTGCACCCAATCCAGCTGTTGCTTACGTCACTATAAAAGGGTTATGTACTCGATTGCATTATTGTTGTTTTTTTATGGTGTGTGTGTGTGTGTGTGTGTGTGTGTGTGTTTGATTAAGTCTTCGTGTTGATAATTAATGGATGTTGTATGTCTGTCTGTCTGTCTGTCTGTCTGTCTGTCTGTCACGCTTGTAGGGACGTTGCCATTTCTGGTTATTAGTCATATATTTATTTGTTATTGTATAGATCTAATTAAAGAAATCACTAATTGGTAATGGAGAGGATTAACCAAATACCTGTCCTTAATTAGCTCATTCTTGTCTCCCACAGGTACCAGGTCACAGGTCATCTCGGGACACCTGGACACACTTGAGGTCTTCTATGTGAAGGTCAGTGTCACGTTACCTGTGCTGACACTATTGAGGGGGGGGGAGGGGGAAGACTTGAGGAGGAGAGAGGAGGGATATGTAAATAGTTCTCTCTCTCTCTCTCTCTCTCTCTCACACCTCATTATCATAACCCATATTTATACAGGGAGAGTAAAGCCAACCTATGTGTAATTATTTACATGTTGAGTTAATGAGGTAAAACACTTCCCGGCAGGTGGTGTTAATTCAGGTGAACCGTGTATTAGGGACCGGTAATTAGGGGCTTGTGACGTACACACCTGTAATAGATAGAGATACGAGGAGTTGAAAATTGAATTGATACAGTTGATTATGCTTAAAAAAAAAGAGGGACATTAATGGTTTGGTGGAATGCGGTGGTTGAGTGGATACAACGTTCAACCCCCGTCCTAATGTTCACTGGTTCGATCCCGGGGTACTTACAGTTCAGGCACCTAACTATACTGTTGAGGAAGGGAAGACAGTCGAGTGTAGTGCCGGTCACGCTGCCTCCTTGTGTGGTGAAGGGATAAACAGTAGTGAATATTATAACAGATTCCTTAACGGGTAGAACCTAACCTAACCTAACCTAACCTAACCTAACCTAACCTTCCTTTGAGAGAGAGAGAGAGAGAGAGAGAGAGTCGCTCCCCAAAACAGGAAAGAGAAGATGATAACAGTAGATTGAAGTAGATTAATAAATAGACAGGGTAAGAGGAGTCTTATGAGTGTAAATAGACCGTTTCCTGTTTAGGGGTCAACACACGCGACGCTTCCTGTGTATACTGATCCACACACACACACACACACACACACTCACACACACTCACACTCACACACACACACACACACTCACACACACACACTCACACACACTCACACTCACACACATACACACTCACACACCATGGACCGTGTGTAGGTATTCAAAAGTGCAAGTAGTGATGTAGGAGAGCTTTGAAGGGTAAATGTTATAACCGTGGCTGCTCTTACACTGTTAGGGGGACGGGTGTGTGTGTGTTGACGGCGCCCAGCTGAAGGTAAACTGAATTGTTCCTTTAACAACCTGTAATGTGATTTAAACGTTTGAGGACATGTGGGGGTGTATGTGGGGGGTGAGGGTGTATGTGGGGGTCTTAGGAAGTATGTGGGGGCGTGGGTGAGTGTATGAGGGGGTGAGGGTGTATGTGGGGGTCTTCGGAAGTATGTGGGGGCGTGGGTGAGTGTATGAGGGGGTGGGAGTGTATGTGTGGTGTGTGTACATACAGGTCATATCTGTACACACACACACACACACACACACACACACACAAG
>CAUDMG010003540.1:497500-557500 GCA_958450375.1 Homarus gammarus | reverse complement strand
ATAGCAAATGTATTAGGGCCAAGTTGAACCCATCAGATAAGGGGAGATGGGACGAGATTGGTGAGCCTTTGGGAAATCAGAATTCGCCCCCCCCCCCCCCCGCTAAGTTCCCCGGTAAGAATGACCTATCAGCCACAAGCACTGTTATTATTATTATTATTATTATTATTATTATTATTATTATTATTATCACACAATATATTAGAGGCACATAATTAACAAATGATATTAGTAAGTGTTCGACCAATGAGTATCGAGCTTACAACATTTATAATCAAAACTGAATGGTGATTGGTCGACGGAGGAGCTTGCCTTACTAATCCTCATTTTTAGGTGATTAGAAATAATATCCAGTCCAAATCATTAACTGTAAACGAATTGTAGGTGATTAGAGGAGACTTCTGATTGGTGGATAGGCATTGGGGGTGCCTTTTAACGACTGACTAGTCAATAGGAGGAAATAATGAGGGGATTAGCTAGTCAGAGTAACAGTACGCTGGGAGAGAGAGAGAGAGAGAGAGAGAGAGAGAGAGAGAGAGAGAGAGAGAGAGACCAACTTGTGGGTTAACAAGAGATCCTCCCTCCGGCTCTCTCTCTCTCTCTCTCTCTCTCTCTCTCTCTCTCTCTCTACATTAAACACCAAACGTTTTTCATCTTGTATTTGACAATTTTCCCAACAGCCGGACGTAGCCAATCAGAGGCTCTGGTTTCCTGCCGCCAACCACCTTCGTTAAACCTTGTCCTTTCGTTAAATCATGGATGACCTTTTATTTAATTTTTATCTCGTTATCAATGTCGTTAAGCATCATCCCATCGTTAACTTTGGTATCGTTAAACTCGTCTTCGTTAATCTGTGTGATTATTATTTGTTCTCGTTAGTTGTAGTTTATTATTAATCCCAGATGAAGAGAGAGAGAGAGAGAGAGAGAGAGAGAGAGAGAGAGAGAGAGAGAGAGAGAGTCCATTATATGTGAAACCTCCATCTAACGAACTATATAGAGAGGAAAGTCCATTATATCGAGGGTCCATTACCTATGAAACCCCCTTATAACGGATTATATGGAGGTAAAAGTCCGTTATATCCAAAGGTCCGTTAAATGTGAAAACCTCCTTATAACGGATTGTATAGAGATAGAAGTCCTTTATATGGAGGTCTCACTATATAAAGCCGTAGATAATGATATATAATGATAGATATATAATGATTGATATAAAGAAATCTCCCGGAAACACCAATTAGTGAACAAGATGGTTAGGTTGTCATTATAAAGAGCTAATCACTACTTATCTGTCCTCCATATGATTGGCTGGTGGTCTGGTGAGGTAGTTAGGGTGGTCTCTAATGATCAACTAACAACCTCGCCTAGTTTAAGGGATTTATCGGGTTCAACTATCATCTCAATCTGCCTCCTACCAGCGTTACCAAGGTGGTTTAATGCCTCCTACCAGCGTTACCAAGGTGGTTTAATGCCTCCTACCAGCGTTACCAAGGTGGTTTAATGCCTCCTACCAGCGTTACCAAGGTGGTTTAATGCCTCCTACCAGCGTTACCAAGGTGGTTTAATGCCTCCTACCAGCGTTACCAAGGTGGTTTAATGCCTCCTACCAGCGTTACCAAGGTGGTTTAATGCCTCCTTCCAGCGTTACCAA
Source organism: Homarus gammarus (assembly GCA_958450375.1). Taxonomy (NCBI): domain Eukaryota; kingdom Metazoa; phylum Arthropoda; class Malacostraca; order Decapoda; family Nephropidae; genus Homarus; species Homarus gammarus. The sequence continues at coordinate 555,850 of CAUDMG010003540.1, read as the reverse complement.
GGTGGTTTAATGCCTCCTTCCAGCGTTACCAAGGTGGTTTAATGCCTCCTACCAGCGTTACCAAGGTTTAATGCCTCCTACCAGCGTTACCAAGGTCAATGTTTATGTTATTTCACCGTTACCAGATCCGTGAGATAATCCTTCCGTGTTACCAGAACCCTAATACCATCTTTTAATTTTACCGAAACTTCCAGATAAATTTTAAGTGTTACCAGATCCGTGATAGATTCTCCCACTGTTGCCACACCTATCAGAAGAGAATTGTTACCAAGTTAGTGATAGTCTTTCAGTGAGCGCCTGTATTTCGGGCCATTATATAGAGTGTTATGACGTCTTGCATCTTGTAGTGGCGCTGTGAGGTAAATTAAACACCTCAGTGAGATGTTATGTAGGAGAGAGAAGAGGGAGGGAGAGAAGGAAGGGAGAGAAGGAGTAAGGGAGGGAGGGAGGGAGAGAAGGAAGGGAGAGAAGGAGGGGGAGGAAGGGAGGGAGAGAAGGAAGGGAGAGAAGAGGGAGGGAGAGAAGAGGGAGGGAGAGAAGGAAGGGAGTAAGGGAGGAGATGAAATGAGGGGAGGGAAGGAGGAAGATTCAGGAGTGAGGGAGATTGGACGAGGGAGGAAGGGAGAGAGGAAGGAAATGAGGGAGAGAAGGAAGGGAGAGAAGGAAGGGGGAGGAAGGGAGGGAGAGCTGATCACGTCCTTGAAGATGGTGAGACCCCGCCCCCACACACTACCAGAACCTCCCCATCAACACTAAATATTTCACCTTCGACTGAGACACACACACACACACACACACACACACACACTAGCACGAACCTGACTGTCCTCCCTGCCTCCTGCTGCTGATGAGAGAGAGAGAGAGAGAGAGAGAGAGAGAGAGAGAGTCCTGATAGGTTCAACTCATAATTGGAGACATTGGAAACTTAATATAATAATAATAATAATAATAATAATAACAACACTAATAATAATAATAATAATAATAATAATAATAATAATAAATAATTTTATTAGTTTACGCTCACTAAAAGCGACGTAATTTTTTTTTACTAAAACTTTAACCTGATCTGATAAGAAAGATAAATTATACAATATACCTCCGGTCATCTCTCTCTCTCTCTCTCTCTCTCTCTCTCTCTCTCTCTCTCTCTCTCTCTCATGCACTAAGATACATTGTTCACAGTATCGATACAGCGGTTACAGGAGTCGGTACGGCGGTTGCAGGGCTCGGTATAGCGGTTACAGGGCCCGGTATAGCGGTTACAGGGCCCGGTACAGCGGTTACAGGGCTCGGTACAACGGTTACAGGGCTCGGTACAGCGGTTACAGGGCTCGGTACAGAGGTTACAGGGCTCGATACAGCGGTTACAGGGCTCGATACAGCGGTTACAGGGCTCGGTACAGAGGTTACAGGGCTCGATACAGCGGTTACAGGGCTCGATACAGCGGTTACAGGGCTCGGTACAGCAACTGTGCTGAATTTTCCCTCAACTTATCTCACATAAAAATGGCTTTAGATAAATATTGCCGCTTGGTGACGCTATCTTCTTCATCATCAGTGACATATTGCTCTCTCTCTCTCTCTCTCTCTCTCTCTCTCTCTCTCTCTCTCACGGCCTATTGCCACAAGTGTTCATAAACTAATTCAAATGGTTCACTTGCATCTTATTTTCTTCACCCTTTTCTTCCTCTTTATTCCTCTTTGTCTTCTTCCTCCTCTTTCTTCTTCATCCTTCCATGGGTTGGTATGTTAGTCTACCTTCATCGTTGCATGGGCTGGGCTGTGGGTGGCAAGGGCTTTGCGTGGCATGGGCTGTGGGTTGGCATGGACTTTAGGCGTTATGGGTAGCGTGAGATGTGGGAGGCGTGGGATGTGGATAGCATTGGCTGTGGGTGGCGTGGGCTGTGGGTTGCAGCATGGGTGGGGTATGAGGGAGATGGAGAGGACAGTATCAAGCGCTACATCAGTGACATATTGCTGAGCCGACTACCACCTACACCCCCCCCCCCTCCTGCCACCCACACCACCCCACCACCCATAACCCACACCAACCCCCGCCACCCACACCCCACACCTGCATCCCTATCCCTACCCACAACCCCACCCCATCACCCCCCACACACACAATCAGCTCAATACGATAAAAAACTCACCTGGATGAAGCCCCGAGACACTCACTGGAACACACAGTAAACACAACCTGGCGATGACTCTAGTTGACTCAGGTATGTCTGTCTCTCAGGTGAATTAATTGCATCTCATCGTGTTGGTTTGTCGCAGGAGAGGTGAAGGTTTGGAAAAAAATGGTTGATTCAATTATAGTGTGTGTGTGTGTGTGTGTGTGTGTGTGTGTGTGTGTGTGTGTGTGTGTGTGTATGTGTGTGTGTCGGGAACGTGGACGGAGCGGGTCAGCTTATCACAATTGAATATATATGAAGATCGGGTTAATGGACTTGCTGAGTTAGGACACACACATACACACACACACACACACACACACACACACACACACACACACATCAAGGACCACTCGTGTTGATTATAATGTACATGTAAAACCAGATTGTGAATGCTTCTGTCTGTCTACATACTTACATACAGGAACAGACAGACACACAGACAGGAGGAAGAAGGAATTATACCACAGGAGGAGGAAGGAGATAGGAGGAAGGAGGAGGAAGAGGAAGGAGTTGTAGTAGTAGGTGGAGGAGGAAGGAAGATGAGACATAACAGCAGAAGGAGAGAAGGAGTGAGGAACAGGGAAGGAGGGAGGGAGAGGAAAGTAGAGAAAGGGAGGGAGAGAGAAGGGAGAGAGAAGGGAGAGAGAAGGGAGGTAAATGCATCAAATGTAAACAACAGAGAGAGAGGGAGTCTGTGTCACCATAGCAATTGATGGAAAAGTAGACAAGAATCACAACCACAACAACCACCACAACCACCACAACCACAACAACCACAACACAACAACCAGAACCACAACCACAACCACAACAACCACCACAACCACAACAACCACAACACAACAACCAGAATCACCACAACCACCACAACCACCACAACAACCACAACACAACAATCACAACCACAACAACCACCACAACCACAACAACCACCACAACCACAACAACCACCACAACAACCACAACCACAACAACCACAGACAGCAACCACAGACATCAGGGTCGGCGTGGTGGTGCAGTAAGTCTCAGCAAAAAGTTGGCTGGAGAGAGAGAGAGAGAGAGAGAGAGTCATTCTTGTACAGGAAATACACACTACTCGTCGCTTGCCATGGTGTCACGCTGCTGCACCACGCTGTTACTGTTACTTGATGTTACTGTTGCTGTTACTGTTACGTGCTGTTACTTGATGTTATTGTTACTGTTGCTGTTACGGTTTCATGTTACTATTACTGTTGCCGTTACTGTTGCCGTTACTGTTGCTGTTATTGTTGTATCATGTTACTGTTACTTTACTGTTGTTCCAATAGGCCCAACCTGAGCTGATTAAACCATTGAAATTTGGGGCTTATTCGTAATGGGACCCAATTTTAATAGTGTGGTTCAGTGAAATTGGGGCCCGCTAGAACTGGGGTCTATTAGGACTGGGGTCTATTGGGACTGGGGTCTATTAGGACTGGGGTCTATTAGAACTGGGGTCTATTAGAACTGGGGTCTATTAGAACTTGGGTCTATTGGGACTGGGGTCTATTAGGACTGGGGTCTATTAGAACTGGGGTCTATTAGAACTGGGGTCTATTAGGACTGGGGTCTATTAGAACTGGGGTCTATTAGAACTGGGGTCTATTAGGACTGGGGTCTATTAGGACGGGTCTATTAGGACTGGGGTCTATTAGAACTGGGGTCTACTAGCACTAGGGTCTATTAGGACTGGGGTCTATTAGGACTGGGGTCTATTAGGACTGGGGTCTACTAGGACTGTGGTCTATTAACACTGGGGTCTATTAGGACTGGGGTCTACTAGGACTGTGGTCTACTAGGACTGGGGTCTATTAACACTGGGGTCTATTAGGACTGGGGTCTACTAGGACTGGGGTCTACTAGGACTGGGGTCTATTAACACTGGGGTCTATTAGGACTGGGGTCTACTAGGACTGTGGTCTACTAGGACTGGGGTCTATTAACACTGGGGTCTATTAGGACTGGGGTCTACTAGGACTGGGGTCTACTAGGACTGGGGTCTATTAACACTGGGGTCTATTAGGACTGGGGTCTATTAACACTGGGGTCTATTAGGACTGGGGTCTACTAGGACTGGGGTCTATTAACACTGGGGTCTATTAGCACTAGGGTCTATTAGAACTGGGGTCTACTAGCACTAGGGTCTATTAGGACTGGGGTCTATAAGGACTGGGGTTATTTCTCCTCTTAATAAATAATCTCTCTCTCTCTCTCTCTCTCTCACCATACACACGTTACACGTTTTATATGACACCTCAAACTTTATACAGTATAGCTCTGATGACTGTGTGTGTGTGTGTGTGTGTGTGTCTGTCTGCATCTCTCTCCCCCATCTATTTACATGGCAGGTTGGGTGGCAAGTTAGGTGATGGGGTGGTTAGCAAGGTAAGGTGGGTGGCAGGGTGGTAGTGGAGGGGTGGTGGTGATGGCAGGGTGCTGGTGGTGATGGCAGGATGATGATGGCAGGATATAGCGGTGGCAGGAGGCAGGGTAAAACACACACACGCACAAACACACATACACACACACACACACACACACACACACACATATGCTGGTCAAGTCACTTCTGGTGCGGTTAATTGCCCGAACTGGTAACTTTGTGTGGGACAGTCAGTTCGTGTTGCCAATTACTAAATAACAATTTTATTCTGCGTCCTGACAAGCCTTTTGTTAGTGGTTGTTGTGGTTAGTGGTTGTTTGTGGTTAGTGGTTGTTAGTGGTTAGTGGTTGTTTGTGGTTTGTGGTTGTTTGTGGTTAGTGGTTGTTGTGGTTAGTGGTTGTTGTGGTTAGTGGTTGTTGTGGTTAGTGGTGGTTATGGTTAGTGGTTGTTGTGGTTAGTGGTTGTTGTGGTTAGTGGTTGTTGTGGTTAGTGGTTGTTAGTGGTTAGTGGTTGTTAGTGGTTATTGTGGTTAGTGGTTATTGTGGTTAGTGGTTGTTAGTGGTTAGTGATTTCTTCTTCTTCTTCTTCTCTTCTTCTTCCGTCTTTATTCATCTCCCCGTTTCCCCACTTCCCTCTTCGTTTCCCGAGTCTCTTCTTCTTATTTCCTGTTCTCATTTATTATAGTTGATTGCTCTTCTTCTTCCTCTCTTCTTCCTCCTTCTTCTCTCTTCTTCCTCCATCTTTCCTCTTCTTCCCCTCTTCCTCTATCTCCCTTCCTCCTCCTCTCCTCCCATCATCACTATTTGTATCCTTCTACCAGTGTTTATTCAGCTCTCTACCCTATTATCATTCATATTTCTCCATTATTCAAACTTTATTTCTATTTATGCATTGTCTCTTTCTTTCTTTCTTTCTTTCTTTCTTTCTTTTAAATCTTTTCCCCAATTCTATTTTTATCAGTATTTATGACTTACCATCATCTTTATTGTCTTGTCTTCTCCCTTATCGTTCTCTTGTGGGATCTCATTTTATTGCTAGACGTAGGTTAGGTTAGGTTTAGGTTAGGTTAGGTTAGGTTAGGTTAGGTTAGGTTAGGTTAGTTTGTTCCCTCTTTATCTACGATTTTGTTTTAATTCCTTAATTATCTTGTCTTATCATTTAGTTCCCATAATTATCACTTGTTCATGTCCCTCTTGTCTTCCTCTCTCCCCTCTCAATTTATAAGTCTCTCCCTCTCCTCTCCCTCTCCTCTCCCTCTTTTTTCCCTACTTTACTCTCCCCTCACACCTCTCAACTGTTGTATTATTTATCTGGTTATTATTCGTTATCTCGTTATTCTTCTTTCTTTCTTTATCTCCATCAACTCCTCTCCTTCCTTCCTTCCTTCCTTCCTTCCTTCCCTTCCTTCCTTCCTTCCCTTCCTTCCCTTCCTTCCTTCCTTCCTTCCTTCCTTCCTTCCTTCCCTTCCTTCCTTCCTTCCCTTCCTTCCCTTCCTTCCTTCCTTCCCTTCCTTTCCTTCCTTCCTTCCCTTCCTTCCCTTCCTTCCTTCCTTCCCTTCTTTCCCTTCCTTCCTTCCTTCCCTTCCTTCCTTCCTTCCTTCCTTCCTTCCTTCCCTTCCTTCCTTCCTTCCTTCCTTCCTTCCTTCCTTATTCCTTCCCTCCCTCACCCCTTCCTTCCTTCCTTCCCCTACTCCTCTCCCTCATCCATCCTCCTTCACCCTCCCTATCACCAATAAGACAGAAAAAGTGTGTTTAGTAGGTCCCCTCCTTCCTTCCCCCCTCCCTCCTTCCTTCCCTCCCTCCCTCCCTCCCTCCCTCCCTCCCCCGTCCCTCCTTCCTTCACTCCCTCCCTTCCTTCCTTCCCTCCCTCCCTTCCCCACCCCTCCTTCCTTCCCTCCCTCCCTTCCCCACCCACCTTCCTTCCCTCCCTCCCTTCCCCACCCACCTTCCTTCCCTCCCTCCCTTCCCCACCTTCCTTCCTTCCCTCCCTCCCTTCCCCCCTCCCCCCTCCCTCCCTTCCCCCCTCCCTCCTCCCTCCTTCCCTCTCTCCCTACCCTCCCTGCCGCCCCGTGTGTTATGACAAGGGCGAACACGTTTTAGGAAGGTCTGTTTTATGAAGGAAGGTGAGTGAGGATAAATATTGTTGCTCTTAATTCATTCCACTTATTGTCGCTTCCTTCTTTCCTTCCTTCATTCATTTGTTTCTTTCTTTCGCCTGTCCCTGTATGGTCCACACCACCCTATCCCCCACTACCTGCATGGTTAGGTTAGGTTAGATTAGGTTAGGTTAGGTTAGATTAGGTTAGGTTAGATTAGGTTAGGTTAGGTTAGGTTAGGTTAGGTTAGGCTTCTACCTGTATGTTAGTTTAATCATGAGAGAGTGTATGGTAGTGAAAATACATTCAATCTCCCAGAGTGTATGAGGGTGTAGGGAGGGTGTATGGAGGGTGTAGAAGGGTGTAGGGAGGGTGTAGAGTGGGTGTAGGAGAGTGTAGGAGTGTGTAGGGAGGGTGTAGGAGGTGTAGAGTGGGTGTAGAGTGGGTGTAGGAGAGTGTAGGAGGGTGTAGGGAGGGTGTAGAGTGGGTGTAGAGTGGGTGTAGGGAGGGTGTATGGAGGGTGTAGAAGGGTGTAGGAGAGTGTAGGAGAGTGTAGGAGTGTGTAGGGGGGTGTAGAAGGGTGTAGGAGGTGTAGAGTGGGTGTAGGAGAGTGTAGAAGGGTGTAGGGGGTGTAGAGTGGGTGTAGGAGAGTGTAGGAGGGTGTAGGAGGGTGTAGGAGAGTGTAGGAGGGTGTAGGGGGTGTATGAGGGTGTATGTAGATTACGGAGGGTCTAAGGACCACAATATCAGCTGACCTTCGTATCTCAGGTAGAGAGGTTTTTAATGGCGTCCAGACAGTTATCTGTTTTACCGATATGCTGAGTGGAGGTGAGGGGGGGGGTGTAAAGGGAGGTGTGAGGTGTAGAGTTGGAGGGAGGGGAGGGGAGGGGAGCGGTCACTATCTCTTAACTTCTGCACCCCTCTTCTTGTTCCTCTTCCTCTTCTTCTTGTTCTTCTTCTCCTCTCTGGTGTATAATCTATGAAGGAAGAGTCACGAAAAAAACACTATCTTGGTCCCTGACGAAAACATGCTAATATTTATGATGGCGATGACCTCCTCCTCCTCCTTCTCCTTCTCCTTCTTCTTCTTCGTCTTCTCGCTATTATTAACGTCTCCTTATGTCTCGTCTTTCGTTGTTTTTTGTATTAATCATTCATCTCTTATTTCTGTTCTTTAGTTAGGTTAGGTTAGGTTAGGTTAGGTTAGGTTTATACCTGCCACATATACTCACCTTGACACTCCCAGGGATGACAGTGGTCAAGGTCACCTCTCTGGTGTGGGATGACCTGGCGCCTCTCCACAGTGCAACCTGGATGTTCCCATATATTGTTTGAGTAATTCAGTGTTGTTAGCGGGTTAGTTTTGGGTTAATTAATAGTTATGGTGTAAATACTGTGTGTGTGTGTGTGTGTGTGTGTGTGTGTTTGGTCATGTACACAGTCTCTCTTGTTCAGTTGTTTTGTATTGAGTCGCCGCCCGTGACCAACACTGCCCCCCCCCCCTCTCTCCCCCCGCTGACGTAAAAACACCGCACAAATGAGGGTGACGGAGGTGGCCAGATCCTGACTGGTGAGGGTGACGGAGGTGGCCAGATCCTGACTGGTGAGGGTGACGGAGGTGGCCAGATCCTGACTGGTGAGGGTGACGGAGGTGGCCATCATTAAGGTGTATTCTGTGGTCTCATTCTTATGCTGGACGCGACCATCTCCAGTTAACGAGCCCCCCCGCCCCCCCCCCCCTCTCTCTCTCTCTCTCTCTCTCTCTCTCTCTCTCTCTCTCTCTCTCTCTCTCTGGCTAGTTTTTCTTTTGCATCTGCCGAGGTTTACTTCAAGTGAAATGAGGAGACAAATTGAAAGCTGAAAAAGAAAGCGATGAGAGAGAGAGAGAGAGAGAGAGAGAGAGAGAGAGAGAGAGAGAGAGAGAGAGAGAGAGAGAGAGAGAGAGAGAGAGAGAGAATTCATGTGAGGTAATATTTTAAAGTTATTTTTCATACATATAAGAATCGGGACAGCATTTCTGCAGCCCCGTACAGCAGTGAAGCCCTGTGCAGAATTGAAGCCCCGTGCAGCATTGAAGCCCCGTGCAGCATTGAAGCCCCGTGCAGCATTGAAGCATTAAACAGCAAAACAATCCAGACCGTCAGTGTAATCCTTAACAGCAGTGCAGCTCTGAATCTCACTGAAGGCCTGAACAGCACTGCAGCACCAAAGGAGAGCTGCAGCACTAAACAGCAATGCAGCAGGGAGCAGAAAAGAGCGGTCTTAGTTAACGGGGAACCTATCTTAGTGGTTCTTCTGAGAGAGAGAGCACATACATACATGCATACACATATACATACATACATACATACATACATGCACACACACACACACACACACACGCGCGCATATACAGTACATACATACATACATACACACACACACATACAGTACATACATACATACATGCACACACACATACAGTACATACATATATATATACATACATACATACATACATACATACACACACCCGCCATTAGCCTATAAAGGGCTCTCATTTGTTCACTTATACCGATTTAAAATATCCTATTGTTAATATTTCCAAATTGGCATAAAAGTAACCCGGATACAGTGTTTTGTTTTTCACTGATAAAAGAGCAGAGTGTGTGTGTCCGTGTGTGTGTGTGTGTGTGCGTGTGAGTGTGCGCGTGTGTTTGTGTGTGTGCGTGTGTGTGTGTGCATGTATGTATGTATGTATGTACTGTATGTGTGTGTGTGCGTGCGTGCTTGCGTGCGTTCGTGCGTGTTTGCTTACGTGCGTGTGTTTGTATGTGTGCGTGTGTGTTTACCAATACGCTTAAAACTTCAGCTGTAACAGATACACACATACAGACACACATACAGACACACATACACACATAAATAATGATAATGGTTGCCCCTCGTTTAACGAGGATGGCCGGCCCAAGGGCCACCTAAATGTGAATTTGTTTAGGGTGTAGAAGCTGTCACCAACACAACAACCACACCCTGAGTTAACGAGCTGCATGACCCAGTGTCAAGGAATAGTCCCAGAAGACCGGACAACTCGCCAACTGCACTGGCTAACCATTACCCCGGAACACCATCCGCAAATCGATTAACAACCAGGTCCCCAATTACTGCTGGGTAGACAGAGGCAAATGGCGTAAAGAATCTTGCCCATAGTTTCACCATGCCCGGGAATCGAACCCTGGTCCCTCGCTTGCGAGGCGAGCATGCTGACCATTACATCACAGGTCACACACACACACAAACACACATACATATGTAAATACATATATAGACATACACAGTTAATTAGTAGAGAAAAATACACAGCAAGAAACCGTATGAGTTGGGGTTATGTTATGTTATGTTATGTTATGTTAGGTTGTGTTATGTTATGTTATGTTATGTTATGTTAGGTTGTGTTATGTTATGTTATGTTATGTTATGTTAGGTTGTGTTATGTTATGTTATGTTATGTTATGTTAGGTTGTGTTATGTTATGTTATGTTATGTTATGTTAGGTTGTGTTATGTTATGTTATGTTATGTTATGTTAGGTTGTGTTATGTTATGTTATGTTATGTTATGTTAGGTTATGTTATGTTATGTTATGTTAGGTTATGTTATGTTATGTTATGTTATGTTATGTTATGTTATGTTATGTTAGGTTGTGTTATGTTATGTTATGTTATGTTATGTTATGTTATGTTATGTTGTGTTAGGTTATTTTATGTTATGTTATGTTATGTTATGTTATGTTATGTTATGTTATGTTATGTTATGTTGTGTTAGGTTATTTTATGCTATGTTATGTTATGTTGTGTTATGTTATGTTGTGTTAGGTTATGTTAGGTTGTGTTATGTTACGTTACGTTATGTTATGTTGTGTTAGGTTATTTTATGCTATGTTATGTTATGTTATGTTATGTTATGTTATGTTATGTTATGTTAGGTTGTGTTATGTTATGTTATGTTATGTTATGTTGTGTTATGTTATGTTATGTTATGTTATGTTATGTTATGTTATGTTATGTTAGGTTGTGTTATGTTATGTTATGTTATGTTATGTTGTGTTATGTTATGTTGTGTTGTGTTATGTTATGTTATGTTATGTTACGTTACGTTATGTTATGTTGTGTTAGGTTATTTTATGCTATGTTATGTTATGTTATGTTATGTTATGTTATGTGAGGTTCCATTGCAAAAATAATATGATGCAAAGAATGACTTACAGCCACACAAAGACCTATGTTGAGGGCTGAGGTAGTAGGTGGGTGTGTGGAGTTAGTCGTGCTCACTTCTTTTTACTCCTGCCCTTTTTTCCTTTTTTGCCCTTTTTGCCCTTTTTACTTTTACCCTTTTTACCTTTTTTGGCCTTTTTGTCTTTCTTCTTTTTGTCTTTCTTCTTTTTGTCTTTCTTCTTTTTGTCTTTCTTCTTTTTGTCTTTCTTCTTTTTGTCTTTCTTCTTTTTGCCTTTCTTCTTTTTGTCTTTCTTCTTTTTGTCTTTCTTCTTTTTGTCTTTCTTCTTTTTGCCTTTCTTCTTTTTGTCTTTCTTCTTTTTGTCTTTCTTCTTTTTGCCTTTCTTCTTTTTGTCTTTCTTCTTTTTGCCTTTCTTCTTTTTGCCTTTTTCGACCTTTTTGCCTTTCTTCTTTTTGTCTTCCCTCTTTTTGCCTTTCTTCTTTTTGCCTTTTTCGACCTTTTTGCCTCTCTTCTTTTTGTCTTCCTTCTTTCTGCCTATTCCCCATTTTCTCTTTTTGCCTTCCTTCTTTTTGCCTTTCTTCTTTCTGCCTATTCCCCATTTTCTCTTTTTGCCTTTCTTCTTTCTGCCTATTCCCCATTTTCTCTTTTTGCCTTTCTTCTTTTTGCCTTTCTTCTTTCTGCCTATTCCCCATTTTCTCCTTTTCCCCTTTCTCCCTTTCCCTCTACCTTTGAGTGCTTTTAATTTTTTATCTAGTTTTTTATACATGTTCTGGAGTTTACTGACCTTCTCATGGGTTTCCTCCACATCTTTCTTATCTGTGACGCTAGTTAGGCTTATCTGTTTATTATCTAATCCTAATATCGGGTTGACTCTTTGCAGCCAAGAATTCATCCTCATGTGGGTAGAGTCCCCGCCAGTGGGTGAAAGGCTACGGAACCATTTTTGTTTCTTGCAGGCATATTGATACGTCCTGGTAACCGGGAAATCTTGTATCTTTTTTGGTGTCCAGCCTCCTCCAAACGCTTGCTTTTTTAGTTTTTTTATGTATTTTTCCATCCAGCAACAAATACCACCCCGATGGTGAGATTTTCTGCTTCTGACTTTAAACCAGTCGCTTAAAATGCTCTGGTTGGAAGGGGGAGAAAAGGAGACGGTCTGATTGGATGATAGGCAAGGTAACTGGTTTACCTTCAAGCAGATATACCGGTACCTTTTGGTGACCGGGATGCGTCGCCTCTGTTGTGGTTCTCTCCCCTGTATGTTGGCGTTAACCAGATGTTTGTCCAGCCAGCAGCAGACATCGTCCTGACCGTGAGAGTGTCGGGGATTTAGGTAGTGGTGAACGACGACCTTACCCCCTTCTTCTCTTCGCCCTCCTCCTCGACCTGCCACCACGCTACGGCGAGGACCAGCAAGGAGACGAGGAGGAGGTTGAGGGGCGAGAGGAGGGTGGTTGTCCCTAAAGGTCAGGAGGTTGTACTCCTCCTTCGGGATGGTGGTAGTGGTGTTTGGAGTCCACAAGCTATGCGGGTTTCCTGGTCCCTGGCACACCAATGCCCTCAAGATTAAACCTAAAAATATGAACAAAAAATTCATAAATATTGACCAAAAAAAAAATATGGAAAAATTACTGAAGGAAGTGGGGGTAACTCTTTTTAATCTTGTCTGCCATTATTACCGGTAGAAGGGATGGTGTGGTGGTGTGAATTGTAGGCTAGCGATACTCAGAACTCTTTCACCATCACCACCATCACATCCACCACTACCACTATCATCATCATCATCGTCGTCATCGTCGTCGTCGTCATGTACGGCTATACACAGGTGTGTAAATGCCAGTATTCTCGCTGACACCAACTGTAGGAGCATCGAGGCTACCATTATCCATGAACTACTATGTTGGACTGGCCATGTTACCCGCATGGACGACAGTAGACTACCAAAGGAGTCGATTACTCTACACCGTAATGCTTGGAGGAGCACCACACAAGGTGTCAATACTTTCGAGTTACCCCAACTGCATTCCGAGGCAGACAAGTGCCAACGTCGGAAAGACACTGCCACCGCTCCTCCTGCACTAGATGTAGCCCTCCACACGTGCAACATATGTGAACGACCCTGTCGGTCTCCTAGTGGCCTCTCGAGGCACCTCATTGCATCATAGCTGGATGTTCGTCATAACTCGATTCCGAGTGACAGTAGTGTGTAAATTAGATAGTGAACTCTGGGTTGCGTTGTCCGTAGATTATGTTCCTTTTTTTTTTCTCTCTCTCTCCCCTTCTCCCAGTAGAAAAACAGTTAGAAACAACTGTCTCACTTCCTCCTCCTCCTCCTCCTCCTCCTGATACACTCGATAACAAAATTGTGTCTTAGTAAATAAGCTCTCCACTAATTACCTCCACATACCTACCTAATTAACCTGCGTCTGAGCTAATTGAGAGATGATTTGTTGCTCCTGATTCTATCACTAATTAACGGAGGTATTTATAAAGTTAGCTGGTGTTGTGTTTCTCGGTGGGTTCTGTCTGTCTCTCTCTCCCTAACCTAACCTAACCTAACCATGACTTCGATAATTACCATAACCACTATGATTAGCCTCCTACCCTTACTACCCCGACTACCACCATAGTTATCCTGACAGGTGTAAGGTCAATCAGGTAGAGGTGATTGCCAGAAAGGGATTATTAACTTGGCGGAGTGTACAGGTGAGAGAGAGAGAGAGAGAGAGATAGCGAGAGCAGAAAAAATGTCATCATAGGTCACAAGACGTCGTCACAGGTCACAACTAGTCATCACAGGTCACCACAGGTCACAACAGGTCATCACAGGTCACATCAGGCCACAGCAGGTCATCACAGGTTACCACAGGTCACCACAGGTCACAACAGGTCACCAGCATCACACCTGCCCTAGTGATAATTGACTAAGGATTACTTGATGTATTGATTGACAGGTCGACACTTGTCTGTCTGTCTGTCTGTCTGATGTGATGTTCCTCATGTGGGGTTTATACACAATCTCTCTCTCTCTCTCTCTCTCTCTCTCTCTCTCTCTCTCTCTCTCTCTCTCTCTGGGGGAGTGAGTGTGAAAGAGGGAGTGAGAGAGAGGAGACAGAGAGAGAATGAGTAGTAAGAGTGGGGGATGGAGGGGGGGGAGAGAGAGGGGGGGGGGGAACTAGTGTTGGGAGTCATAATATAAACACCGACACAGAGGCAGCCATTCATCGGCCTGTATCAGAGAAGGTGTCAGCCGCCCATACCTCACTCCTGCCGCCCACATCACACATAAATAACGCCATCGAGTGTGTGTGTGTGTGTGTGTGTGTGTGTGTGTGTGTGTGTGTGTGTGCGTGCGTATGTCCGTGTGTGTGTATGTGTGCGTATGTCCGTGTCTGTGTGTCTGTATATCTATCTGCTAGTATGTATGTGTGTGTAATATTATTAACAGTAATGAATTAATAACGACCTATTGAATAACACCTGTGCCATAACCTAATTACAGGGACATACTGGGAGAGGGTCTTATGGGCTAGGTGTGGGTGTGGGTGTGGTGTTGTAGAGAGAGCCATGGACGAGGGATCTCAGGTGGGAGCAGGAGGCGGTGATGGTGAGGATGGTGAGTTCAGAGAGGGTCAGTGTATTAAACTAGGGAGAGAAAATAGTCTCGCACACACACACACACACACACACACACACACACACACACACACACACAGGTACTCCCAAAAGAAGTAACAGTCACCCTCCTCCCCTACGACCACCTGCCAACATTTTTAGCAACAAGTTTCACAGGTGGTGGAGCTGGCGGCGACACAGCTGGTGGTAATGTGACCAGCTGTCCAGAGTTAACAGCCGGGCAATTTATGACGCCCCGTTGGGAGGCTGGTCTGGTCACGAGCCGTCTGTGTGTGTGTGTGTGTGTGTGTGTGTGTGTGTGTGTGTGTAGTTCTGAAATAGAGGTGAAGTAAAACAAACAAACAGAGAGAGAGAGAGAGAGAGAGAGAGAGAGAATGTCTTTTAAAACCTATTATCCAACTCTCCCTCATTCTCCCTCCTTCTCCCTCACTCTCCCTCCCTCTCCCTCCCTCTCCCTCACTCTCCCTCACTCTCCCTCCCTCTCCCTCACTCTCCCTCCCTCTCCCTCACTCTCCCTCCCTCTCCCTTACTCTCTCCCGTCCCCCTCACTCTCCTTCCCTCTCCCTCACTCTCTTTCCCGTCTCCCTCACTCTCCCTCACTGCCCCTAATAGTCGGTACTGATTTTATGGTCGTCGGTATCCTAACACGACTGAGTTATGTGGCGTCCAAAACACACACACACACACACACACACACACACACACACGAACCTGTTTTAAATAATTGAATCAGATCGGCAAATGTTAAATGTTACTTAGGGATCAATTGTGTGTGACAGGGCACTGTGACGCTCCTGGTGACAGCGGTGTTACTGAGAGCTCCTGAACGTAACACTGGCTGTCACCAAGTCACCAGGCGGGGCGGGGAGGCTGAGACAGAATTACTACATTAAGTTTCCCTACATTTTAGTGAACCAAGTTTGTGTAGACGAGGAGTTGCTGCACCCTCCCTGCTGCACCCTCCCTGCTGCACCCTCCCTGTTACACCCTCCCTGCTGCACCCTCCCTGCTGCACCCTCCCCGCTACACCCTCCCTGCTGCACCCTCCCTGCTGCACCCTCCCTGCTACACCCTCCCTGCTACACCCTCCCTGCTACACCCTCCCTGCTACACCCTCCCTGCTGCACCCTCCCTGCTGCACCATCCCTGCTACACCCTCCCTGCTACACCCTCCCTGCTGCACCCTCCCTGCTGCACCCTCCCTGCTACACCCTCCCTGCTACACCCTCCCTGCTACACCCTCCCTGCTGCACCCTCCCTGCTACACCCTCCCTGCTGCACCCTCCCTGTTACACCCTCCCTGCTGCACCCTCCCTGCTACACCCTCCCTGCTACACCCTCCCTGCTACACCCTCCCTGCTACACCCTCCCTGCTACACCCTCCCTGCTGCACCCTCCCTGCTACACCCTCCCTGCTGCACCCTCCCTGCTACACCCTCCCTGCTGCACCCTCCCTGCTACACCCTCCCTGCTGCACCCTCCCTGCTACACCCTCCCTGCTGCACCCTCCCTGCTACACCCTCCCTGCTGCACCCTCCCTGTTACACCCTCCCTGCTGCACCCTCCCTGCTACACCCTCCCTGCTACACCCTCCCTGCTGCACCCTCCCTGCTACACCCTCCCTGCTACACCCTCCCTGCTGCACCCTCCCTGCTACACCCTCCCTGCTACACCCTCCCTGCTGCACCCTCCCTGCTACACCCTCTCTCTTACTCCTTATCCTTCTTCCTCCCATAACTGTCTATCTATCTATCTATCTATCTATCTATCTATCTATCTATCTATCTCCTTCCAGTTCTCACAAGCGAATAAAGTAGAGTAGCCGACTGTTACTATAGGAATTTGTTTTTTTTTCTGTTTTTGTTTATTGACTAATCAGCACTCGAGTTAAATTAGTCAGGGAGTTTTGATTGGTTGGCGTATATCAGCTGTCGACTTTTCTACAACATTTAATCTTCAAAGAAAATGATTTTTTGTAAACAGATTTCATGGGACACTAATACATTTTCTCTACTTCTTACTCATTTATTTTATTGTGGTTTACAGGTGTTTATATTACTACTTAATGACTAATTAGCGTACTTTACAGGTATAATAAGGTTTTAGAAGACTTTTGGCTTTAGTGATCATTATTTTGAGTTAAATACACGTATATTAAGGAAGAAGTGTGTGTAATATTGAACCAAAAGACAAGCACAGTGCGGGAATGTGCGGGGGTGGGAGGGAGGGGGTGAGATTGAGAGAGGAGGAGGCAGAGAGAGGCCCGTGTAGGAAGGGCAAAGGAAGGGAGGGAGGGAGGGAGGGAGGGAGAGAGGGAGGGAGGGAGGTAGGGAGGGAGGGAGAGAGGGAGGGAGGGAGGTAGGGAGGGAGGGAGGTTGAGAGGGTCCGTCTGTCACCAGCTCTCACTGGCTCGGGCGTTCTGCTGCGTTCTCGCGTTTCCGGTGTGTCTAGTTGACTGTCTGGCTAGTTGGTTTGTTGGCTGTCTGTTAGGCTATATGGTTATTTAGCTAGTTGAATGACTGTCTAGTTGGTTGGATGTCTGGCTAGTTAGCTAGTTGGTTTGTTGGCTGTCTGTTAGGCTATATGGTTATTTAGCTAGTTGAATGACTGTCTAGTTGGTTGGATGTCTGGCTAGTTAGCTAGTTGGTTTTATGGCTGTCTGATTAAGTAATTCTAGCTGACTAACGAACTTACTAGCGACTGACTAGTTGGCTGACTAATTAACTAACATATGACACCACAAATCTCACCTGACAACAGAGAGAGAGAGAGAGAGAGAGAGAGCCAATTATTTACCTGACCAATTACATCCCGTTAAAACAATATACTACACCGTGTTTAGAGTTTGGTATTAAAAAAAATTATTAGCAAAAGTATAATTTGGTGAAGTATATAAAAAGTATTTAACATAGAATGAGCTTGTGGTATTTTTTGTGGAGTTTGAATCATGACCTTGTTTGACCTGACCTATGTGACCTGAAGAGTGAGGAAGGTCAGGTAAAACACACAACTTAATGACCTTATTTGACCTGTCCTCCTGGCTGGCGTCTTCCACCTGTCTCTTGTTCCTTATCACTAATTTCCGTCCTCCTCAATCCCTACTTCCTCCTTTGACTTGTTCTCTCCTCTCTGCCTCCTCCCTTTCTTTCTACCTCCCCCCCTCTTCCTTTCATCCTCCCTCGCTTCCTCTCGCTCCCTCCACCTCCCTCCCTTAACCTCTCATCGCCTGCCCCCCCCCCTCTCTCTCTCTCTCGTCAGCCAGCTCCGCCTCGCTCTGGTTTACGATATCGGAAGTTTGTGTTAAAGAGGTTAAGTTCCTCTCCCGGCCTCTACCAGTGTAAAATGTGTGAGGCAAATTATGGTGGCGTATTGGTCGAGCCCTTCAGTGCCATGTTTTCCCTCCAGTGCCATGTTAATCTCGCCAGTGCCATGTTAATCCCGCCAGTGCCATGTTAATCCCTCCATGCCATGTTAATCCTTCCAGTGCCATGTTAATCCTTCCAGTGCCATGTTAATCCCTCCAGTGCCATGTTAATCCCACCAGTGCCATGTTAATCCATCCAGTGCCATGTTAATCCCACCAGTGCCATGTTAATCCCCCCAGTGCCATGTTAATCCTTCTAGTGTCATGTTGTCTACAGCAGTGACATACTAGCTACTGCCAACGTATATCACACACACACACACACACACACACACACACACACACACATCCGTAGATTGACTATATGCCGGGTCATGTGCGTGTGTGTGTGTGTGTGTGTGTGTAATGTGTATGTACGTGTGTATGTGTTTGTTTATCTACCCACAATAGGACTTACCCTGCCTCCTTCCTCTCTTCTTACACACACACACACACACACACTGCAGTAGAAGCCAACCACACACACACACACTCACCACTAGCCATACACCCATATAAAAAGTATACACAAAAAATACATACATAAAAAGGTTTCCTGTTAGCCACACTTACACACAAAAGACCCCAGCTACGGTGTGTGTGTGTGTGTGTGTGTGTGTGTGTGTGTGTGTGTGTGTGTGTGAGTGGTGGACAGATAGCTGAAAAGACAGACACACAGACAGTGACAGACAGATATACAGTAACAATAGACGGCTACTATAAGCGAAGGTCACTATAGCATCTCACAGGTGTTGCCGGCTAAGCTGTTCTGTCTATAGACCCACTGACCTGAGGACTGGGGGGGGGGGGGGGGGTCGAATCCACATGACCACCTCCCCCCAACAGAGAGGTTCACTTTGTTCCTATTCTAATTAAGGTGACAATATGGCGGTGATTATGTACTGTGACTTTACCTTAATTAAATTAGTGAAAATTATTAGGTAATGTATGAATCTTTAAGAATTTGAATTTTAACTTACGACACTTATTGATTCGTAATTCGTTCGTACGTACAAACGGCATAATGAACCCATAAAGGAAGTGTACATGAATCCATAAAGATACGTACAGGCGTAAAGGGGGGCTAAGGGAGGGGGAGGGGGCGGGGCCTAAGGGAGGAGGGAGGGGCGGAGACACTCACAATAATAATAACATCCGGGACATTGTGTCGGGGAGCGAATGTAAACAAAGAGCACGTGGGGTGCGGGAGGTTGGCGCCAAAATGATGGATAATTTCTGTTTTGTGTCTGTAGGATCTCTGTGTATTTTGGGGGGGTTGCTGGCCAGTCTTGTTTCCATGGCGACACCTCTCTACACCTCTCTACACCCTTCTACACTTATCTTCATTTATATACACCCATGTCCATTCGTCTACACCCATCTGCACTCATCTACACCCCTCTACACCCCTCTACACCTCCCTACACCCCCAGGACACAGAGGGGCGTCTTCCGCTAACACAACAAATGCTCTCCCTCTCATGACACAATGGAGGTCCCAGCCTACGTGTTGTCCTCTCTCTCTCTCTCTCTCTCTCTCTCTCTCTCTCTCTCTCTCTCTCTGTCTCTCTCAAATTTTCCTGCGATTCAATTTAAGTTAAACCTTCGTCCAATGTCGATGATCCGGGGCCTAAGAGAGAGAGAGAGAGAGAGAGAGAGAGAGAGAGAGAGAGAGAGAGAGAGAGGTATATATACAGCAGTACAGGTGTAGATATAAAGTATTGGAGTTAGTATGAAGTAAAGGGTGCAGGTGTAGGAACAGGTGTGGTTATAAAGTTACAGCTGGTATGGTGGGGGAGGCAAATGTGTGTGTGTGTGGAACCTTCAGGTGTGTGTGTGGAACCTTCAGGTGTGTGTGGAACCTTCAGGTGTGTGTGGAGCCTTCAGGTGTGTGTGGGGTGTGTCATATGCCACCTAAGAGACCCAACCATTAGCAAGTCATTAGGAGAGTGGCGCTTAACCTTACCTGGAATCACCTGATATTTACCTGTCCACGTGTCCTCTGGTGGAGTGGATGGGGGCAGTGGATGGGGGAGTGGATGGGGTGGGGGGAGTGTATGGGGGGGGGGGGGTTAGGGGGTGTATTGGGGTACGTCACTCATTCACACACACTCACACATCAGAGGTCAGCTTCCGTCATAAACAAACACTAGAGAGAGAGAGAGACTGACCACTCATCGGGCTGGTTCTGTGTGTAACTTAGAGCAGGTTATTATTCAGCAGCGGCCACGGTGAATACTGACTCGGAGGGATTTCCATCTGTAGGAAATTAGTGGTGAACTCAGAGCCTAATTTAGAGTAACTTTGCTAACAGTGGGCGGGTGGGCGGCAGGGTGGGTGGAGGGGTGGGCAGGCGGGCGGGTATTGTGGAAACATGTTATGATATTAAACTTTGTTGTTGTGGCTCAATCATCCTGTAGGAAATACAGACGAGGGGTTTAGATCACCTGTAGGTAAAGCATCCTAGTCTATTTTACCTGATGATTAAATACCTTAACCTAACCTAACCTAACCTAACCTAATCTAACCTAACCTAACCTAACCTAACCTAATCATCAGGTAAACGAACGAGAGAGAGAGAGAGAGAGAGAGAGAGAGAGAGAGAGAGAGAGAGAGAGAGAGAGAGAGATTAATCCTCAATACTAATGTTAGAGTGTATTCCTTGTTGCTCTCTCTCTCTCTCTCTCTCTCTCTCTCTCTCTCTCTCTCTCTCTCTCTTGCATCCTTAATTACAGTACAAGTTTATGATACACACATCTCAAATATTAAAACTGTGTCCAGGCACTCTTCCTCCTCCTCCTCTTCTTCCTCCTCCTCCTCCTCCTCTTCCTCCTCCTCCTCTTCTTCCTCCTCCTCCTCCTCTTCTTCCTTCTCCTCTTCTTCCTCCTCCTCTTCTTCCTTCTTCTCTCCCCTCTCTCCTCTTACTCACCTCACCACCCTCCTCATCCCCACCCCCCTTTTCCTCCCCACCCCCTCCTCTCCTCCCCACCCCTCCTCCCCTCCCCCTCTCCCCTTACTCACCTCCCCACCTTCACCCCACCCTCCTACTTCCCACCTCCCCACCTTCACCCCACCCTCCTACTTCCCACCTCTTCACCTTCACCCCACCCTCCTACTCCCCACTTCCTCACCTCCCCACCTTCACCCCTCCCCCCTCACCTCCTCCTCCCCACACCACTAATTACCAGGTCATAATACAACAGTGGCCGCCGTTCGTCACGGAGAAGTGCTCACCCGTGTCTCTCTACCACACCGCCCAGGCACGGACATGGGCAGAGCTGAATGGGGGAAAAATCAGACACGGAGAGAGTGAATGGGAAGTGGCATGGGGGTGGGGGAGGAAGAGGGGTTGGGGGGAAGGAACAGGGGGTGGGGAAGGAGGAGGGGAGAGGGGTGGGGAAGACGTCATGGGTGAGGAGAGGAATGGGGTATAGTGTAAATGGATAAAAATGGGGAAAGAAAATGGGGATAGGGGAAGAAATCAGGGTTTGCGGTGGAGAATTTGGGGAGAAAATGGGGTGTGGGTGGGGAGGAGGAGTGTGTGGGGAGGATGGGAGGAAGAGTTGAGGACGAAGGAGGCAAAGGAAGATAGGGAGGAGGGCGTATTCAACTAACAGAGACATTGGAAGGAGGAGGAGAAGGAAGAGAAGAAGGAGGAAGAGGAGGAGGAGGAGAAGGAAGAGAAGAAGGGGGAAGAGGAGGAGGAGGAAAGGAATTTGACGACCATGGTAAGCCTGGCGATGGTGTTTGCTCGTGCTGGCTTTCTTAAAGACAGGGGCGTCGATACCTTGGTGAAGGACTCAACTTGTCGCTCAAAAGTGTGAGTTTTAAGTTACGGGTTCACGGAGTCGACTGTTGGAGAATGGAGGAGGGTGATGGAGGATGGAGGAGGGTGATGGAGGGTGGTGATGGAGGGTGGTGATGGAGGATGGTGGTGATTGAAGGTAGGATGATGGAGTCTGGTTGTAGATGATAGTGGAATGATTAAGTGTCAGAATAACCGAGGGTAACATTCAGACAGAAATCAAATATGGGGAAAAACACAACTAGAGAGGTATTAACGTAAGTGCTTTGTGGCTGTTACGGGGGATGGGAGTTCCAACACTAATCCAACCATTAATCAGTTTGTTAGCGGAGTCTCCTAAAAAGTGCATTGTTTGTGGGACAGAGAGCACACACGGGGTTTACCTGAGTACACGGGGGGGGGGGGGGGGGCTGTATACGGGGTTTGCCTGAGCATACGGGGGTTGTACACGGAGGTGACCTGAGCACATGGGGAGTTGTACACGGGATTTACCTGAGCACACGGGGGGGGGGGGGGGGGTTGTACACGGGGAGGGAGGTAGGTTACCTGTTGGGATTAACCTATACTGGTCTCTAATATTTGCTGGTTTGGATTTTCTATTGTTCCTATAGTAATATTTTTTTAATGTTTATATGTGAGAGAGAGAGAGAGAGAGAGGGGGGGGGGGAGAAAGAAAGAAAGAAGATAATTTCCATCGTAAGGAA
Source organism: Homarus gammarus (assembly GCA_958450375.1). NCBI lineage: Eukaryota > Metazoa > Arthropoda > Malacostraca > Decapoda > Nephropidae > Homarus > Homarus gammarus. The sequence continues at coordinate 533,413 of CAUDMG010003540.1, read as the reverse complement.
GTCAATAAGTAGTAAGTATTAACCCTAACTTAATATACAGCAAAAACACGATATAATCTCATTAGTTCCTTCAAATTTTACATCGTGATTGACAATTAAATAACGTATCTAATTGGGTGATTTGGATTTAAAACACAAAGATAAGTACATTAATTATATCCTGTAAATTACAGAGACTCGACCTTAACATGATACTTTCACTTAACATAGGAGACAACAGTAACGTGTGGTATCTTTACCAGTCCGATCACAATGATTTCGTTTCCCTCAGTTGAGTCTCTTAATTAGTGCTAAGTTACCTGTCTAATTAAGGTAGAGTCTTAGTATAATTTTGAGGATATTTTACGGTCATGAGGTGAGGCTCTGTGTGTGTGTGTGTGTGTGTGTGTGTGCGCGCGCGATCATCTCCATGGTAACGAGCGGTTAGTGCCATACAACACACAGGTGGTTGGCACGCTGGGTGAGTGCCTATGCAGGTGAATACTAGTGCCACGGTGCTGATGACTGACGGTAATAATAGAAATAATAATGATAATAATCATGCCTCCCCACCACCTCCCCACCACATCCCCCACCTCCCCACTACCTCCCCAACCTCCCCACCACATCCCCACTACCTCCCCACCACATCCCCCACCTCCCCACTACCTCCCCAACCTCCCCACCACATCCCCACTACCTCCCCACCACATCCCCCACCTCCCCACCACATCCCCCACCTCCCCACCATAATGACTCAACTGCCTTAACGTAATTAGCAGATGACATTTACTGCTCTGTCTTACCGCCCCGGCAAACTTTTTAATGTCTTCTACCTGAGTATGTGACGTAATAAAACTGGCACCCTCAGAGGTCACTTGGGGGTCACCTGTGGTTACCTGGAGGACACCTGGGGGTCATCTGGGGGTCAGCTGGGGGTTACCTGCGGTCATCATTATCCTACCTCTATCCATCCCCTCTCCTTCCCCTCCTCTTTTTCTCCCTATCTTCCTCCATTCTCTCCCTCCCCTCCCTCCCTCCCTCCCTCCCTCCCTCCCTCCCTCCCTCCCTCCCATCCTCCCTCCCTCCCATCCTCCCTCCCTCTACCCCTCCTTCTCCATCCCTATCCCCTCTCCCTTTCCTCCCTCCCTACTCTCCGCCCTCCCTCCCTCCCTCCCTCCCTCCCATCCTCCCTCCCTCTACCCCTCCTTCTCCATCCCTATCCCCTCTCCCTCCCTCCCTCCCTCCCTCCCTCCCTCCCTCCCTCCCTCCCATCCTCCCTCCCTCCCATCCTCCCTCCATCTACCCCTCCTCTCCTCCCATCCCCTCTCTTCCTCCCTCCCTCTCTCCTCTCTCCCTCCCTCCTCCCTCCCTCCCTCCCTCCTCCCCTCCCTCCTCCCCTCCCTCTCCCCTCCTCTCTCCCTCCCTATCCCCTCCTCCCTTCCTCCCTCCCTCTCTCCCTCTCTCCCTCCCTCCCCTCCCCTCCTCCCTCCCCTCTCCCCTCCTCCTCCATCCCTTCCCCTCTCCCTCCTCCCCCTCCTCCCCTCCTTCCCTCCCCTCCCCTCTCCCTCCTCCCTCCCAACTCTCCGCCTCTCCCTTCCTCCCTCCCTCCCCTCTCCCCTCCTCCCTCCCCTCTCCGCCTCTCCCTTCCTCCCTCCCTCTGCCCCTCCTCTCCTCCCTTCCCCTCTCCCTTCCTCCCCCCTCTCTCCCCTCCCCTCCTCCCTCCCTCTCCCCTCCCTCCTCCCCTCCCCTCTCCCTCCCTCCCTCTCCCCTCCTCTCCTCCCTATCCCCCCTCCCTTTCCTCCCTCCCTACTCTCCGCCTCTCCCTCCCTCCCTCCCTCTACCCCTCCTTCTCCATCCCTATCCCCTCTCCCCTTCCTCCCTCCCTACTCTCCGCCTCTCCCTCCCTCCCTCCCTCCCTCCCTCTGCCCCTCCTTCTCCATCCCTATCCCCTCCTTTCCTCCCTCCCTACTCTCCGCCTCTCCCTCCCTCCCTCTGCCCCTCCTTCTCCATCCCTATCCCCTCCCTCCTCCTCCCTCTCTCCCCTCTCCCTCCCTCCCTCCCCCCTCCCTCCTCCTCCCCTCCTTCTCTCCTCCCTCCCTCTCCCTTCCTCCCTCCCTCTGCCCCTCTCTCCCTCCCTCCCTCCCTCCCTCCCTCTACCCCTCCTTCTCCATCCCTATCCCCTCTCCCTTTCCTCCCTCCCTCCTTCTCCATCCCTATCCCCTCTCCCTCCCTCCCTCCCTCTGCCCCTCCTTCTCCATCCCTATCCCCTCTCCCTTTCCTCCCTCCCTACCGTGGATTACAGACAGACAAAGGCAGCAGTGAGCCGCTCCTATTATTCCCACAATGACGACTGTTCAATTGACAGGACCGTCATTCCTTCCTTCACCCTCAACAGACAGACACAGACAGCCACGACTACCGTCACCTTTTGTCCTTTCACAACAAGAGAAGGAAAATATGGTACATCCTCTCTCTCTCTCTCTCTATCTCTCTCTCTCTCTCTCTCTCTCTCTCTCTCTCTCTCTCTCTCTCTCTCACACCATTGTCCTACACTTTTCAGCTCTCGGTCAGTTCTCATTCGTTCTGTATTTTCACAACTAATATTTATCTTGTGGCTTTCCCAAAAATTCTTATGGGATTTTTCCTTCTTCTGAGTGGAGAGAGAGAGAGAGAGAGAGAGAGAGAGAGGAGGGGGGGGGGGGGGGAGGGAGGGAGGGAGAGGTAGAGATAAGCAGGTGACCCGGTGATAACAGGGTGACTGGCCGAGGTGTCAACAAAGGTCATGTTGTGGTCACGGGATAAAAGAGTTAATGACTGGAAGAAATCTGTTGATAACACTGTGTGTGTGTGTGTGTGTGTGTGTGTGTGTGTGTGTGTGTAAGTAATAAAACACACGTACAGCTCGTGGTGGTAAGCGTTTCACTATAACATGAAGATCTTGTAATAAGATTTATTCAATGTCCTTACAGAGTTGTGTGGCCGCCTCATTCTCCACCAGGGCCACCTCTGATTCCACCAGGGCCACCTCCATCTCAACCAGGGCCACCTCCATCTCAACCAGGGCCACCTCCATCTCAACCAGGGCCACCTCCATCTCAACCAGGGCCACCTCCATCTCAACCTCCCCCAGCATCAGCCCACCATTCTGTAAAGTTATTATTGGTGTTAATTTATGTTATTTATTGTGTGTGTGAGTGATTCACCTCTCCATATGAAACCAAAACATGAATGGTATTCCTTTAATGCCCTTTAATTTACATCAATTATTTTTACAATACCATATCCCAGGTAATTATCGGTAATAATGTGTTGTGTCATTAACCAACCAACTTGATAATCGGTCATAACAAAAAACACTATAATATTCTCTGTTACATGACAGATATTTAATGCTCAGATGATAGAATGACACAGTACCTCCTTATATCAGTGTTACATTATTAATATTTTATCTTATATATTCTAATTAAAAAATCATAGACATCACACTAGATATCAGTAAAATAATATAATTAAATGATATAATGAAACGAATAACAACAACAATATTAGAATTCAGTTTAGAGGAAAAAAATCCTTTTGGGAGCAGTCGATGTACAGTGGTAGCTGATGACGTCACAGGAGGCATCGGCGTTCCAATAGACGTTTATATTAAGAGTCTTGCTATATATTTTCTCTAGTATATCGTTCATTTGATTTAAGACTTACAGACAGACAGACAGACAGACACAAGACCCCGGGGTAAACACGAACTAATCTGAGCAATGAATTTATTGTATGTGTGTCTGTTGGTTTCCGTTTCATCGTCATTATAAATATTACTTTAAGCCTTGGAGGTGAAACTTAAGAGCCATACTTGTCGAGGTGTTCTACTCTGAAGAATAACCTAATTTATGTATGAATCCTTGAATAATTATGCTCAGGTTTATTCACTATATAAAGTTGTTCAGTGAATAATGTTCTAAACTACCAACAGCTGTGTATTGACAGTGTTAGCAGCTCTCGATCAACGTCTGATATCTATAACTTCTCTTTTCTCTCACCAACAGAAAACATGGGTCTAGTGTGATAAAATTGAACAGAAAAAAAGAATAAGACTTGCTTGGTGTATCAAATAATATGTGACGTGAAAACTTCTAAGTGTCCCCTAAAGAAAACGAAGTGTACCTTACAGAAAACGGAGTGCTAGTTGTTTTACCTTAATGAAAATGAAGTGATGGGTTGTTTTTGTATGAGGTAAACAAAACACAGTTGCTTCGAGACCAAAGAAAATGAGTAAGTAACAGAATTAACCCAAACGATGGTAGGCTTCGATAATTTTAACACAAATGATATGGACTGTTAGTTAGTTTCAACCCAAAGAAAATGGAGTGTTAGTTCCCTCTGTCCCCAAAGAGAAAAAAACTTGTTAATTTTGCTTCAAAGAAAACGAATTGCTGTTTGACTTTTGTTGAAATATATGATGTTTTTGGTGATTTATCCTTGAAGAAAACGGGCTGGTAGTTGGTTCAGCCCCAAAGGAAATAAAATATGTTAGTTGTTTAGCCCTAAGGGAAAGGGGCTGGTAGCTGGCTCAGTTGCAAAGAAAATGGACTGCTAGTTACATTAACCTAATAGAAAATGAACTGCTAGTTATTCTTGGCACTTTAAAAGATATAGAGTGAGAAGTTTGACAGAGTGAAGGTGAGGACAGACACGAACACCAAGATGGCCAAGAAATACTACGTTATTTTTAAACCCGGTCTGAACCAAACCTGAACCTGACTTAAACCAAACCTGAACCTGACTTAAACCAAACCTGAACCTGACTTAAACCAAACCTGAACCTGGCTTAAACCAAACCTGAACCTGACTTAAACCAAACCTGAATCTGACTTAAACCAAATCTTAACCTGACCTATACCAAACCTGAACGTTACCTAAACCAAGTCTTAACCTGACTTAAACCAAACCTGAACATGACCTAAAGAAAACCTTACCCCGACTTAAACCAAACCCGAACCCGAGTTAAACCCTACAAGTTGCGAAAGACAGATTAAATATTTGTTAAGAAAAAGGACAATTTACTGACATTGTCGGCATAGTTCAATGCCCACACCAGCGCCCGCATCTACGCCCACACCCACGTCCGCATCTACCACAACACCCATGCCGACGACAACGCATACGCCCACCACAACGAAAACAACAACGCCCACGCTCATGAGGACGCCCACACTCAGGAGAAGCCCCACCATGACTACAGCCTCCCTCACGCCCACACTGAAGGTGATGGGCGCCAGAGTGGTGATGGGCGGTGTTCCTCACTGCTTCTGCCTCACACTCCTCATCACATTACTGGCAGGTAAGTAAATTAATCACACCTGTATCTACTTGTAGCTACCTGTATTATTTGTCAGTACAGGTGAGGTTAGCTGGGCACTGTACTTGACTGTATTTATTTCCTCAGTTGTAAAGTGAGGTAATAATTTATGTAAGTGGATTTTGAGTGTTCCAGATACGAACTAGTGACTCTTAGGATAGGAGATAGGTGCTGTTGCTACTCAGCCACCGCACCCCCATGTTGGGAGTAAGATAGTGGGTGTTAAAGGTTGTGTATTGCAGAGCGTTGACTACTGGTGGAAATATTCTCTTTTGAGGGTGATTCATCTGCCGTACATGTTGGGTTGTTACACCGACCACACACACACACACACACACACTAGTTGTACGTTTTCTGTGTGTGTGTGTGTGTACAGGAGACATGGCTTAAATGGAGTCAAAATTGCACAAAGACTCTACCTTCACTACACATACAGACACAAACTAACTTACGCCTTTTTTTGATGGGGGGGGGGGGGGGTGGACCCTGACGGTGGCTGACAACAGGAAAACACTAATTACTGTGCTGACGCCCCAACACTCAGTAATTACCCTACAAGTTATTACATGAATGAAAAAAAAATATATGTAGAGACTAGATCAGTTATTCCCATAAATATTCCTGCCACGAATATTGAGTGTGTGAGAGCGAGTGTGTGTGTGGGTGATTAGTATGCAGGTGAGGTGCGGCAGGTGTGGTGAGGGAGGGGGGAGGTGTGGTGGGGAAGGACAGTGGGAGGTGTGGTGAGGGAGGGGGGAGGTGTGGTGGGGAAGGACGGTGGGAGGTGTGGTGAGGGAGGGGGGAGGTGTGGTGGGGAAGGACAGTGGGAGGTGTGGTGAGGGAGGGGGGAGGTGTGGTGGGGAAGGACAGTGGGAGGTGTGGTGAGGGAGGGGGGAGGTGTGGTGGGGGAAGGACAGTGGGAGGTGTGGTGAGGGAGGGGGGAGGTGTGGTGGGGGAAGGACAGTGGGAGGTGTGGTAGGGAAAGGTGTGGTGAGGGAGGTGTGGTGGTGGGGAGATGTGGAGGGGTAAACAAATACATTTCTACAGTCGAGTCTCTGTACAGTTTAGACGCCATTACAGAGAAGCAAATTCAATAACACTAGCTTGAAAAATCCTTCATTGTGTCTCAGTCAACAGTGAGAAAGACTTATTCTCTCACCACCAGGATTTAAGTAACATATTGTGACGTCAGATGAAAACATAGCGACACTTACATCTGATTGGTTCTGGTTGCTGAATGACATCATGACTTAGCAACCAGGAACCAATCAGGTGCTTTTGAATTGTGATGGTTGCTAAGGACGCCTCTTGTGGGTGGAGCTTAATTGACAGGGTATTTTGCGTGTTTTGTTATTGTTGTGACGTGTGAGACGCTATAGAAGGCCCCCTTAAAACTTGTCTTGTTAGTAAATAATGATTGCTTACGGGGGAAAATGGAGTCATACATACATACATACATACAAAAATACATACATACATACATAGAGAGGGGAAGGAGGTTAAGTGAGAAAAAAATTAAAGAAAGAGAGAAGACAAGGAAGGAAGGAAGGAAGGAAGGAAGGAAGGAAGGAGAACATGCAGATAATAGTCTTAGGGAAAGTTTCTCTCCACATAATTTAGTTATGTAAGGAGGAGGAGAAAGAGAGGAGGAGGAGGAGGAGGAGGAGGAAGAAGAGAGGAGGAAGAGGAGGATACATAGAAGGAAGAGGAGGAGAGGAAAAGGAAGAAGAAGAAGAAGAAGCTGGTCTCTTCATGGTAAAGTTTAGGAGTAGCACGCCAGCACTGTCTTGGCCTTTTGGTGAAGAAGAAGAGGGGGAGAAGGAGGAGGAGGAGGAGAAGAACAATGGGGAGGGAAGGAGGAGAAAAAAGAGAATGATAATTGCGAGGGAGGGAGGGGGAATAGGAGGAGGAGGAGAAGAATAATGAGGAAAGAGGGAAGAGGATTAGGAATAGCAAGAAGAGGAGGACTAAAATGAAGACTAGACGTAAGAAGAAGAAGAAGAAGAAGAAGAAGACCTGGTAAACTCTTCTCTTTAACCTCTCTATAATACTTACTTTTATTATACCCCGCCATAAGCAGAGACTGATAGTGTGTTTGTTCCCGACTCTCCCCTCTCTCTCTCTCTCTCTCTCTCTCTTGGGTGCAGTATAAACTTCCTCTTTTTATCCTACAAGCAGCGAGGGCGGGGCCGAGAGAGAGAGAGAGAGAGAGAGAGAGAGAGATCCGCAATCACAACTCCACGAATTATTCACAAAATACTTTAAATTGTTCCGTGTGTCTCAAGTGTTCCGTGAAGCCATTGTTCCGTGTATCTGGTCTGGGAGTGTTCCGTGTGTCTCAAGTGTTCCGTGAAGCCATTGTTCCGTGTGTCTGGTCTGGGAGTGTTCCGTGTGTCTCAAGTGTTCCGTGAAGCCATTGTTCCGTGTATCTGGTCTGGGAGTGTTCCGTGTGTCTCAAGTGTTCCGTAAAGCCATTGTTCCGTGTGTCTGGTCTGGGAGTGTTCCGTGCGGCCATTGCTCCGTGTCTTACAGTGTCATATTGTTAAAGTCAACACACATCACTCCTGAGGGTAATCACGCTAAGTGAACCACCACAAAGGTTCATAAAGGTTCATAAGGTTTCACTGGTCCATAAGGGTTCACTGGTCCATAAGGTTTCACTGGTCCATAAGGGTTCACTGGTCCATAAGGGTTCACTGGTCCATAAGAGTTCACTGGTTCATAAGGGTTCATTGGTTCTTGGGTTCATCAGGGTTCATGGGTTCATTAGGGTTCATTGGTTTATGGGTTCACTGGTTCTCAAAGGTTCACAAAGGCTCTCAAAGGTTCTCAAATGTCACCAGAGATTCTCAAAGATTCATACGACATAATTAAACCTCATAATCGAATCCCAAATGAACCCCTGTTAAAATTAATCAGCTAATTACTTTTTATCGTTTCTAGTTAAGGGATAAATTAACTTAACATTACCCAATACAATAATTAAGATAAATATTAACTATTTTTACTAAGGTAATTCATTAACAGCCTTTACTGACCTGACTGATTAGAGCTTTGGGTGTTTCAAGGTATTTTTGCATTCATATTTAACATAATGATTAGTTATTATTATTATTATTATTATTATTATTATGGCAACTGAGGACGAATAGGAGGAGTGTAAAGAAAATGAAGAAGGGAGGAAAAAAAGGAAGAAAATGAGAGAAAGATGGAGGGGAGAGAGGAAATGTGGGGAGTATGTATCCAGGGGAGGGGAGGATGTTGGAGGTAAGGAGAGGGAGGGAGAGAGAGGCAGCCAGGGGAGGGAGGGATGGTGGAGGGAGGGAAGTGGGGGGTGGGAGAGAAGGGGAGGGAGGGAAAGGGGGGGGGGGAGGGAGGGTCAAAGAATCTGGTGGAAGAGAAGAGAAGGAGGTGAGGGTGAGGGGAGGAACTGTCCCTTGGGTGCCATACCGTTGTAAACTGACCACAAGGGGGAGAGAGAGAGAGAGAGAGAGAGAGAGAGAGAGAGAGAGAGAGAGAGAGAGAGGTCACTATTGCCATATCATGAGTCAAGATTAATTCACCAAAATATTTCTCATGTGTTAGCGTCTTGTTGTCACCTTGTTGATGCTGAGGAGTTAATACCTGCAGAAGGCGCTGGTGGTGATAGACGTAGGTGCTGAGAGGGAGGGAGAGAGAGACATCCTGGATCTTAGTAGGATTTACGAAGGAATTGCCCCCCCCCCCCACCCACCCACCTTTAGTATTTTCCAAAAGCCTTAGGATCTTGTAGGAATCTGTTCAAGTGTAGGGATGGGTTTTAGTAGGATTAACGAAGGATTCCTCTCCTCCCAGCTTCCTCCTACTGCCCCCCGTGTCCTCCAAAAGCCGTCAGGTCCTGCAGAAGTGGAGCCAAGTGTAGGATACAGTGGGCACTGGTCTCTGTTATTATCCGCTGCTTCTCAACCTCTGTTAAGGGCTAAAAATGGTGGTTCATTAAATATATTGTAGAGCCGAGGAGGTCAAGAGGCTGTGCTGGAGGTAGTGCTGGAGGTCAAGAGGCCAGGGAGGAGTCCTGGAGGTGGTGTTGGAGGTCATGAGGAAACATTGGATTGGTGGAGGGAGGGAGAGAGGGAAGGTGGTGGGGGGGGGGAGTGAGTGGTGGAGGTCAATTGGCCAGGGAGGAGTCCTGGAGGTAGTGGTGGAGGTCATGAAAAAAACATTGGATTGGTGGAAGGAGGGAGGGAAGGAGGGAAGAAAGGGTGAAGGGAGGGAGGGAGGGAAGGGAGGGAGGGAGGGGAGGGGGGGAGGGAGGGAGCTGTGGGTTTACGACCTAAGATAACTGCCGCATCTTTACCAATTGTTTCTTGTCGACCTCAAAGGCTTCCCTCCCTCCCTCCCTCCCTCCCACCTTTCCCTCTCCCCTCCCTCCCTCCCTCCCCCCTCCCCTCCCTCCCCCCCTCCCCTCCCTCCCTCCCTCCCCTCCCTCCCCCTCCCCCCTTCTCCTTCCTCTTCCCTGTCTCCTCCTTCCTCCTTCTTTCCCTTTATTATATCGTGCTCATGATCAGAGGAGTACCGCTAACAAGACACCAAGAGGGCGGTCAGTGTCTTGCTTTGACCCCGTCCAACCTCCTCCCTCCGTCAACACCACACCCCCGTCATTACCCCCACGTCAGAACCCCCCTCCCCATCTCAACACCCCCTTCCCTCTCCATCAACACCCTCCTATCCCCCGTCAATACCCTCCTCTCCCCCGTCAACACCCTCCTCTCCCCGTCAACACCCTCCTCTCCCCCGTCAACACCCTCCTCTCCCCCGCCAACACCCTCCTCTCCCCGCCAACACCCTCCTCTCCCCGCCAACACCCTCCTCTCCCCGCCAACACCCTCCTCTCCCCGCCAACACCCTCCTCTCCCCGCCAACACCCTCCTCTCCCCGCCAACACCCTCCACTCCCCGCCAACACCCTCCACTCCCCGTCAACACCCTCCTCTCCCCCGTCAACACCCTCCTCTCCCCGTCAACACCCTCCTCTCCCCCGTCAACACCCTCCTCTCCCCCGTCAACACCCTCCTCTCCCCGTCAACACCCTCCTCTCCCCCGTCAACACCCTCCTCTCCCCGTCAACACCCTCCTCTCCCCCGTCAACACCCTCCTCTCCCCGTCAACACCCTCCTCTCCCCCGTCAACACACCCTCCTCTCCCCGTCAACACCCTCCTCTCCCCCGTCAACACCCTCCTCTCCCCGTCAACACCCTCCTCTCCCCGTCAACACCCTCCTCTCCCCCGTCAACACCCTCCTCTCCCCGTCAACACCCTCCTCTCCCCCGTCAACACCCTCCTCTCCCCCGTCAACCCCTCCTTAGCACCTATGAATTGAAGACATTGAGAATAATATAGTTTTCATAAGAGGAAGTTTACCTGAAGTAGTGATGACTAAACCTTCAACCCTGAGGAGCTGTACCTGTTGACACACACACACACACACACACACACACACACACACACACACACACACACACACACACACAACAAGTAAGCACATCAGGCCACATTTCCACGTGGTCATAATAATAATAATAATAATAACAATAATAATAATAATAATAATAACAATAACAATAATAGCCCCCCACTCTTTACCTCCCCTCTCTCACTCTCTCTCCTTTCCCTCTCTCCATTTCTATTCAGTTATAAGAAGAAATAGACTAAGAACGACGGTGTTTTCTCTCCCTATCACACCCCTCTCTCACCTTCCCTCCTCCTCCTCCCACTCAACCCTCCTCCCTCTCTCCCTCTCACCCTTCCTCCCTCTCTCTCTCTCTCTCTCCTTCCCCCTCACCAGCACCTCAGCTCCGTGTCGACCAATTAGCCACGGCCTTGTTCTGAAGCTCCACCAGATGACCCAAGACTGACCGATCTTTTCCGACACAGCCTCGAGTTTTCCCACCAACACCCTCAACTCTCCCTAACTCTCGTCCCCTTCAGATACTTACGCCTCGAGCCCTTGAAGGTCCTCGATAGATAGCTCCTTATGATGTAGAGATAGTCGATTAGAGATATAAGACGATGGTGGATAGGTTAGGATGGGTTAGAGTTTATCGAGACGAGGCGTGAGGAAGTGTTGGGTGAAGACGGACGATCATTTTGGTTGGATATCGGACAACTGGAGGACCAACGACGTCAATTATGGGATTCTGCCACTGTTTATGACCCCGTGTTGGACGACATGGAGGGGGCGGGTCAGTGGGGGGTCGTCCAGCCCGCTAAGACGAACGGGGGGGCGCCTGGGGGTCGTGAGGAGGAGGAGAAGGAGGTGTTGAGACTGGGTAGAGGGGTCGTCTCTTCTATCTGGAGGTGTTAAGGAGGTCGTGTTGGTTGCTATGGAGGATGTCAGGAGGTCATGCTGGTTCCTAGGGGTGTCAGGAGTCGTTGTGGTTGCTGGGAGAGTGTTAGGGGTCGTGTTAGGTTCTAGGACGTTGGTTGCTAGGGGAGTGTTTGGGGGTCGTCTAGGTCTGAAATAAGGTCGGAATAGGGAGGGGAAAATAGGTCGTACCAGCAGCTAGAGGGAGAAGAAGGAGGAATGGGAGGGATCGTAATAGGCCCTGGTCCTAATTGGCTCCAGTCCTAATAGTATACAGTCCTATTTGTCTCAAGTCCTATTAACCTCAAGTTCTAATAGCCCAACACAGACTCCCAATGATATACAGACTCACAGACTTCCTATATAGACTCCCGCATCTCACACAGACACACACAGACTCCCAATGATATACAGACTCACAGACTTCCTATATAGACTCCCGCATCTCACACAGACACAAATACAGACACTAGGGGGGGGGGCAGTCACAGGTGTCGTAAATAAAAAGTATACTTCAGACGAGAGAGTTGGGGGCGAGGGAGTGTGGGAGGGAGGGAGGGAGGGAGTGAGGGAGTGAGGGAGAGAGGGAGGGAGTGTGGGAGAGAGAGAGGGAGTGAGGGAGGGAGGGAGAAAGAGATGGAGTGAGGGAGGGAGGGAGGGAGAGAGGGAGGGAGGGAGGGAGTGGGGGTAAGTCAATGTCGACAGGTAAGAAGTGGGAGTATGGAGAAGAGAGGAAGAGGGGGAGGTAAGGAGTGGGTGGAGAGGAGAAAGGAGGAAGGAGTGGGAAGTACAGGGTAGGGAGTGGGGAGGAGAGAGAAGAGAAAGAAGAGTATGATAAATAAATAAGTGATGATTGGGAGAGGGCAAGGAAGGAGGGAGCTGAGAGGGGGGGGGGAAGAGGGAGGGGAGAGGACAATAGAATATATGAAGAAGAGACGGTGAGGGGAGGGGTGGAGGGGAAAGGAGAGGGGGAGGAGGGGGGGAGGAGGGGGGGGGAGGCCGAGGAATACGTATAGGGAATGAGGTCAGAGGAGGAGGAAGGCGGAGAGGAGGATATCGAGTTAATATAATTCACAAATACGATAAAAAATACTCCACCAGGATAACTGTGTGTTAGTAACTACGCCAGACGAACGATCGCCTATCTTGTGCCTACACTGCCGTTCTCCCAACAAAAAGAACAAACACACACTACCCCCTCCCCCCACTACCCCTCCCCCACTACCCCCTCCCCCCCACTACCCCCCCCCCCCATACCCCCCCCCCCCCACACACCCTTCTGGGATAAATATTAGTGTAAGGAAATATTTTCACGTATGTTTCTTGGTTTTTGTGACTTGAAGAATATACGATGTTTAATATTCTCTTAAGTCTGTTTAGTCAACGAGGCGGTGAGTGAGTGTTGGTTGGTCTTAAGGTGTTACTGTTACTGTTACCTGTTACTGTTACCTGTTACTGTTACCTGTTACTGTTACCTTCCATAGAGATGCTAAAGATGTTGTTGTTGTTGATGTTATTCTGACCCATTTAAGGATCCGTGAGGTCAAAGTTTACCAAATATACACCATTTGGGGGATTTTTGTCCTCCTAACCCCCTCACACACCCCCCTCACACACTCCCCTCACCCCTCACACACTCCCCTCACCCTCCCCTGCTCCCCCTACCCCCCCACCCCCCACACCTGGGACAATACACTACGTCTCACTACATTCTCTGTTCAACACACCACAATAACATTAGCATAACCCCTGCTTCTCTCTGCCTCCACCTACGGGACTCACTGACTCACTGACTCACTGATTCACTCATTTACTGATTCACTCATTCATTGACTCACTTATACACACTTTGATCTACACAGGGACTCACATGTATTCACTCATTAGTTCAGACACACACACACACACACACACACACACACACACACACACATACACACACACACACACACACATACACACACACACACACACACATACACAGACACAGTTGGTCCAATCAGGAAGACTTGGAGGTTGTGTGAGTGAGGTGACGCAAGGAACTGGGAGGGCAAGGGGGCAGCAGAGGCCAGGAGGTAGGCAATAGAGAGGGGCAGAGAGAGGGTAGGAGTGAGGGAGGGCAAGAGCAGGGGAGGGTAGGAGTGAGGAAGGGGGAGTGTTGGAAGGGGGAGGGTAGGAAGGGGAAGAATGATTTACAGAGAGGGAGGGAGGGAGAAATACAGAGGACGAATGAGGAAGGGAGAGGGATGAGGCACTGAGGGAGGGAAGGGTGGGAAAAGAGAAGATAGGGAGAGGTAGGGAGGGAAGAGAAGGGAGAGAGAGGGAAGGGAGAGAGGGAGTTATTAGTAAGAACGTTAATATTCATGGGCGGGTATTGAGTGACTGTGTGACTCTGGCTGACATACCTGGCGAGCCTCTAATGGTTGGTCCAGGGATATTACCTGTACTCACCTTCCCCTCTTCCTCCTCCTCCTTCCCTACGTCCATCTCACCCCTCACACGACACCCCCCCCCCACTCACCCCCTCTCTTCCCTCTCACACGACACCCCCCTCACTCACCCCCTCTCTTCCCTCTCACACGACACCCCCCATTCACCCCTTCTCTTCCCTCTCACACGACACACCCCCCTCCACTCACCCCCTCTCTTCCCTCTCACACGACACACCCCCCTCCACTCACCCCCTCTCTTCCCTCTCACACGACACACCCCCCCTCACTCACCCCCTCTTCCCTCTCACACGACACACCCCCCCACTCACCCCCTCTCTTCCCTCTCACACGACACCCCCCCACTCACCCCTCTCTTCCCTCTCACACGACACCCCCCCTCACTCACCCCCTCTCTTCCCTCTCACACGACACACCCCCCACTCACCCCTCTCTTCCCTCTCACACGTGCCAATAAATCCTTTAGAGTACTTTTATATCCTACATTAAATGGTGCCTTAAAATCCAAGATGAAAATGGCGGCTGGGAAATTGTCTCATGAGATATTGTCTAGAAATACATGGAGTTGTGTCCAGGTGTGATTTAGTCCAGGTGTGATTTTGTGGGGACAGGTAAGGGTGGGACCGGTCACCTGGGTACACCTGACTGCCCCCAGAAGGACAGGGTTGTATAACAGTGCCTTCCTGTCAATAAATACCGCTTATATATTAGAGAATCAGGCCCATGGTGGGTGATGAGAGGTGAGGGAGGGGAGGTGAGGGAGGGGAGGTGAGAGGTGAGGGGAAGAGGAAAGGAGTGAAGATGGAGGGATAGGATGACGGGAAGTGGGAGAGAGAAAGGAAGGAAGGAAGGAAGGAAGGAAGGAAGGGGTAAAGGAGAGAAGGGGGAGAGAGGGATGTTTCACCGACCAGACGTCAGGCCAGTATGACGTTCACTTCTGATATTGGCGCTTCATATAACCTCTCCTCTCGATTCTAAATGACGTCACATTCCTCCTCCCCCCCCCCCCCACCAATGGTTGCCAGTGCATGTATTATCCCGGCGATTAATAGTCCGAGGTTGTATGTGTTATTGACCCCCGCAGTAGAGGTCCCTTGAGTGTCGTATGTGTGTTTGTCTGTTAGGTTTGATTTAGTGGGATTTTCTTTCGGTCTTTTGGTTTATTTTGATATGATTTTTGTTTTTTTAATTGGAGTTTCTTTTCGATTTTAATGTAAAACTTAAATACTTGTCTTCTAAAAAATCGTAAAATTTGGTGTTTCGGAAATAATAGTGTTTCTACGTTATTCCGTTTTCTGTTGGAACTTAAAAATAAAACTTGGAATTATTTGAAACTTAAAGAAAATGGAATGTGGTAGCACCTTTATTATTATTATTATTATTATTATTATTATTATTATCATTGGTAATAGTTGTACTAGTGAATGGGGTCTTCGCTATGCATACGTCGATGTCAGCCTTCAGTCTAGCATCAGCGAGTGTCAGCCTCCAGGCCAGCGTCAGCGAATGTCAGCCGAGGTCTCAACTTTGAACTAACTACTTGGGTAACTACCTAGACGGAGATGAACCGACCGACCCCAGCCTATACTTGATTAAACACACACACAGAGAGAGAGAGAGAGAGAGAGAGAGAGAGAGAGAGAGAGAGAGAGAGAGAGAGAGAGAGACACACACACAAACATATACACCCACACCCCTACCCACCCTCCCTCCCCCTACCTCTCCCTACCTCCCCCTACCTCTCCCTACCTCCCCCTACCTCTCCCTACCCTCCCTACCTCTCCCTACCCCACCCTCCTTCTCCCCCGAGTCTTTACTTCTTGCTTAGCTATTCATTGAACCCTCAACACAAATACATTTACGGTCATTTTATCTTGAGAGAACCGTAGAAAATTCCTCACTTCCGCCAACTTCTGAATCCCGCCACTTCTTCCCTTTTGGGGGGGACCTTCTACTGAGGTTAAGACAGTGTTACCACATCTTGAGCTTTATCCTATTATTCTTATATATTAATCAAATGTTAATCTTTTATATATATACATTAATGGATGGTTGTGTAGGGTGTATGTATGGTTAGGTGAGGGTAGTTTGTATGGTTGGGGTTGTGAGGGGTGTGGGGGGGTGTATTTTGTGGGGGGGGTTTGGGGTTTATGTCTGTGTTGGCAACTCTTGTCTGGGGGAAAATTATCTTCCCTAGTTGGGTGGAATTGTTGGTAGTGTCTGAACCTGGTGAGAGAGAGAGAGAGAGAGAGAGAGAGAGAGAGAGAGAGAGAGAGAGAGAGAGAGAGAGAGAGAGAGAGACGTAAAAAAACGTATATAACTGTCTGTGTGCGCCATATATATGTGTACATGTATGACTGTTTTGGTGTTGTTCTTACTTTTAAGGCTCAGATTTTATTTACACTTTCTTACATGTCTGTGTGTGTGTAAGTTGTGGTAGAGTCATGTCAGTTGTAAGTTGTGGTAGAGTCATGTCAGTTGTAGGTTGTGGTAGAGTCATGTCAGTTGTAGGATGTGGTAGTCATGTCAGTTGTAGGTTGTGGTAGAGTCATGTCAGTTGTAGGTTGTGGTAGAGTCATGTCAGTTGTAGGTTGTGGTAGAGTCATGTCAGTTGTAGGTTGTAGTAGAGTCATGTCAGTTGTAGGTTGTGGTAGAGTCATGTCAGTTGTAAGTTGTGGTAGAGTCGTGTTTGTTGTAGGTTGTGGTAGAGTCATGTCAGTTGTAGGTTGTGGTAGAGTCATGTCAGTTGTAGGTTGTAGTAGAGTCATGTCAGTTGTAGGTTGTGGTAGAGTCATGTCAGTTGCAGGTTGTGGTAGAGTCATGTCAGTTGTAGGTTGTGGTAGAGTCATGTCAGTTGTAGGTTGTGGTAGAGTCATGTCAGTTGTAGGTTGTGGTAGAGTCATGTCAGTTGTAGGATGTGGTAGAGTCATGTCAGTTGTAGGTTGTGGTTGAGTCATGTCAGTTGTAGGTTGTGGTAGAGTCATGTCAGTTGTAGGTTGTGGTAGAGTCATGTCAGTTGTAGGTTGTGGTAGAGTCATGTCAGTTGTAGGATGTGGTAGTCATGTCAGTTGTAGGTTGTGGTTGAGTCATGTCAGTTGTAGGTTGTGGTAGAGTCATGTCAGTTGTAGGTTGTGGTAGAGTCATGTCAGTTGTAGGTTGTGGTAGAGTCATGTCAGTTGTAGGTTTTTGTAGAGTCATGTCAGTTGTAGGTTGTGGTAGAGTCATGTCAGTTGTAGGTTGTGGTTGAGTCATGTCAGTTGTAGGTTTTTGTAGAGTCATGTCAGTTGTAGGTTGGATTCATGTCAAGTCTGCTCATTAACAGCTATTGAGGTCGAGGAGACAGTAACGAGTGGCTGAACCTGAATACTGTGAACGTGACCTCACCTACTGCTGCCTCCTACAGCCCCCCCCCTGTGTGTGGGGGGGGGGGGGGTGGTTTGTGTGTGTGAGGGGTGGGGAGTGTGTTTGGGGGTGTGAGGGGTGGGGAGTTTGTTTGGGGCTGTGTGGGGAGTGTAGAAAATTGAGCCACTTCCTTTCCCATCTACAGCCCTCTCCCCATCCTTCCTTCCACTCCCTCTCTCTTCCCCCTTGTCCCCTCCCTCCTTCCCCTCCCCTCCCTCCCTCCCTCCTTCCTCTTCCCCCTCCCCCCTCCCTCATGCAGTAAACCCCTTCAGACTTTACTGCCAAAAAACATAACATTTTTAACTGGCTAAAATATTATACCGAAAAATTTTGGGGAAAAAATTAAGATCGTCGAAGAAAAGTCTGTATATAGTTGTTGTACATTTGGTTATTGTTTATTCCTTTATCTCCCTCACTCTCTCCCTCATTATCTCCCTCCCTCAATCACCAACCATTACACTATCTCCCTCATTCGTCACCACAACTTCATCATCTAATATTAGTCATTGAGATAATAACTCATTTAAGTGGGGGTATAAGAATTAATTAGCCCCAGCTGTCTTGTGTCTGTATCTGTCTGTATCTGTGTCTGTGTCTGTCTGTATCTGTCTGTATCTGTGTCTGTATCTCTGTCTCTTGAGTCTGTGATGCTAGAGAGAGAGAGAGAAAGAGAGTCGACCATTATGGAGATACACTGGATGTTATTATTATTACTGATGCTTCGATCATTGTTCTAAGCTACCCTTGGTGGGGGGGGGGAGGGGGGTGAGATGTGGGGATAGATGGAGGGAAGGAGGTAGGAAGGAAGGGTTAGATGAGGAATGGAGGGAGGGAAGAGGGGATGAGAGGGAGGGTAGGAGTAAATTGGTGGTAGGGGAGAATAAGGGAATGGGGGAGGGAGGTAAATTGATGGTGGGGAGGGGAGGGTGACGGAGGGAAGGGGAGGGAAGAAAGAGAGAGGGAGGGAGGTAGATTAGAGATAATGGGAAGGAGGAATGGTGAGAGGGAGAAGGGAGGGAAAATAATGATGTAGGTGGGATGGTGGTTGTGGAAAGGATGGTGGTAGTAGTGGTTGTTAGTGATGGTGGTTGAGGAGTGTTGGGGTTTGAGAGAGAGAGAGAGAGAGAGAGAGAGAGAGAGAGAGAGAGAGAGAGAGAGAGAGAGCACCCCAAATACACACAAACATACACTTATATGCACCTCCCCACCACCTACATTCCCCACCTCCACTCCCTCACCTCCACTCCCCACCTCCACTCCCCCACTTCCCCTCCCCCACCTACACCCCCTCAGTGAGTGTATCCGCCCCTCACCACATCAAGATAATGGATACACTTAAGTCCATGGGTGAAGTTCTTACTTGTATTGTATTAAGGCAGAGGCTCACTTACCCCCCCCCCCCTCTCGAGGCCCTCTTCTTTCTCTTCCTCCTCTTCTTCTTATTGCACCTCCCCCTCCTCCTCCCCTCCCCCTCCTCCTCCTCCTTGCCACTACCACACACTACTACCACACACACACACACACACACACACACCATAATGTGAGTTTGATATAAGTTTGGGAGGGAGAAAATACCTGTGTGTGTACCTGAGGTTATCTGCCAGGTGAGCTTACCTTCCTGACACTGATCTCTCTCTCTCTCTCTCTCTCTCTCTCTCTCTCTCTCTCTCTCTCTCTCTCAGGATAAGGAACTAATTCGTATTCTCTCCCTCTCTTCTCTTCTATTGTCTTCCCCTCTCTCTCCCCATCCCTTCTCTTCTTCCTCCTTCTCTCCCTCCTTCTCCTACTTCCTCGCCCCCCTCCTACCGCTTCCCCCCCTCTTTCTTCTTCTTCTGTCCTTCCCCTCCCATTCATCCTCTTCCCTTGCTCCTCTCTCCTTTCAATCCCTTCCATTACCGCTTCTTTCTTCCCCCCTCCTTCTTCTCTCCCTCCCTCCTCTTTCATCATACACTCCTATGAATGAACTTGAATGACCTTAATGTTTCATCAGTTCCATCTCTCACCACAACACCTGAGAAATGATTCACTTTCTCCACCAATCATCTCCTTTAATGATTCATCTCCACCAATCATCTCCTTCCTTAATGATTCATCTCCACCAATCACCTCCTTTAATGATTCATCTCCACCAATCACCTCCTTTAATGATTCATCTCCACCAATCATCTCCTCTCTTAATGGTTCATCTCCACCAATCACCTCCTTTAATGATTCATCTCCACCAATCATGTTCCCCGATATGATTGTAACTTCCTCTTCCTCATCACCCACCAACCAATCACCTGTCGCAGGGGGGGGGGGGGGAGAGGAGGAGGACTAGGAGGAGGAGGGGGAGGAGGAAGAGGAAGAAGTGGCCTCATTTATTTAGTAATTTCTTAAGAGGCTCAATCTTGTAGGTATTGTCTATTCGTCATCACTAAATCTTACCCTAATCTGGACTTTTCATTTTCCTCGGGTCGTCAGTGGCTACGGAATGTCAAATCACCAGATAGTTTCGTTCATTCTCATTTCCTATCGTATGTTTCATTAATCCTCTAATGTATTTTGTTGTATCAATGTCATTTATTTTTTCGTTGACTTTCGTTCTGTTTTTGTTTTTTATTTTTATATGTTGTTGTTTTTTGGTGTGTTTTTTTGGGGTATTGTTTTTGTTTTGGGTAGACGAAAGGTTATGAAAAGTGGTGGAGTGAAGGGAGATTTTTAGGGGGAAGGGGAGGGATGGTTGGCTCCTCTCACCCCCTCTTGGGAGTCAGCTGATCAGGGCTTGGCTTACACACACCCACCACAACACTGATATATGACGTACACACACACACACACACACACACACACACACACACACACACACACACACACACAACTACATATAAATTCTAATCTTTTCTTATTTCTCCATTCCCTTATTTATTTAGTCTTCCTCTCCACCTCCTCGTTATCATGTGAACGCACGGATGGTGGAAACACTATTAAATTTAATGGAAATTAATCTAGTCTTGAACGCGAGGAAATGGATCCCTGCCAGCCATTGGTCGAGAGTCTCTTTAAGCTGATGACGTCACACACCAGATGTAAACACGTGTATTATGGAGACCCACGTTTGTTTATTTCTGTTATTGTAAACATTTATGAGTACGAATGTTGACTTGCCTTTAAACAACAACAACAAACACAGCAACAAAACAACAACAACAACAATAATAAAAGTAACACCCTCAACTTAAGACACTACACACACTTAACATACAATAAGGGACTTACTTTACAGACTAATATCCTTAACTTTACACTACACACTACAGCAGCTACTTTACACTACTTTACAGCCACCTTACACTACTCACTACAGCAGCTACTTTGCACTACTTTACAGCCACTTTACTCTACTTTACAGCCACTTTACACTACACACACTACTTTACATACTGGTGGCAGGGTCAGTGTGTCACCTTATTCTAATATGTCGTGGTGCCTGACCCGCCATACTGATCCTGGCCCTCAGCACATTACCTCTTATAGACCTCTCATAGATGACAGATTCTTGTATTATCCTGAGGGGGAGGGGGTAAGGAAGTATAACCCACGTGTATGAGGGTATCTGAGGGTGAGGGGAGGTAAGAAGTCAAATTCCACGTGTATGAGGGTTAGTTTGGGTTAAGTTAGGTTAAAATTGAGGAGTAGACTGGTATTTCTCTCTCTCTCTCTCTCTCTCTCTCTCTCTCTCTCTCTCTCTTTCTCCATCACAAGTATCGTATCTCAGGACCGATCATGAAAGCATTTTTACTCATAAGTAACTATGGTATAATCAAACTCACGAACGTACACACTATAAAGTAAACACACAGACAGACAGACACAGACAGACAGACAGACAGACAGACAGAGACAGACACACACATTAGCCCTCTAACACACACACACAAACATGAGGGGTGCGTGGATGAGGGGGGGGGGGTGGTGGACATATTTGGTGTGGCGTTAATACTGTCAATCTGGACCGACTTGAGGCAATAAAAATTCATAGAAAATAAGATGAGTATTGAGGTGACTCTTTCTATATATCTTATAGTGAGTTATATATGATGAGGGGTGAGGGGTGAGGGAAGGGAGGTGGGGGGGTTATTTTGAAGTTATTATTATTATTATTATTATTATTATTATTATTATTATTATTATTATTATTATTATTATTATTAAGGGCTAGAGGATGATGATTAGGGAGTGAGAGGGAGAAGAGGAAGAGGAGGGAGATGTGACGAGGAGAGGAGGAAGGAGGGAGAGGAAAGAGGAGGGGGTAAATGAAAGAAAGAAGGAAGGAGAGGAGGAGGAGGAGGAGGATGGGAGAAGAGAAGGAAGGACGAGGACAGGGAAAAAGAAGTAGTAGTGAGGTGGGAAGGAAGGAAGAAGAGGGAAACAGTAACAGTGGGAGAGTGTAAATGAGAGGGAAGGAGAGAAGGGAGAGGGCGGAGAAGGGGAGGGAGAGGGAGAGGCTGCTATAGACACCCTTATCTTAACTGTACACCTGAGTGAAGGTGCTCGGGATGGGGGGGGGGGGGGAGGGGTCAGGGGTGAGGACTAAGGTATATTTTGTCATGTCTCTTAAAATTTTAGCAGAAGAAAAATAGGACACACACACACACACACACACAGACACACACAGACACACACACACAGACACACACACACACACACACACACACACACACACACACAGACACACACACACACACACACACACACACACACACACACACACACAATGTTAAAATCAATAGAATAGATGAAACGTCACGAGCAGAGTAAGTGAAACGCGGGTTGAGGTGACCGTAGACTTTTACAGCGGAAGGTCGGGTGCTGCGTGTGGCGACTGTTGGGTGCTGGCGACCACACACACACACAGACAGACACACACACACACACACACACACAGACAGACACACACACACACACACACACACACACACACATCTAAGTTATTATATGTCTTATTTGTCTTATTTGTGTCACTTATGTTACTTGTATATTATTTGTAATTCGTAACCCATTCCCCAAATATGTAACTGTATATTTTCAGCCTTCTGGCTGCCAAGCTCCTTCAATAAACCGTTAATTATTATTATTATTATTATTACACACACACACACACACACACACAGTGATAACGGCCCCCGCGAGACCCAACAACAACCACCGATGTGTTAATCCGTCTACGATAGGAAGGCCTCACTCATATAACACCTTCTGTGAGGGAATTACTACACCACATGTTCCTCATAACACCATATGTGAGGGAATTACCACACCACGTCAAGTCCCTCATCACACCATCTGTGAGGGAATTACTACACCACGTGATGCCCCTCATAACACCATCTGTGAGGGAATTACTACACCACGTGATGCCCCTCATAACACCATCTGTGAGGGAGTTACTACACCACGTGAGGCCCCTCATAACACCATCTGTGAGGGAATTACTACACCACGCCAGGTCCCTCATAACAACATCTGTGAGGGAATTACTACACCACGTGAGGCCCCTCATAACACCATCTGTGAGGGAATTACTACACCACGCCAGGTCCCTCATAACAACATCTGAGGGAACTACTACACCACGTGAGTTTCTCCTAACACCATTTGGGAGGGAGTTACTACACTACAAGTTTGCTGTTCAACACCTACATTAATCTGTGTGTTCACTGTATGTTCCTTCACCTTTCTCTAATGAACGCTTTTGTTAAACCACCAATGTATGTAATAAGTCATTTATGTCCAATGTATATTTTCAGCCTTCGGGCTGCAGAATTTTTTTCAATAAACCGTTAATTATTATTATTATTATTATTACACACACACACACACAATATTAAAATCAATAGAATAGATGAAACGTCACGAGCAGAGTAAGTGAAACGCGGGTTGAGGGGACCGTAGACTTATACAGCGGAAGGTCGGGCTCTCCCCTTCCCCATCTCCTCCTTCCCATCTGGATATATCAACAACCTCACACCAACAGTACAGTGCAAAGATTGACGATTAACCCACAAGTGATATAGAAAAGTGGCAATTTCAACTCGAAGGAAAAGCTCAAAAACACAGCAATACTGATTGTGACTGGATCTGACCTAACCTGACCTCACAGCTTCACCTGACCTAACCTGAAGGATGGAGTACACCTGCATTGCCCCAAGCTACTGTCCTGGCCACACACCTGCCCAACCGCATCCAGCCCATACGAGCACGAACTGATTGCTACAAGAACAGCCCAGTCCCAACCATTGTAAAAATTAGCAACACCTAATTATTATGTCATATTTGTATCACTTATGTTACTTGTACATCATTTGTAAATCAAGAGACCCATTCCCCAATTATGTAATTGTATATTTTCAGCCTTCCGGCTGCCATGCTCTTTCAATAAACCGTTAATTATTATTATTATTATTATTATTATACATCTTCTCCTGCTGCGCCGCCGTCGTCAGGTTATAGGCAGAGTGAGTGAGTGAGTCAAGTGGACATATTTCGTTTGCATGAATTAAAACTTATTTCCCATGATGTGTTTTAATGATGACCCAAACATTCCAGGCAACAATAAAACAAAAAATTCTAACACTGCCATTCTCTCTCTTCTCTCATTTCACATTCCTTCCGCACCTTCAGGATGGGCGGTGGGTCAGCCGGACTTCGCTATGCCCCTCAACAACGTCTCAGTGCCTGTGGGTCGTGATGCCACCTTCTCCTGCATGGTGAAGGACTTAGGAGGCTACCGGGTGAGTGTGGGGATTCAGATGTGTCTCACTCCTCCTACCTCCTACCCTCTCTCTTCTTGACTCTCTGTCCCTGTGTTGTGTCACTCTCAGGTGCCTCTCCTTCCTTCCTCCCCTACCTCCCTCCCTCCCTCCTTCCTTCCTTCCCTCTCTCCCTCCCTCCCTCCCTCCTTCCTTCCTTCCTTCCTTCCCTCCTTCCTTCCTTTCCTCCCTCCCTCTTTCCCTCTATTCTCACTCAGGTCCCTCACCCCACCGACCATTCCTCCATTTTCACCAACCTTCCTTCTACCCTTACTCTCCCGCCCTCTAGCTTCACTCTAACCCACGCCTTCCACCCACACCCACACTCCGCCCACACCAGCCTTCCACCCACACCTTTATCCTTCTATCCGTGTGAACGCCCACCTATGACCGCCCTGCTCCTGTATTCCTCCTAACGTCCTGCTCCTGTGAAAACATTGATCCTGTGAACGCCCTGGCCCTAAGAACGCCCTGGCCCTGTGAACGCCCTGGCCCTGAGAGTCGGCACATTTAGAACCCTCCATAAACTCTTAGTTTACCTTAGTTCAGTGTTTCTTTAGTTGTTAGCGCCCCAGGATGACCACCAATAGAAGCCTTGGCTCCGACCCTTCACCTCCTTGATTGGTCGAGAACCGTGACGTGTCCGTCTAAGCCCCGCCCACCGGAGTCTTGATTGGTTGACAATGAGAAGGTGTTCCCAGACGGGTTGTAGAGCCAATATTTATTACATAAAACTCTAAGATTTTCTATTTTGAGCGTTAATGTTGGCGAGGAGTTACGTCGCTGTGAGTTTCCTCGCCGTCGGTTGCATGTGAGGCGACATAACACTATTTTTATTACGTCATTCGCAGGTATAAATTAACGCGGTTTACCTGACACAACTCTGGATTAATTTGGTTTTCGCTGCTAATTCTTCAGGTGATATAAAAAGTCTTACTACTGATATATGGCTCAGTAAATGCTGTATTTGCTACGTATTTTTATATATAACATAACACGGATTCGAAATTCAATATATGTTTACAGAACCTGAAATTTATGCCTTGATATTTATTACGGAATGTTGATAATATAACATTGATTTATAAAAATACGTCTGTTTACATATCATAGAACATTTATATTTACATTGTCGATAAACAACACGGACTTAGAATGTTTAGGTCGTGGTAATTACTAACATTGTTTATATATATATATATATATATTATATATTATATATATATATATATATATATATATATATATAAGGTATGAACTACCACGAACACGAAGCTACGTTCGTTTTCATCTATATTCCCTTATAACTAAAATGCTAATTGATATTGTTTACATAAATTATCGTTCGTATTGTCAAAAATTCTTTCCTACTAAGTTATTTGAACTGACTGGGAAGGTCTAGGTGTGTGTGCTGTACTGATGAGTTATGTTGACGATAATTTCCACTCGAGAAGAAAGGTTATTGATCAGTACACAGACATTAACGGAACTATTGCTTAAGAAACTATATTGAATCATTAGATTAATAAGATGATCTTGTTGGGTAATGAGACAGGTAACTTATGGTGATGACAGGTGACTTATGGTGATGACAGGTGACTTATGGTGATGACAGGTGACTTATGGTGATGACAGGTGACTTATGGTGATGACAAGTGACTTATGGTGATGACAGGTGACTTATGGTGATGACAGGTGACTTATGGTGATGACAGGTGACTTATGGTGATGACAAGTGACTTATGGTGATGACAGGTGACTTATGGTGATGACAGGTAACTTATGGTGATGATAGGTAACTTATGGTGATGACAGGTGACTTATGGTGATGACAGGTGACTTATGGTGATGACAGGTGACTTATGGTGATGACAGGTAACTTATGGTGATGACAGGTGACTTATGGTGATGACAGATAACTTATGGTGATGACAAGTGACTTATGGTGATGACAGGTGACTTATGGTGATGACAGGTAACTTATGGTGATGACAGGTAACTTATGGTGATGACAAGTGACTTATGGTGATGACAGGTGACTTATGGTGATGACAGGTAACTTATGGTGATGACAGGTGACTTATGATGATGACAGGTGACACGCAACAACAGGTGACACACAACAACAGGTGACACACAACAACAGGTGACACACAACAACAGGTGACACACAACAACAGGTGACACTCAACAACAGGTGACACTCAACAACAGGTGACACTCAACAACAGGTGACACACAACAACAGGTGACACACAACTACAGGTGACACTCAACAACAGGTGACACACAACAACAGGTGACACACAACAACAGGTGACACACAACAACAGGTGACACACAACAACAGGTGACACTCAACAACAGGTGACACTCAACAACAGGTGACACACAACAACAGGTGACACACAACAACAGGTGACACACAACAACAGGTGACACACAACAACAGGTGACACTCAACAACAGGTGACACACAACAACAGGTGACACACAACAACAGGTGACACACAACAACAGGTGACACACAACAACAGGTGACACACAACAACAGGTGACACACAACAACAGGTGACACAAGGCGGCGATGTACAGTAAACATAACGTCATTATTGACTCCTTGAACATCATTGATTCTTTAACGACACAAATCAGCGGAACTGCGACGTGGCGGCCATTATACCTGCCATATGTTCCTGCTTGCTGCCCTCTCCCCTCCCCCCTCCCCCCCCTGGCAGTCTTGAAAGATCGTAAGGGGAATTTCTCTCGTAAATGGTGATAATAAGACCTTATCTGACTCCCTTAACCAACTATACAAACAAAGATGAATTAAAAAAAACTCGTAATTAAAATAAAATCGTAAGTTTATATATGAGGCTTTATCTAAATGTTCACTGAAGTTACGACACAAAGATGAATTTAAAATTAAACTCTCTTAACAATAATATTATTGTAATGTATCTAACTAACTCATAACTCAAGAGGTAAATAAAAAAAATCATAAATTAATATAATATAATGACAAGTGAAGAACGTAAATTAACATATATTTAACATAAATCATCAAATTAACTGGAAAAGCCAAAACGACTGGAATTGACATATGACTGGAATGGAAGTAACTGGAATAACTTTGAATGACTGGAATAGGAGACTGGAATGATCTTAATACCTGGAATCAACAGTACACAGGAAGGGATCAAGCAACTGGAATCAACATCCCCAAAACTAGTTTATTGAACACCTGGAATGAACAGAATCCTGGAATGTCCCCTTACGTCTGAAACACGAATGGTATTAAACGACTCAAGTCTTCACAATCGCTCTGCTGGAACATTCAGAATGGCTGTGGAATCAATGGAAACAGGTGTGGTCAGACGGCCGGGTAACTCATAGGTAGTGTGAACGGTGTGGCTAACTATAGTATGAGTGAACGGTGTGGCTAACTATAGTATGAGTGAACGGTGTGGCTAACTATAGTATGAGTGAACGGTGTGGATAACTATAGTATGAGTGAACGGTGTTGTTAACTAGTATGAGTGAACGGTGTGGATAACTATAGTATGAGTGAACGGTGTGGCTAACTATAGTATGAGTGAACGGTGTGGCTAACTAGTATGAGTGAACGGTGTGGCTAACTAGTATGAGTGAACGGTGTGGCTAACTAGTATGAGTGAACGGTGTGGATAACTATAGTATGAGTGAACGGTGTGGCTAACTATAGTATGAGTGAACGGTGTGGCTAACTAGTATGAGTGAACGGTGTGGCTAACTAGTATGAGTGAACGGTGTGGCTAACTAGTATGAGTGAACGGTGTGGATAAGTGAACGGCAGGATCGGAGATAAGTTAGACAAGGATGAGTGAATGGACATGAATAAGTGAATAATGATGATGAAGGAATGGCTAGATGAACGATATCTTTGAGTGAACAGACCCCCCCCCCCCCCCCAGGAGGAATGATCAGCTCCAGCCTAAATCACCAGAGTCAATAAGCGGCCTGAACAGGATTACACTGTTGACTGAACGGCTAAGATGAACAGTCAAGATAAACGTCCAGGATGAACAGAAGTGAACACTCTTATCACCGGGACAATCAGACGATAAGTGTCCCGGGATGAGTGAACGGCCAAGTAGAAGAGTGAACATTGTGACTCACCTGTCTCAGAAATATATTAGTAAATTCTTAATAGGTGTATTAGCCTCTATCAAGATATTGGCGGTAATAATTATATAAATATGGGCTAATCATTTTTTTTTAAATAATGTATAATTTACACTACCCGAGTTAACTAGAAAAACAGCAACTAAACCTTCTTGTGTGTTAGGTTACCTCCCCTTGTCCTCCACGCACCTCCGATCTGCACAAGTTAGCACCAAGTGTCCGGCGTGTCAAAGGGTCTCTGTAAATTAACTCCTAAATTCTCTAGTATATAGACAGTCGCTATTATTGGCTAGTTAGTAATTGATAACCATAGAGTGTGCTATATTTTGGTAGATAAGTGGAAAAGTCAAAAATTGTTTGTGAGAACATTAGATATTCTTAAACAAATATGAAGTAACTACAGGAGTTATAAAGTACCAGTTGGGGGAAACACCAACTGGTACAAGGTGACTAGTAGATGGGATTGCCTGATATCTGACCGGCCCAGCTCATAAGGACCAAACGAGTGAGATACGAAACTGCTAGATCATAGATGACAAGAGGTGGGATAGCCCAGACATTCAAAAACTAAATAATAAGGTGGCAGCGGTGGGATCGAACATATAAACTCGATCATAAGATGGCAGAGGTGGGATAGCCCAGAGAGTCCACAACTAGATCAAAGGTGAGACATAAGGTTTGTGTCTCATGAGACATTATAATTGTCTCAAGAGGTAAATTTAGTTAGTTTTACATAAAAACAATTTATATTTTGTTTTATTAATCCGTTTGTTTCCTCACTCATCAGTCAACTGCTCTTATTCACGACTGACAATCACTTATATACGTTGGGGGAAAATGTGATGACGTCACTTCACATTAGCCCAATCACAGAGCGACTCTCAGATTTTCGACCAATCACGAAGTTTGTTGTCATATTTTGTTTCTATATAATGGGCGGAGTTATGGTTTCTCGAGTAAACGTTTTAGCACCTCTTGGGCCTTAGATGTTCTTCACTATCTGCTAAGCCGTCTTCAGCACAACACAGTCTGCACAAACGTTTAGCTCAGTGACGCTAAAATATATTTAAATACGTTTCCCTCTTCCACCATTCATTCCTCTTGTGATGTAATGCTGTTGGTCGGTTGGTCTCTAGATCGCTTGGTTAGATGTGAAGATAGGAGGATGTTTCACCTCTTAAAAACACTCTCAATGTTTACTGTCTCACTCTATTTATCTCTCTCTCTCTCTCTCTCTCTCTCTCTCTCTCTCTCTCTCTCTCTCTCTCTCTCTCTCTCTCTCTCTCTTAGTTGTCGCACCACCAGCTTGTGTGTATATACTGCACCCACAACATAGAGCTCCTTTAGTTATAACAGCTGGTACTTGTGTCTTTAGCGACTGTAGATTATTATGATTATTGTACAGTATCTCTCTCTCTCTCTCTCTCTCTCTCTCTCTCTCTCTCTCTCTCTCTCTCTCTCTCTCTCTCTCTCTCTCTCACCTAGTTGTCCTAGTACAGATTCTGGTATAACTCCTTACTGAACCTCTTGCTTGTGTTGGTGGTGGTGTTGGTGGCTTGTGTTGGTGACATGTGTTGGAGGGTCGCGCTGTTGACGTGTGTTAGAGGGTCGTGCTGTTGACGTTTGTTGGAGGGTCGTGCTGGTGACGTTTGTTGGAGGGTCGTGCTGGTGACGTTTGTTGGAGGGTCGTGCTGGTGACGTGTGTTGGAGGGTCGTGCTGTTGACGTTTGTTGGAGGGTCGTGCTGGTGACGTGTGTTGGAGGGTCGTGCTGGTGATGATGTTTGTTTTTAGCGCAAAGTTCACGTGTTTAGCAATGAACTCACAGAACTCGTGTGTTTCGTTCCTACACCCACGATGAACTAAGACCCGTGTGTTTGGTTCCTACACCCACGATGAACTAAGACCCGTGTGTTTGGTTCCTACACCCACGCTGAAGTAAGACCCGTGTGTTTGGTTCCTACACCCACGATGAATTAAGACCCGTGTGTTTGGTTCCTACACCCACGATGAACTAAGACCCGTGTGTTTGGTTCCTACACCCACGATGAACTAAGACCCGTGTGTTTGGTTCCTACACCCACGATGAACTAAGACCCGTGTGTTTGGTTCCTACACCCATGATGAACTAAGACCCGTGTTGATTCATTGGTTTTTGCGATACATTGCCAGGTTAATTCCAAATCGTTCGTATACCAACAGTTTAATTACAGTTTAATTCGTAATATTCGATGTGTTTATACTCTCAGGTGACCACCCCTCCTACCTGGGAGTATAAACATGGCGTTCATGGAGTTAATTCATCAACTATGCGACACGGTGTTAAGAGATTCTGAACCACTGGAACATAACCCGGAGGTGGAGGTGTTGTAAGGGATGTTTGTCGTTTATGGTTGTACCCCTGATGTCATCTGTTGTCGTGAGGTTATTCGATTTTGTAGCAGTCACCCACACAACCCCTGTCGCCTCTCCTCCTGAACCACGAACCCCGAGATTCAGACTCGTGAACCCGAAGCATTTATAGACAGAATAATGTATCATTATGTGTGTGATGCTTCGGGTTCACGAGTCTGAATCTCGGGGTTCGTTGTTCAGGAGGAGAGACGACAGGAGTTGATTGGGTGACTCTTGAAGTTATCTGTGAACATGACGTATTTGATGATAGATATTGTAATGTTCCTTTCTCCTCTGTGGTGCTGAGCGTTGTGGTGAAATGTTTCATCCTGGTTCATGAGTTACTATCGCGTGTTCCATCGTTCCAACGTTGTTCACCGCTGCTGCACCACCTCCGCACTTGCTGACGCTGCTGCTATTGATGCTGCTGCTGCTGCTGTTATTGCTTGCTCTCAGCTGCACAATTAACGCTACTAAACACCAAGTACCTTTTGAAGCCCTTATAGAGTAACTCACCTCACAACACACTCCAATGTCGCTTTCTCACTTATCTCATTAACATAGCACCAGTCCTGTAGTTCTCTCCTCCTTCATGTCTCTGGCTTGATCAGCTTTTAGAGTTGTACATAAAATAGCACCTTTTATTTTGTTCTCTCATTGCGCATTACAAGAACCTTCTGTGCATCAGTAATATCCAGTGAAAAAAAAGACATGTGCATAGACACCCAGTTAAATATTTCTATAGATCGTATCTTCTGAACCTGAGGCAGAATTGTGTGTATTTATACGAGGAATTAAATATTGACGTGTGTGGTGTGGTGGTGAGAGAGGTGGTGGTGGTGGTGATAGTGGTGGTAGTGAGAAAGATGGTGGTAGTAGTGGTGGTAGTGATGGTGGATGGTCCTCTCAAAACCTGTCCGCTATCTCTCCTCTCCCACTCTCTCTCATTTTCTCTCTCATATACACTCTCTCACCCTATCTCTCTCTCTCTCACTCCCGACACCGCATTCTCCCTCGCACATCTCACACACCCAGTAATGCGCTGCTCACACACCCTTATTAACCATAGTTGTTCATGTCCAGGAGAGAGTTATCACGCACTCTACGTTATCAGCATGAGATGATATATATTTGGCTTCCAAGTAGTTTATCTGTAAATATTAGATAACAAAATATATTCTCCAAATGATATATATTTTCCTCGTCTTGAATTATTTTCTATTTGTCGTTCTATAATGCGTAAGTTTCTCTTTATCACCAGTTACGCATATATACAGTATATATATTTCTTTAACTGGCGTAGATTTTGTAGTAGTTGGGTTAGTTATCAATAATTAGTTCAAAGTTCAGCTAAAATTATTAACTCATGAAAATATTCCACCAAAAGTTTCTGCGAGTTGTACTGTTAGTTGAAGAATGTCCAGTATGAGGTACCTGATGGGTGCTGGGACCTGCTGACCTGAGACCTGGAGGTCATACAGGTAGTGTTGTGTGTCCACCAGGACCAGGTCCAGCAGGTACTGTGACACCTGTGTGGCCAGCAGGTCCAGCAGGTACTGAGGCACCTGTGTGGCTAGCAGGCACCTGTGTGGCCAGCAGGTCCAGCAGGTACTGAGGCACCTGTGTGGCCAGCAGGCACCTGTGTGGCCAGCAGGTCCAGCAGGTACTGAGGCACCTGTGTGGCTAACAGGCACCTGTGTGACCAGCAGGTCCAGCAGGTACTGAGGCACCTGTGTGGCTAGCAGGCACCTGTGTGGCCAGCAGGTCCAGCAGGTACTGAGGCACCTGTGTGGCCAGCAGGCACCTGTGTGGCCAGCAGGTCCAGCAGGTACTGAGGCACCTGTGTGGCTAACAGGCACCTGTGTGGCCAGCAGGTCCAGCAGGTACTGAGGCACCTGTGTGGCCAGCAGGCACCTGTGTGGCCAGCTGGCACCTGTGTGGCCAGCAGGCACCTGTGTGGCCAGCTGGCACCTGTGTGGCTGACTGGGCCACATGAACTAATAAACATCTTGAACCCTTTAGCCTCAACAAGCCACAAACTCATTCCTTAACTTGTGTGATTTAGTCGTCGCCAGGCAGGAAGGACGCCTTGCAGGTGAGCCTCGTCTCTCACTACCTCCCTCACCCCCTCACTCACTCACTCGCTCACTCACTCACTCACTCAAGCCCTCCCTGACTCACTCACTCACTCACCCACATAGATGGTTTTAGTTAGCTTTTTGACCTATGTTCTTCTTCCTCCTTTCTTCACCTGCTGTCTTAATTCAGTGTTACTTTACCCATCGTTATTACTCAGTATACTTCATCTCCCTTCCTCTGCCTCTTATACAGTGTTATTCAAGAGGTTTAATTCATACCGCTGTTATCACCTCTCTAGACAAACTATGTATTCTTAAGGTAGATTAAGTATATACATTACTCTTAACTAAGATAACTTATCACCATATCTGTCTTCTTGTGCACCTAAGGTTTGGTTCCTCCAGTTATCTTATTCTTCAAATTATCTTAATATTTCTCAAATCTTCTTAATATTTCATAAATTATCTTAATATTTCTCAAATCTTCTTAATATTTCATAAATTATCTTAATATTTCATAATTTATCTTAATGTATCATAAATTATCTTCATATTTCTCAAATTACCTTAATTAAGCAAAGCCAATCTAATTTAACTAGAGTCACCTTCTTAATGATGCACTATTGCCAGCTGTTGCATGCAAGATTTAATATGTCTTTGCAACCAAGGAGTCACAGACCAAGAGACAGACTTACAGAACAGACAGAGAGACAGACTCACAGATAAAGACACTCAGTAAACAGACAGATTCACTGGTATACAGACATATAGAGTCACAGACAGACAGATTCACTGGTATACAGACATATAGAGTCACAGACAGACAGATTCACGACAGACAGAGAGACAGATTTCCAGACAAACAGACAAAACTCGCCTCTAATATAATCTTAATTTCAGGTTCATATACCCGAGAAAAAAACATTAACGCCGGGTCATAATGTAAAGGTTTTTATATTTTAGATTGATAAAAAAACATGATTCAATTATTTTAGTTTTATGAAGTTGAATAGATTTTAACGTAACTTAACTTAACCTAATCTAACCTAACTTAATCTACGTTTGGTTGGATTAGATTCGGGGTTTTAATAAGTGTATGACCGTATATCTGTGTGTGTATAGTCAATGTATATTTGTTGTATAAATTTGAATAATGTATTTTGTATTTTCTTCATTATTTTGTATTTTTACTTATTTGTATTTTAATTCATTTGTTTACTTACTTATTTTTTTCTATTGGCAACTAATCAATACAAAGAAATTTATGTGTGTGTGTGTGTGTGTGTGTGTGTGTGTGTGTGTGTGTGTGTGTGTGTGTGTGTGTGTGTGTGTGTGTGTGTACCTTTATATCCTGATAATTTTGAAGAATTTTTTCATTAATAAAAAGCAAAATTTTTTCCTCATTTAATTGATTTTTCCCTTAAAATGTAAACAAATAAATATTCCTAATCTTACTCAATACTTCCCTTAGGTAAACTTTTTAGTCATCCTCACTAAGAGAAATATTTTAGTCGTAAACTTTATGGTAATTTTTTTCTTCAATTCTCAAAATATAACTTAAAAACTTACGAGATATTTTTCTTCAGTAAAAATATATTTCTTTACTTTTCTCTTACTCTTTAGATTAACTTATTGAAGAAAAACAGTCAAAGTTATTACGTAGTGTGTGTGTGTGTGTGTGTGTGTGTGTGTGTGTGTGTGTGTGTGTGTGTGTGTGTGTCGCCCGGGGCTGGAGGGAAGCAAGGCACTTTGATGTATTCATGCCATGTATTAATTGGCAAAGTTTTGTACCAACGTCCACTCCCTCCCTCCCTCTCTTTCTCCCTGCTTCCCTCCCTTTCTCCCTCCCTCCTTCCCTCCCTCCTTTCCTACCTCTCTCTTTCTTTCCCTCACTATCCACAATATATTTTTCTCAACTCTCCAACATCCAAACACATTCCCTCCTTCTCTCCCTCCCTCCCTCCCTCCCTCCCACCCTCCCTCCCTCCCACTCTCATTCCTTCCCTCCCTCCTTCCCTCCTTCCCTCCCTCCCTCCCGCCCTCCCTCTCCACTGCCTCACTCATTCCGCCACCTGAATGCATTCCTTCCCTCCATCACTGTCCAGGCTTCCTCCAAATGACCGTAATTCCTCTCCTCCTTCCTCCTTTCTTCTCTCCCATCCTCCTTCCCTCCTTCCCTCCCTCCTTCTCTCCCTCCCGCCTTACCCCCCTCCCTCCCTCGGTATTACTAGATCGCAGTTCCCTAGCCGTGTGTGTGTGTGTGTGTGTGTGTGTGTGTGTGTGTGTGTGTGTGTGTGTGTGTGTGTGTGTGTGACCAAAATATATACTTCATAATATTTATATTTTTTTTTTGGTCATTAATTCATATTATTTATTCCTGTCTCATTTCTTTGATTTGGGGAATTAATGAAGAATTTAGTGTTGGTTGTGATGATTATAATAAGTAGTAGTAGTAGTAGTAGTAGTAGTAGTAGTAGTAGTAGTAGTAGTAGCGTTACACCTGACCTCATTAATAAAACAGGTAAAACCAATTCACCTGAACATGTAACATAGAACCTATTATATATTTATGTTATACCAATACTATTATATAAACTTCTGTTCATATAAATACAAGATCCATTAACTTTTTATAAGATATATAAGTATTGAATTATAGACCTGGCTGTATAAACTGTTTATATACCAAATTATGTCATACTAACCTTTATAGCCATTTACCTTTATGCTAATTAGTCCCAATACCTTATACCTTATATCTGTTTTTCATTGCATATCTATCTATCTATCTATCTATCTATCGTTTTTTTCCTCTGTTCCTCAATTCATCGTCATATTTGTTCTTGTTTATTATTGCTTGTGAGGTGACGTCCTTGTTCACCTGTGTTAATTAGGCTTCATTTACCTTTACGTCTACCTGTGGATCAGTTTAATTAATCTACTTTTCTCT
>CAUDMG010003540.1:385000-492500 GCA_958450375.1 Homarus gammarus | reverse complement strand
GAGAGAGAGAGAGAGAGAGAGAGAGAGAGAGCCCAGACACCTTAACTCACCACCACCTTGTCTCCTCTTACAGTCATCGAAGTACCGACGGAGGAACCTGCCCAGACAGACGAGGACATTACCCAGCTAGGCCAGGGCGGCGGCATCTATCAACAGGTCGACTTTAGCAACGAGATCCCATACGGTCCTCGATCTCGTGAGGACACCAATCCCACAAGACACGAGGACATCTTTAACAGGGGTCATCACGTCACCAATCCCAGACCCAATCACCGGACGCCCTCACAAGCGCCGGTAGACAAGAACAGAAAACACCATCGTCCAATCGGTGGGGAGGATCAAGGTGGAATGAGGCCGACCCGACCCCCGTGGTTTGGGTGGGAGAAGCCATCGTCACCATCATCGTCAGGAGATGAATTTAAGAGTGTCAGCTTTACCCTGGTGTTAGTCGTGTGCCTTGCGGGTCTTACCTTGGCTTACCATAGCAATAATTATACAATATAAAACAATTAGATGAATAAAAGACATTTCATGATGGAATAAAAAATAAACAAAAAAAAACAGGGAAAGAAAGAAAGAAATAGATGGAAAAAAATAAATAAAAATAAAAACACTATTATCATAACACCTTAATACTATGTAGATTAAAATAACCCTTGATGACTCTACCATTAAATTGACCATCATAATCTCCCCTCCCCCTCTCCCCCCTTCCCCACTAGTCACAGTTGCTGTACTATGCAGGTTACAAGTTGTGAGTTGTTACAGGTGGTTATGAAATGTTTGTAGTTGTTTGAGATAGTTGTTATGAAGGTGGTATTATATCTGTTACTCTCTTTACTGTTGTTCCTGTTAACGTCTTTACCGTTATTTTGTTCTGTTGTTGTCCTAACCTGATCTTACCGGAATCTAACCTAACCTAACTTAATCTAACTAGAATTAAACTTTAACTAAAATCTACCGTAACTTAACCTAATGTTGCCACCTGTCACATACCACTAAGCCACCTGTACTGTACGTCACTACCTCACCACCTGTAATCCACCATCTGTGACACCACCTTACCATCTGTCACCCACCCCCACCTGTACCACCCACCACCTGTACCACTCACCACCTGGGCACCTGCAGACGACACCAGCTGTTGATCGTGTCATATCATTTGTTGTCATGGACTGTACATAACTCTGTACATTAAAGCTTAGTGGCGTAAAATATGTAAAAAAAACAATTAGCATCACCTGAAGTTTATCCTCCCCCAGCTTACTTCACCTTAAGCTTAACCACCTTCATGCTAACCTAACCTCACCCCTCCCAGCCAGGTAACATCAAGGTAATTAATCCTCAGGTGTAAATAAGGTGAGGTGGGGCTAATCTTCAGGTGATGCCAATAATAATAATAATAATAATAATAATAATAATAATAATAATATATATAATAATATTGAAGACGTATGTTCTATCGATTACCTGTTTAAATTGCTGTTTTTGGACCCCTGTTTACCTGTTGTTCAGTTGTTGTGGCGTTGTTCTTTTGTTCTTCTTGTTGTTCTTGTTGTTCTTGTTTTGGGATGAATAATGTTTATTAATCTTTTTTATTTTTGTTTTTTAGGTTTTTAGTGATACTTAAAAATGCTTCTTTTTCCAGCCCTCCTTCCTTCCTTCTTTCCCTCCCCCCCCCCCTCCCTCCCTCCCTCCTTCCAGCCCTCCATTCTTCCTTCCTTCCTTCCCTCCTTAGCAGTACGGATGCTTTATAAAGTGTGAGACATTGCCCCGTGCTGGTGAATTTATTTCATGACATACATACATACATACATACATACATACATGCGTACATTTTATTTTATCTTACATTCATGACGGGAGTAACTAATGTGGCCTCCTCCTCCTCCTCCTCCTCCTCCTCTGCAAGTAAGAGAGAGAGAGAGAGAGAGAGAGAGAGAGAGGAGCCACGTATAAAACACCACATTAACATCCTCCTACACACACACACACACACACACACTGCATCAAGCGCCAGGCGGATGATGCTCTGAACCTCCTACCATGAATGTTCGCCAGTGTAGGCAGAAGACGAGCTAACATTCACCAGGCATTATCATAGAGTGTTAAGAGATGGCCAGACGGTAATGCTTGCTCGTAATGAAGTTAATCTTACATAACGAGAAAACTAACTAACATTCCTTCGACACACCTTGATGGTAAAAATCAACGCCAGGCACTATTGATCGCTCGCACTGGCGCTTATCATGGTAGGAGTCCTGTAACGTTGCCATACACCACATTATGTAAATACCGACCCCCCCCCCTCCTTCCCCCAATACTGTCAAGTGCAGTAGCTTCCGTGTTATGTTGAGGTCACCAAGCTGGGGCGGTGACACTGCGCTCCTCTTACGCTCCCATACCAACACTCTTGATATCCCGGTACCCTGATATCCCGGTACCCTGATATCCCGGTACCCTGATATCCCGGTACTCTGATATTCCGGTACTCTGATATCCTGGTACCCTGATATCCTGGTACTCTGATATCCCGGTACCCTGATATCCCGGTACCCTGATATCCCGGTACCCTGATATCCTGGTACCCTGATATCCTGGTACCCTGATATCCCGGTACTCTGATATCCTGGTACTCTGATATCCCGGTACCCTGATATCCCGGTACCCTGATATCCCGGTACCCTGATATCCCGGTACTCTGATATCCTGGTACTCTGATATATGATAACATAATAACCTGACACCCTGTACCCTCTGACACACACAGGGCCACATGATAGACCAAGATCGATTCTCTAAAGTTTGTAAGTTTAATTTTTTGTCGTAAGTGGAGACGAGACGGTGTACATTGTTAGGGTAGAGTCTCAGTGTATTTTGGACGCCATTTTGTATCGTAGGTTAATTAGGTGGTTATAAATGGTCTCGTATCATAAGTGAAGGTGTTGTCGTTGGAAGAGTTTTGGTATTGGGATTAATGACCTTAGATTATTATCCCTACCCTACCCTACCCTACCCTACCCTACCCTACCCGCCCAGGTAACGTTAGGAAGATTAATCAACAGGTGAAATAAACGGATATGATGGACAAAATGGCGTCGATATTACTCTGAGACTTGACTATACATAGATACGATCTTTTTCTCCCAATTAACGAGGAAAAAAATGATCGTACGTTCTTTTGAGAAATTGGTCCTTGTGTTGAGGTTTCCGTAGGTTCAAATGCTGATTTTTTCTCGTAAGTCAAGATCTGGGAGTGTATATAACAGCCTGTGTTTTGAATAGGTAAATTAACATCAAAAAATGGCGTCAAAATTATACTGAGACTCTACCTTAGCTAGATACGTTAATTTAGCTTAGAATCAATTTTTTTATATACATTTAATTTCTCACAATTAAGTAAACATATCAAACTAGAGTCTCGGCGTAATTTGGATGTCATTTTTAATTGTTATTTAGCTATTAATTCCTATACCTTACTTGCGAGATTATTCAGTTAAGAACCTTTTATAACTAGCGGTTTATCTTCCCAACAGTGAAGTATTTATATATATAACTCAACACTTCTCTTAGCGCCAAGATATAAAATCATTTTGTAATTTCTTTGCTGGTCAATAGTTGTTACCAGAAATAAATGGTTGAAAACTTTATTATACAAACCTGTTTTATTGAACCTTTTGTACTGGTGTCGTGTTATGTTGAAGAGATGATGATGATGATGATAAAGGTATTTGCTATTACTTAAACTACTTATAATTGCTGCTACTACTACTACTACTACTACTACTACTACTACTAATAATAATAATAGTAACAATAACAACACCAGATCGTCCCTTAAGTCCTTGTTATATTAAGGGATAGGTAGAGGGAGTGAGATACGACTGGAGAAGAACTGGGAGGACTCCATCCACCACTGGGAAATTAAAGGCTTAAAAGAATTGACTCGTAAACTGACAGGCAAAAGCTCCATTGTTGACAGGAGACTTTTAACTGTCTATCTGTCTGTCTGTCTATCTATCTATCTATCTATCTATCATTACAAATAAATATAAATGATACAATACATATTTAAACAGACTCACCAAATGAGCTTGTTATGATACAAACTACCACTCAGGTCGTTAAGTAGTTATACCAGGCTTTTAAAACTCTCTAGACACACCCACGTCAAGATTCCTACAATCAAAATAACTCCAATAGAAGCAGAACATCGCCTGGCGTACTCCGATACTCTGCCAATTAGTAATGAGGTTATGAACTATTCGCTAGACTAACATTCGCTCAGCTCCTACTGCCTGTGGTGGCGTTGTGAGGTGAAGTGAGTAGCGAGGTGTGTTTAGTTGTGAGATGACCTTCGTGCTTGGCGGACGCTGTGACGGGGTGTGTGGTTTTGTCCAAGCAATACGTTATGTCCAAGTGATATTTTTTTTTCTGGATGAGAATTACTCGTCAACCTGAAGGGATTATACTGAAGGAGTTACGTCACCTGTCGAAAATTACCTGGTAAGTGCTTCATTATATTGTATGTATGCATGTGTGTGTTTGTGTGGTCTCCTGTGATGTGGCACCAGTGTTTGTATATATCGTGAATGACGTGATGTAGGTGGCCTAAGTAACTGGTATTAGGTATGTACAGTAGGTAGAGTTTACATAGAGATTATCAAACAGAACTTCATTGTCTTATCTGCTACCTGTTATCCTCTACCTGTTATCTGTTATCTGTGTTATCTGCTACCTGTTTCACTATTAAGGTCGCATCAGAAATAAAGGTCATTTGGGGAAGTGTCGTAATGATCGTTCAGAACCAATAACTTTTACTCAGATTTTACAAAGGCTTAATGATTTATCCTGACCTCCAGCTACAGCAAGAACGATACAGTTAGGTATAAGTTGATTTAAGAGCTATGGGTTTCACTCAGCTCCTCCACCACTTTGGCGTACCCCTCTTACCTCCCCCCCCTTCCTCCTCCTCTCCCCCCCCCTTCCTCTTCCTCCTCTTCTAACTCCTCCTATAACTCCTCTTCTTCCTCCTCCTTCCCGTCTTCCTCCTACTTCTCTTACTCCTCCTCCTTCATCACCACTACGACCATCCACCACTACCATCATCACTACTACTACTAATACTTTAATCATCAAGCAAAATTAAAACACACACACACACACACACACACGCGCGGGACACTTTACTCTTCAACTCATAAAATCGTCGTCTTCCGCTCCGCCCAACAAAGTTCAGATTTACTCAGGAGGTGGACAAAGACCAGCTCCCCGTCACACTCTCTCTGTCTTGACCATCTCGCTGGTGATCTTGACTCTACCTCTCTTGTTGCTGTTGTTATATCCGTGTGTGTGTGGGTGTGTGCGTGTGTGGGTGTGTGTGGGCGTGTGTGGGTATGTGTGTGTGTGTGGGTGTGTGCGTGTGTTGAGAAGACGTTAGTAGCGTGTAAGTCTAGGAGGTATCATTATTGCGTCTATGTAACAATGTGTAAAAATTCACCTTGAGTATAGATTTACATGAGTTTATATACCCAGCACTGTTTATATACCCAGTACTGTTTATAGGAGATAGACCAACTATTAATGTCTCACAGCCTTAAACCACACCGTCACAGCACCACACAGCAACACAAAACACTACACAGCAACACACAGCACCACACAGCAACACACAGCAACACACGGCAACACACAGCAACACACGGCACCACACAGCAACACACGGCACCACACAGCAACACACAGCACCACACAGCACCACACAGCAACACACAGCAACACACGGCACCACACAGCAACACACGGCACCACACAGCACACACAGCACCACACAGCAACACACAGCACCACACAACACTACACAGCAACACACAGCACTACACAACACCACACAACACCACACAGCAAGAGTAATAACCAATAGCATCCTCCCAACCTAAACACATGGAAATCGACAAGCTTCCCCCTCTCCTCTCCTCTCCTCTCCTCTCCTCTCCTTTCATCCCTCCTCCACCCATCCC
Source organism: Homarus gammarus (assembly GCA_958450375.1). Taxonomy (NCBI): domain Eukaryota; kingdom Metazoa; phylum Arthropoda; class Malacostraca; order Decapoda; family Nephropidae; genus Homarus; species Homarus gammarus. Next base: position 486,480 of record CAUDMG010003540.1, on the reverse strand, counting down.
CTACTCAACCCCCCTACACCCCCTACACCCCCCTACACCCTCCCACAAAAAAAACACATAAAAAACCCCTGAAAAGATCCAGGTTGTAGTGTTGATCCCATGGAGAAGAATCAGGCCCGTTTAAAGCCTTCCGCTGTTCCCGCTAAGAAACAAATGAAGATCACTTAGAAGGGCGGCCCGTATGTAGATGAGCCACGTAAACTAGGGGAAGAGACGACGGGGGCTAGAACTTTCTCTCTCTCTCTCTCTCTCTCTCTCTCTCTCTCTCTCTCTCTCTCTCTCTTTAGACGCTCCAGTGAGGCCAGGATAAGAAGGTGAAAGAATTGGTTGTTGCATAGTGTGTATGTGTGCGTGTGTGTGTGTGTGTGTGTGTGTGCAAGAAAGGGAAATCGATTTTTCTTTACGTTTTTCTTCTGCGTTCATAAATGTTTCTCATCCAGATTCGATTTTGTTTTTCAATGTGGGTATTGGAAAAAACCTAACCTAACCTAACTTGCACTAACCTAACGTAACCTGCACTAACCTAACCTAACTCAAGCTGCACTAAGCTAACCCCTAAGCTCATTCAGAGGGAGGAGGGGGTGTGTTGGCTGGATTACTTGTAGTGACGGATGGTGTTAGCTGAGGGAGGGAATTAAGTCTCCAAATTTTTTCCCAGGTTAAATTCTCTTACCTTATTTACCTGTATAAGAAAAAAAGGCCACTTAAGATAAAAGATAATTAATGGTTTTGTTTTATTAATTATATTTAAAAGGTTAATTACGTTGTGCTCGTAACCTTTAAAATCACCTTTATATGCATCAGCTTGCACCATCATCAGCTTGCACCATCATCAGCTTGCACCATCATCAGCTTGCACCATCATCAGCTTGCACCACCATCAGCTTGCACCATTATTAGCTTGCACCATCATCGGCTTATAACATCACCAACTCTCAAGCTAGCATCTGTTTACAGCTGACCCCGACGCCAAAATTTAACCAAACAACAAAAACAATTATGAGCTTAAAACAAAAGAATAAAATAAATAAAAACAAGAGTTAAAAATAGTATCCCACGCGGCGGTACTAAATACATTATTAACGACTAAGATTTATGATTAATTAGGTTATTAGTTGTTAGGATTATATTGTATTTTGTGCCTCCTCGCCCCGCAGCCCCCTTTCTTGCACCCCTCCCCCTCGCCCCCCTCGGACCCCCCCCCCCCTTTTCCCCCCCTGGCCACTTCGACCTCTCGTCCCCCTTCATACCCCTAGCCCCCTTCACCCCACTCACCTCCAACACCCTCCCTCGCCCTCCTCACCCTCACTCGCCCCCCCTCCTCACCCTCCCTCGCCCTCCTCACCCTCACTCGCCCCCCCCACCTCACCCTCCCTCATTCCCCTCGCCCCCTCGTCGCCACAGTGTACGGCCGCACACAAAAACACACTCGCTTAATTCTTTGTGTAAGTTATCGTGCCGTTTGGCCTCGCTTGTGCTCGCTGATGACGCTAATTAGACACACCTACGTCTTCCTGGGAGAGCTGTGAGGCGGGAACAACAGAGCCGCCATTCTCCTACTGCCTTATGCTGGCTCTCCACACTCTGTCCTGAGAGAGAGGGAGAGAGAGAGGGGGGGAGGGGGGTTGATACTGTAAATTAGTGTAGTTACTGCTAGAAACTATCTCATCCCATCGTTTTCCTTAACCTTCGAGGAATTCTATATGTTGTCATTGTGCGAATAATTGCCATGGTATAACGTGGTCAGTTTTGGCTGGAATTATACTAAAAGTTTACAATGTGGACCGTGTTGTATGTTGATCAAACCTGCCAAGCTGGGTGAAAATCAACAAAATAGTTTTTGAGATAACTTTAGGACAGACAGACAGACAGGCAGACAGGCAGGAAGGACCTTAAATAATCCCATGCTCGCTTTTGTAGACAAGGAAATAATAATGAATATAAACAATGTCCATAACAAAATAATCTTGCAGTTCATCTTACGATCAACTGAGATGCCACAACCTTGTCAGACATACCTCCCCTCTAGGCAATTTCCTGAACAAATACAACTCAATTAAAACACTAAAACTATCTTAAGTTTCCACTTACCTAATACCATTTACATTACATCAAACTTGTTAAAACAAATTCGCAAAATCTTTCGTAATTTCAGCGATTTCCTCATGTGCCGCGTTTTCTATTCTATGAAGTTAAAAATATTAGAGAAAACGAATTTTAATTTATGGGTAACTTATTTAATTTGTTACAGCCCGAGAGCTTTGATTAGGTGTGATGAAAATATTGTTTCTTTTAATTAGGTTTGATTAGAAATCGTTTGGTTAGATTTAATTATGTCTTGATACTTTGATTAAGGTTAAATTAGGTTCGATTTGGTTAGATTAGGTTCAATTATAATACATTTGGAAAGTAAAAGAAAGAGAGAAAGATAAATAAATATAAATAATAAAGGAGCAAGAGACACATCCAAATCAAGAGAGAGAGAGAGAAATAAAAAGAGAAAGTGAGAAAGACATTGAAGAAATATGTAGATGAAAGGGTGAGACATAAACAAGGAGATAGAGGTGAGACATAAATCTACTTGTCAGTGTGGCGAAGGAAGTAATCTGCGTGGAGCCAGCCCAGGTCTCTCTCTCTCTCTCTCTCTCTCTTTCTCTTAAAATAAAATATATACTAAAATATTTATTATTATAAGTTTACGTACACACACACACACACACACACACACACACACACAGTCCTTCAGTTTAGGAGTCGAGCATTAGATGAGAACATTTAGTCACGTGTGTCGTAGGATATAAATGCTTAATTGACTTTGATGAAGGTGACCGAGGGAGAGGAGGGAGAGAGGCAGGGAAGGGAGGGAGTGACGGAGGCAAGGAGGTAAAGAAGGGAGGGAGGCAGGGAGGGAGGCAGACAGGGGAGGTAGGGAACGAAGGGAGGTAGAGAAGGGTGGAAGGCAGGGAGGAAGGTAGGGAAGGGGGGAGGCAGGGAGGCAGGGAAGGGAGGGAGGCAGGGTAGGGAGAAAAGTTATACTGTCGGAAGAGTAATTAGGACGTCAGCGAATTACGTAAACAACTTTTATATATAGGCCGTCCCATAAAACAAACGCCAACACGAGCAATCACCATCGCCTGGCAGCTTTTTCCCCCAGCGAAATGTTTATCGAAACTACGCCAGACGGCCGTTTGCTTGCCTCTTGCCTGCAGTGACGTTGTTTTATTGTAAGAACACTGGTTTCCTTCCAAAATGCGCCAGACGAACTTTGGCCGGTACTGACAATCCCTTACGCTGCTGTAACTAACCTCAACAACAATTTTGAAATTCGTAAAACTCACACAATTGAGACACACAGGTGAGACACACGTGAAATAATTGATTGAGAGACACAGGTGAGACACAAGTGAGATATACGGGACTGAGACACACACATGGGCGACACATACAGATATAAGTTGTCCACCACCACTACCCCCCACCTACACACCACCACTACCCCCACCTACACACCACCACTACCCCCCACCTACACACCACCACCTCCCCCACCTACACACCACTACCCCCACACTTACCCCCCCCCCCACACCTACACCTACTTCCTCTCCAGCAGCCACAGCCGCCGCCAGCCGCCACCAGCCGCCATAACTTCCGCCACTATGGGAAAATTGACAGAACTCAATTACCAACTCAAATATCGAGGTAATGAAAGCGGCCTTATTCATTATTGACTATAGTGGTGTTGGCGGCAGCTTGTGGCCCGCTGCTGCCTGGCCTTAAGTGGCCCTCTGAGACACACGCCTGAGATTCACTGGTGAGACACACTGGTGAGACACACGACCTGAGACACACTGGTGAGACATACTGGTGAAACACTAGGCGAGACATACGCCTGAGACACACTGGTGAGACATACTGGTGAGACACTTAGGTGAGACACACGCCTGAGACACACTGGTGAGACATACTGGTGAAACACTAGGTGAGACACACGCCTGAGACACACTGGTGAGACATATTGGTGAGACACACTCCTGAGACACACTGGTGAGGCATACTGGTGAGACGTAGTTGAGAGACAGGTAAGAAAGAGACACAGGTGAGAGAGACTGAGACACAGGTGAGACACAGTTTACCACTCAGCAACAAGTTAACAGCCACCATAAGCACACCTATTACACACGTCATCACATCTCTCGTTAAAGGATAAAACATTACCGTATAACTTTTTTTTAAGAATCTGGTACGTGAAGGAAGAAATCAGGTGGATAATGTAAACAAAGTTGTGGGTAATTCATGAAATTGTAATGTTGTGGCGTCATCACTCCAGCGGGTGGGTAAGGGGGCAAAACAGAGCTACAAAACACCTGTGGATAAGAACGATCCTCTCGCTGGTAATAGAAGTAACATCAACCTTATTGGTATTGAGACTATCGGCCCCAGTAATACGTAATTCAACAGCAACTGCGCTTACCGTACGCCATTTGTTCCGCAGAGGTAAACATTTATTGTAATAGACCGTCATTTGTTTATCAAAAGAAAGTGAACAAGGCTTTCAGACACCACCACCAGGGCTCAGGAGTATATGGCACGCATTATAAACATTAATATTAACAACATGAAGACCAATAACCTAGAGCGCCATTATAAAGAATAACAGCACCACTAAAGGGAACCAAAAACAGAAGCCGAAACACCACTAAAGACTGAATAAAAGGAGCAGGGACGCCATAACAAGACCCGCCAATCAGCAGGAACGCCAGCACCATAAAAAGAGACAGTTGACAGACATAGACACGCCACAAAGAGCATTATAGGATCTCCAGCGCCATTAAAACACTGTTGATAGAAATGAATGCACCAACAAGCTTGACTCTATAGATGCAGAAAACGCCATAAAAGAGTCAGCAGAAGCAGGAACAGCAGAAAGAGCAAACAGATAAGCTAAGGCGTTGCCGGAAGTCTGGGGGCACGACGAGGACTCAGGCAGTTCCGTCCAGGTCGTCAAGAATTTCTTCCCTCCCTCCCTCCCTCTCTCCTTCCCTTCCTCCCTCCCTCCCCCCTTCCCTCCCTCACCTCACCTTTGTGCAATTTTGCCTCACATCTCCTAAGGCGCGGGAAGGTCGTGTCAATGGCTTCAGTGGCTCAGTACTCAAAGGCTCCTACATTAAATATTTCACCCCACATAACAACAAGATGTATGAACCTGTACCTAACTCACTGCTCGCTGCTACTCGGTGTCTCAAAGGATCATAAGGTAGATCCCCCCAAACTGGTGATATAAGAATGTAAATACACGGTAAAAATAATATATATTCTTAAATATTCTTACGTTAGATTTTCACACCAAAGTAAATATGTCAAGAACGTATTGAATTGATTTACTTAAACTTAAGACGTAAAGGTAGATTGTCAATGATGATGACGTTAGGTTAATCTTTCCCTATGTCGTACTAAGACTCTATCGTAGGAACTGTATACACGTCCTCTTGACCTTGATATGGAGGGGGTGGGGGTGTTGCAAGAGGTTGAGAGATTCTGAGGACTGAGTGCCATGGGGGTAGGGTAGGGAAGTAGGGAGAGTGAGGGTGACGCAGAGGGAGGAAGGGAGACTACAGTTCAAACCACGACAAAATATTTTCTACTTCTCCCTCAACTGACGGGAGTATAGACGGATTTTCAACAATAGTCGTGTTGTCGTTGGCTGATGTGGTGACCAAGACGACCATGTTATCTGTTTACATGTCTACTTCACTGATTTATTCATTTTTGGTGTAATTAGGAGTATTCTTATTATGTCACCTCTCTCTCTCTCTCTCTCTCTCTCTCTCACTCATCAAATTGACGTAGGTATAATGACTGAGACGGCTGCCTCATATACAGGATGGCTATGGTCTCTGATTGGTCAATACGTTCTGGACAATAATATTTGAGTAAACGTGAACCTTAGTTATTATTTATGTAATGTTCTTTGGTCTAAATACAGCTCCAGAGATACATAATAACACTCGTTTATCATCAGTTTGTATCGACCCACTGTAAGATGAAGGCCTCGTTTCAGACACATCCTAGCCTTTAGTCTAACCTAACCTAACCTAACCTAACCTAACCTAACCCGTCTAAGAACATGAGCTGTCTGTTGTCATTTCTCTCTGTCTCTCTCCTTTTAATGTCTCTTCTCTTCTTCTCTCATCTATGTGTCTCTCTCGTCTCTTCTTCTATCTCTCTCTTTTCTCTCTATGTCTCTCTGTTTATCTCCTCTCTATCTCTCTCCTCTTGATCTCTCTCTACGGTTCTTCGATTACCTGGGAGTTTGTCGGGTTTTTTTTAACATTTAATTGGTTTTAAAACTCGTCCATAAGTTAACATTGCCACGTAATTATTGGTCACACACACACACACACACACACACACACACACACACACACACCTTCACCACACACTCACTCGCTACACACACAGACACACACACACACACACACACACACACACACTCCTTCACCACACACTCACTCGCTACACACACAGACACACACACACACACACACACACAGACCCTCACCCGCCCCCCACCCACACACACTCCCTCACCACACACACAAAAAAAAACACACACACACAATAAAAAACATAAAGCATAAAAACACACACAAAATCAAAACACAGACAAACACACACACACACAGTAGCCAGATAAAAGCAAGAGAGAAGAAACCTCGGCTTGGTTTATGAGGCGGAGGGCGGAGCTCACGGCTCTACCAACCCGCCCTTGTCGTGTACCTCGCTCTAGTGGTGTGTGTGTGTGTGTGGGGGGGGGGGGTGATGGTGAGTGTGTGTGGGGGGGGGTGTGTGGGGGGGTGAGGGTGTGTGTGTGTGTGGGGTGTGTGTGTGGGGGGGTGATGGTGAGTGTGTGTGGGGGGGGTGTGGGGGGGGGGGTGAGGGTGTGTGTGTGTGGTGTGTGGGGGGGGGCTGTGTGTGTGTGTGCGTGTGGGCGGGGTAAGGGTATGTGTGTGTGTGGGGGGCTGTGTGTGTGGTGTGTGTGTGGGGGGTGTGTGGGGGGCTGTGTGTGTGTGGGGGGGCTGTGTGTGTGGGGGGCTGTGTGTGTGGGGGGGCTGTGTGTGTGTGTGTGTGGGCGGGGTAAGGGTATGTGTGTGTGGGGGGGCTGTGTGTGTGGTGTGTGTGTGTGTTGGTGGGGGGGTCTCTGTGTGGGGGGGGCTGGGTGTGTGTGTGTGTGTGTGTGGGAGGCTCTGTGTGTGTGTGGTGTGTGTGTGTGGGGTGTGGGGGTGTGTGGGGGGGGCTGTGTGTGTGGGGGGGCTGTGTGTGTGTGTGTGTGGGCGGGGTAAGGGTATGTGTGTGTGGGGGGTGTGTGTGTGGGGTGTGTGTGGGGGGGGCTGTGTGTGTGGGGGGGCTGTGTGTGTGTGTGTGTGTGTGGGCGGGGTAAGGGTATGTGTGTGTGGGGGGGCTGTGTGTGTGTGTGTTGGTGGGGGGGTCTCTGTGTGGGGGGGCTGGGTGTGTGTGTGTGTGTGTGTGGGAGGCTTTGTGTGTGTGTGTGTGTGGGGGGGCTGTGTGTGTGTGGGGGGGGCTGTGTGTGTGGGGGGCTGTGTGTGTGGTGTGTGTGTGGTGTGTGTGTGCTTATGGAAATTAGTATCGCGCTCAATAAGAAGGTAACTTGGGTAGAAGACAGACAGACAGACAGACAGACAGACAGACAGATTCAGAATAGATATAGAGAGATCCATCATAACAAGAATAAGTCAAGGAATTAAGCATAGGTACAATATTCTTGAGAGAGAGAGAGAGAGAGAGAGAGAGAGAGAGAGAATGGTGTTAGTGGTGGGGTAACTCGTGTATATCTCACCCCTTGTGGCTCAGAACAGAGGTGTTTATCCAGGTACTCTGATTTCCTCCTTTTACTAACACTTGATATTAACCTCAGCAATAATAACCACAACATAGTATAATTATCCCTTCACAAACTCACAATCATCACATATTCTCTGATTCATCTTCGCCAAATCAATTCCTTTAATTTGGTACTGAGGACAATATTTCTACCTACCAACACCTTGTCTAGAGTTACTGTTTGGCCACTCTCTCGTGAGTCAACACTTTAGACACTGAGGCTGAGTATTCCAAGCTAGCTCTCTCTCTCTCTCTCTCTCTCTCTCTCTCTCTCTCTGCCTCTCTGCACTGTATCACTAAATTATGTTTACGAAATGAACGAAAAAACAAATTAACTTTTATTTGAGGAACTAAAATTACCCTGTATTCAGTAATTACAACACAAAACAATGACACAGACTCGTAGAACAAAATCCCACTGTATCTGACCTATACAACATTAGAAAACTTAACCTTTAAGGATTTTCTCCATTGTAATTCAGTAGGGATTGTCCGAAGGGATTTGTCCATTAGGATTTGTTGATTAAGATTAATGTACAGTGGAAATAGTTCAGTGATGGAGATAAGATTTTATCTGATGGGATTTTAGTCAAGTGGGATTTTGGGGTTTTTATTCTGTCAGTAAATCACCCATAAAGACTGAAGGATTACTGTCTTCCTCCTTAATAACTCAACATTTATTTCACTTAAGATTCAACAGTACGATAATAACAGCACAGAACCTATGTTATTAATATAATAACCAAGATGATGTAATTATGCAAGAAAATAACAATGAATTAATCGACGACGTCACGACAAACACTTATTCAGACTAAAATCAGTTACAAATTATGTATGTATCCCTTCGTATGGACATTTTTATAGCCTCTCCACCTCCACTACACGTCCTCCTCCTCCACTACACGTCCTCCTCCTCCACTACACGTCCTCCTCCTCAGAATCCGCTATGATGTGCTGCACTTGCTCCGCGTTAAGCTTAGTCAGCTGGCGGTTTTGGGGGCGGGTGAGTGGATGAAGCTGATGGTACACGGAGGTGGGTGAAAGGGCCTTGACCCGGAAGTGGATGAGGAAGCAGAAGAACGCCATGACGATGAAGACGAGGGCGTTGTGCCAGCAGAAGATGAGAGTGACGATCATCATCTGGTTGTGGTTGTCCTCTGCCCAGTGTTTGCCGACAGGAGGGTAGAGAATGAACCCCGCCTGGAGGAACCACGTCCCCTGGAGGAGATAAAGACGGGGTATGAGATGGTTGGCTGAGGTGAGAGACAGATACGTAGAGAGACAGAGAGACAGGCAGGAAGGAAGACAGAGAGAGAAACAAATAGAGAATGAGAGAACAACATATCAAACACAGCGTTCTGCACAGTAAAATATGAATCTGATTATTCACGAGCGTCAGTAGGAGGAACAGTCACTTACCTGCAAGAGGGTGAAGTAGGTGCGGGCCAGGGCAGCAAGGACGCTCCTCTTGTGGTACATCTCCAGCAGCGTCGACACTATGCACCCACTGATTACATACAACAGCAATGTATGTATCTGTGAGAGAGAGAAACACACAATGTATCTCAGTTTCATTGTGACGGCACCTCTCAGCTTTATATAGGCAAGTGACTGTATCTCTCAGTCCTATATGGATATTAAATAAAGTCAAACAAGAATCAAAAGGCTAGTCAGTGAGAGAGAAAGAGAGAGAGGACAGAGACTCACTAACCTGTACATCCATAGGGGTACGGCCGTGTAGGTGGTAGAGAAACAGTAAACCCTCCATGCAGAAGGCGAGGCAGGCGGTGATATAGTCAAGGTCTTGTGGGAGAGGCGCGCGGTAGTGGGTCAGGATGTCCACGACGCCGTTGAGGCCGAAGAAGAAGAACATAGTCATGTGTTGGGCGTTGCCGAGGTGGACAAACTCTCCGTGTTTAAAGGCAGTAATAAACTCCCCTGAAAAGTTATTATAGGGTTCATTGTATAAGGAGGTATCGTACTGAAAAGTGTTATACAAACAAATGAAGATCAGGATAAATGGAATTGAAGCCTATATTTAGAATGGAAAGGCGTAACGAAAAGAAGATCAGGTTACACAGGCTTGATACTCTAAAATAAGGATAGTTGAATAGTGAATAAATAAGTAAATAATTAAATAGATGATTAAGTAAATGAATAAGTACATCAACTTTTACGCTCACCCGTCATACCGATGATGACGGAAACCACCTTGATGAAACCTTCTAGGGGTAAGGAGGGGCAGCAGGAGCAGGTGAAGGTGCAGGTGTTGCGGTAGGTGGTGGAGTTGCCTCCCTCCCCTACTGTGAGTGTCCTCCGGCACAGGTGGAACCTCCTGAAGATGTTGTAAATCCACCACACCGGAAAGAGGCAGAAGAACGAGCCTGGCAACACGTGGCCCATGAACGAACCCATCTTGTTGACCTGTTGAGGAGGGGACACCTGAGGTAGTCATGGTTCTCTGGTCCTCACACACACACACACACACACACACACCAATCTTATCTGTGTGCGTTACCGGCTTTGGACCAAACGATGCTGGCTGATAGCACTGGCACAGCTCATCGCTTGTGCTGACTAAGTTTTCATGTAATTTTACATAATTCACGACCTCCTTTATAGTTACAACACAAGACCAAGAGATGCCCAACACACTATAAGTACCGCACTCTCTAGAAATGTCACACTCAATAGAAGTGCCACACACTTTCCCTATAAGTGTCACACACTCTCTATAAAAGTGCTACACGCTCTAGCAGTCTGCCAGAGTGTGTTGTGACGGCACCGAATATGAGTTCATTCAAGATCAGACTTGACCAACACCGGAGCAGGCACAGATGCATTCAGGAGCCAGTACATGTCCAGTACTTGCCAACAATGTGTAACACAGACGTGACCGACCACTTACAAGCCGATCAGTGGAGAAGAAGATAAAAGTAAAAGTGAAAAGAGAAGAAGTGTCACAGATACCCTGCCATTCTCTGGGCGTTGTTATTGCTGTCGTACTGATAAGATTGTGGATAAGGTAACTAGCCCCGCCGGCAGTGGCGGACTGGCCCACCCATACCGGGAAATCTCCCGGCGGGCCCCAAAGTGATGGTTCCTTTGACTACGTTTTGGGATTAAGTGGGCCCTTTTGGACCCTTTTGAGTGGGCCCTTTTACAAGTTTTCCCGGTAGAAATTTTTGACCCAGTCCGCCGCTGCCCGCCGGTCAGAAACATCCTACCATCTACACACATCTCACCAGACATAGAGTATTCCCAGTAGACAATACCGGACAAAATCACACCTCAGAACTACTGGACAAGATGCACTCAAGTGTCCAAAAGATTAATCTTAGTCTTTACACCGATCATCTGAACGTTTAATAATAATGGATCTTTATACAATACTACAGGTTAAGTTCGATTAGGTTAGGTTAGGTTGTGGCACAGACTAGTGTATATAATGGTTCCAACATATGGTAATGGTTCAAAAACATTCGTAAAGTAAATCACGTTAAATTTGATACAGAAATCCGTATTAAATGATATTCTTCCTCACACATCAACCATCACACTTAAGGCAATAATGCTTTTAATATGAACATTTGGCGGTGGTGGCCATAACCAGGCTGACCAACACCGAGCTGACCCATGGTTCTTACAACACCATGTAGGCTGACCAACACCGAGCTGACCCATGGTTCTTACAACACCATGTAGGCTGACCAACACCGAGCTGACCCATGGTTCTTACAACACCATGTAGGCTGACCAACACCGAGCTGACCCATGGTTCTTACAACACCATGTAGGCTGACCAACACCGAGCTGACCCATGGTTCTTACAACACCATGTCTGAAGAATCCCAAACTCCTGGGCATCTGGCGACACTGCACAAATATACACACGCAATTGGCTGGTCGGTTATATCTCTGTTACACAATGTTGACAAGTGTTGAACACGCAATAATACACTGGCTCTAGAATACATCTGAACATGCGTCAGTGTTAATCAGATTTGCTCTTCACTAACCTTACGTTTGTATGAAATTGTGAAAATCTGTACAGTACCGTGGTCCAGAGATCAGAGGTTCCCGTATCTAATCTTTGATAGACGTGCCTAGACTAAAGTCCTTTGTTAAACATATTTTTATGGTGTGGTTCTTACTCATGTAAAGGTTAGGTTAGGTTTGGTGAGATTAGATTAGGTTTGGAGGCTATGGCATGTTAGCGTTAGGTTACGTTAAGTTAGCGTTTAGTTAGGTTAGTTAGCCTTTGGTTAAGTTATGTTAGGTTTCGTTTAGTACCCCCCCTCCTTTCTCTCTCTTTCTCTCTCTCTATGTCTCTCTCTCTCTTTCTTAATTTTCTTACGTGATACAACTTACCTAGTCTGTGGAGCTTGTGTTAGTCGTATACTGGTCGTGGATTAGTCGTTTATACTGGTCGTGGATTAGTCGTATACTGGTCGTGGATTAGTCGTATACTGGTCGTGGATTAGTCGTATACGAGTGGTCGTACGTTGGGTATAACGCGATCAAATATACGTCACTAGTAATATATGTTTACATCACACTTCTTCTTCTTCGTCTTCTTCTTCGTCTTCTTCTTCGCCTTCTTCTTCGTCTTCGTCTTCGTCGTCTTCTTCGTCGTCTTCGCTGGCTATACAAACAGTTCCATAAGGCCTTCTCGTGTAAGGCTGTGTCGAGGGAGTACAGTAAATATCAGTGTCTCTCACAGCAGAATACATACACTACAAACCTTCCTTATTTATATTCCTCTTTTATCAAATGAATAGTTCCAATATTATTTTCTCCACTCGTCCTTCCCTGAAAAACAAGGTGTGTCTGTCTGTCTCTCTGACGTATATAGGTGTGTGTGTGTGTGTCAGTCAGCGCCACAGCAGGACAGGCACACCACACTATCTCCCGCTGAAGCACCATCAACAAACTGCCCTCCCATACCAGCCGCGGTTCCGTAATAACGGAGATAAGACAAATATCATAAAGATAAACTTGATAAAATTCATGTGTTAATTAGACCCAAATTCTCACAGTCTCAGAAGATCAATATTTCATTAGATGGTGTTGTAAAGACTCGCCTAACACACACACTCCCCCACACACGTCCATAGCCCCACACACACACACACACACTCCCCCACACACGTCCATAGCCCCACACACACACACACACACACACACACACACACACACACAGACCTGATGTCATCACTAGGTAGAATTTCACCAAAATGACTGAATATGCACCGCGTGTCAACCAGAGTTAGCGACACCCCTTATCTTCCAGTTTCTTGATAAGCAAAACCTAGTGATAGTAACTGTTCCTCGTGTCTCAGTTATTGATCAGAATTTGAGGGAGAATTACGGATCACATGAAGATCAACCACCCTAATTTCACCTGATGATTAAACACCTTAAATATTACCTGGGGAGATTAGGTTAGGTTAGGGTTTGGGTGTTATATCATAAGGTAAGGTCAGGTGGGGGGCTGAGCTTCACGTATTTGGATCTTGAATACTTTCTAGAACATAAACAAACACCATTATGTATTTTATCTTATTTAGAAACGAACAAAGTTTAAGAGAAGTGAACACAAGGCATTATTGAAGCCACTTGTCAGTTGCTTATCAGAGGTTTCGGACACGTTGAGTCTGGGAGATAAGGGATAACGGCAGGATAATAGTACACAGTCATAGAAAAAGATCACCTGAAAATTGTCACGATCACAGGAGGTCCGCCACACAGGTGTTAATCGTCCCTTTATGTCAGTCTCCAGATATTGGACGCGGTAGTATTCGGATCACCTGAAGATTAGCCCCCCAGCTGATTTAATTTTCAAAAGAACAATCGTAGCGCTAACCTAACCTAACCTAACCTAACCTAACCTCCAGGTAGCGTAAGTGTTTAATAATCAGTTGAAATAAGCTGAGGTGTCCAGTTATTCTTTCGTTGAGATGTAAGTTGTCACCTGGGTGTCTGTGGTCTCATAAACTCTCACTATTCTGCTTCCTGTGATTCATTGTGTTGAGGTTGTGGGCTCTACCAGACAGCGTCAGCGTTGCCCCACAACCTATTGCGCCCTCGGCGGCAGGAGACGACGTTGCGTGCCCCTCAGATGCCCGCCCCGCTCATCCCGTCTGCGGCGGCTACGTCCTTGTCTGCAATGGGTTGTGGGGACGTGAGCTCTCTGTTTTAAACTCCCATTCTCCCAATATTCTGCGTCTTGAGATTAGCTGCTTTATCCAGGAACATTTCCCACATTTATCAGAAAAAGTAGTTTTCACTTTATATATTTCGGTAAAATTGTTTGTTAAGTACAACATTTTCTCCTAAATTTACTAAAGTTAAAGAAGTCCATAATAGAAAGTTCTCTCTATTTTCATGTTCGTATATTAAATAAATAAAAATTACAAGTAAACGCAACAACCAATTCATAGTTCCAAACAGTTAGTTTATAACACCGCTGGAACACTCTGGCACTCACTGGGACATGCTGGAACACTCTGGCACTCCCTAGGACACGCTGGCACTCCCGGGGACACTCTGGCACTCCCTGGGACACGCTGGCACTCCCGGGGACACTCTAGAACACTCTGGGACATGCTGGAACACTCTGGCACTCACTGGGACACGCTGGAACACTCCGGCACTCTGAGACACGCTGGCACTCCCTGGGACACTCTGGAACACTCTGGCACTCCCTGGAACACTCTGGCTCTCCCTGGGACACTCTGGAACACTCTGGCACTCCCTGGGCCACTCTGGAACACGCTGGCACTCCCTGGGACACTCTGGAACACTCGGGCACTCCCTGGGACACACTGGAACACTCCGGCACTCCTTGGGACATGCTGTCACTCCCTGGGACACTCTGGAACACTTTGGCACTCCCTGGAACACTCTGGCACTCCCTGGGACACTCTGGAACACTCTGGCACTCCCTGGGACACGCTGGAACACTCTGGCACTCCCTGGGACACGCTGGAACACTCTGGCATTCCCTGGGACACGCTGGTACACTCCGGCACTCCCTGGGACACGCTGGTACACTCTGGCACTCCCTGGAACACCCTGGAACACTCTGGCACTCCCTGGGACACACTGGAACACTCTGGTACTCCCTGGGACACTCTGGTACACTCTGGGACACTCTGGTCCTCCCTGGGACACACTGGCACTCCCTGGAACACTCTGGCACTTCCTGGGACGCACTGCACTCCCGGGGACACGCTGGAACACTCTGGCACTCCCTGGTACACTCTGGCACTCCCTGGGACACTCTGGCACTCCCTGGGACACAGTGGCACTCCCTGGAACACTCTGGCACTCCCTGGTACACTCTGGCACTCCCTGGGACATTCTGGCACTCCCTGGGACATTCTGGCACTCCCTGGAACACTCTGGCACTCCCTGGTACACTGTGGCACTCCCTGGTACATTCTGGCACTCCCTGGCACACACTGGCACTCCCTGGAACACTCTGGCACTCCCTAGTACACTCTGGCACTCCCTGGGACACACTGGCACGCCCTGGAACACTCTGGCACTCCCTGGTACACTCAGGCACTCCCTGGTACACTCTGGCACTCCCTGGTACACTCTGGCACTCTTTGGTACGCACTGGTACTCCCTGGTACACTCTGGCACTCCCTGGTACTCTCTGGCACTCCCTGGAACACTCTGGCACTCCCTGGTACACTCTGGCACTCTCTGGTACGCACTGGCACTCCCTGGTACACTCTGGCACTCCTTGATACACACTGGCACTCTCTGGTACGCACTGGCACTCCCTGGAACACTCTGGCACTCCCTTGGTACACTCTGGCACTCCCTGTTACACTTTGGCACTCCCTGGTACGCTCTGGCACTCCCTGGTACACTCTGGCACTCCCTGGTACACTCTGGCACTCCCTGGAACACGCTGGAACACTCTGGCACTCCCTGGTATACTCTGGCACTCCCTGGTACACTCTGGCGCTCCCTGGAACACGCTGGAACACTCTGGCACTCCCTGGTATACTCTGGCACTCCCTGGTACACTCTGGCGCTCCCTGGAACACGCTGGAAACTCTGGCACTCCTTGGGACTTGCTGGAACATTCTTTCACTTCCTGGGACATGCTGGAACACTCTGGCACTCCCTGGGACACGCTGGAGCACTCTGGCATTCCCTGGGACATGCTGGAACCCTTTGGCACTCCCTGGGACATGTTGGCACTTCCAGGGACATGCTGGAACACTCTGGCACTCCCTGGGACATGCTGGAACACTCTGGCACTCCCTGGGGACATGCTGGAACACTTTGGCACTCCCTGGGACATTCTGGCACTCCCAGCGACATGCTGGAACACTCTGGCACTCCCTGGGACTTGCTGGAACACTCTGGCACTCCCTGGGACATGCTGGAACACTCTGGCACTCCCTGGGACACGCTGGAACACTCTGGCACTCCCTGGGACACGCTGGAACACTCTGGCACTCCCTGGGACACGCTGGAACACTCTGGCACTCCCTGGGACACGCTGGAACACTCTGGCACTCCCTGGGACACGCTGGAACACTCTGGCACTCCCTGGGACACTCTTCTATGGCATTTCTATAATGTGTCCAGCCCAAATAAGCCATAGTTTAATTATTGTTATTGTTATTATTTTAATTAATACTATAGTAATAGTTTTAATCCCACTCAATGTTATTTAATACGGCTTTTAATTTGAAGGTCATTTAATTCCGCTTTTAATCTCATTCAAAGTCATTTAATTAGTCTGGTATTTAATCTCATTCATGTTACAGTTTATTTACGTTTGTTCGTTTTTTTTGATGACGTTATAAGAGAAAACTTATTTTTTATGGGTAACTGTTTTACTTTTTATTGTATTATATAATACAATAAAAAGTGTATAATTATACACCTTTTCACATATCCGTTGAGACATTGTTACATAACTACTTGACAAACTTCATAACCGAATGACAGAACACATATCGAATGACAGTCTAAAATAACTGTTGGTTCATGCTAATGGAAATGATTGACCTAAGTTATGAAGTTGACAGACGTGAACAATAAACCGACAGTCTACATATAGTTTGAGAATGTAACAGTTGGAGAATGACATACCACCAACAGGTATTGTAGATTGTCATTCGATATGTGTTCTGTCATTCGGTTATGAAATTTGTCAAGTAGTTGTGTAGCAATGTCTCAACTGATATGTGAACAGGTGTATTGAAATTACTTCTCTTTATCTTCTTCGCCACTGACCGGCCTGTGTATCTATCTGTATATATATATATGTATGTATGTATGTATGTATGTATGCATGTATCTATCTATCTATCTATCTATCTATTACCAATCAGCGATAACTACCCATTAAGGTACGATACAGTTGAGTAAATCGGTGATGTTGGCAGCCCTGAATGGTCAACAAATGACTGTCTCCGAAGCTGAAGAATTTGGATTATATTATTGTATTTATCTTTGCATTTATTTTTCCGTAAAGTTTTCCTGATTGTTATTTTTTCTATATTACGATATAAATTAATTTACACCAAAATTTACCTTAAAATTTGTATTAAAATTTGTATATACGATTGAGGTTGTATATATTTTGTTGTGATTCCTCATTCGGACAAGGCTTGGCAGGAAGACAAGTAATATAGAGCAGTGATTGGCTGGTGGGCGCAGTCCTCCTGGAGACGCCGAGGGGGAGGTGCTGCCGGTCGTCGCTCTCACCTGACAGACGTTGATCTTTAAAGGTATAGTTTGTTATATTTTCAATTTACTTCAGTGGTTAAATTTATTATTCGATTTTGTACCAAGTGATTTATTTTAAAAGGAAATAATTTAAACAGACTTAAATAATATTGAAGATACACAATGACGAGTTAATGAACAAGCATAGGTTAATGGTCGTTAACTATCACATTGACTAGTTACTAAAGAGAATACTATACTAGTTTTGGCTAGTGCTTTTATTTAAATTAATAAAATATGGTTTAGTTTTGGTCACCGTAAACACTTCGTTAATACTTATTTGTTCCTCATAACCTTTTTCATTTCTTTACAGATGATGGATACAATTGGTTGTGTCGCTGTCGTGCTGCAGACCAGTTCGCTGCATCAATGGTCGTCAGCGTGGGTCACCTTATTGGCTGAGGTTAGAAAGTTTGTTTTGAGGTGAAATGTTAAGTCTACTTCACTTAAAACTTTGCCACTGGGGTCTAGAGACGGTCGAACGCATCTAGACGACGTTGGCAAGTGTACTGGGCAAGTACCGATTGTTACATTTTTGGCAAGTACTGGGCATGAACTGGCTGTTACAGTTGGCATGTACTGGCTCTCCTGTTACTGTGGAAAGTACTGGGCATGTACTCACTGTTGGCAAGTACTGGGCATTTATTATGTACTAGCTATGTTACACTGTTGGCAAGTACTGTACTGTAGTCACAAAACGGCTCTCACTCGGTGCCGTCACAGCAGATTGTTCCAACAGTTCACAACTCGCTACAAAAAAAATGCATTAAAGTTTTCTGGACTTGTGGCATCAACCATAAGCTGTGGCCTCTAGTGGGGCGGGCTTCTGCTAGTTATGAACACCAGACTTGAGTAATGACCTATTACATGTTTATAAACTTATTAAGTCACACCTTGCCTGTCTATAAGCTGGACAATAGCATTAACCAATTGGCTTTACTTTACACAATATGCCAATCACTCGCAATACTGTTATTCATACGTCGTCTGTTTCAATATAGGACTTGTGTATGTCCTTTTCCAGTCATTGGGGGAACGTTTTGCTTGTTTATGCTTCTGTACAACGAGATTTAATGAGGTCAGGAAGCTCATTGTACATCTTAACACCTGAAGCTCGCCATCAGGGCTCTACTGTCTGTGCCTTATGGTATTAGTGCAGTTTGGACCAATACACGGCGGACTGTTCTAACCATCCCAACCTTTACGTCTCCTTATTGGGACTATTTCTAACCCCATCTCAACCAGGGGGCCAAGAATGACAGAAGTGAATCTTGAAGTTTTTCCATACTTTTGGGGGATAACAAACTGTTACTTTCCCCCGGAATTAAAGGTCAAATTAGATTGTCACACCAAAATACACAGGATAAACTACCAGGGCATATTGGCCGAAACTGCGATTTTACCAACTTCAGTTTTGATAATGTGTTTTAATACATGAATGAGAACATGTCATTGTTGCCACTCCCCAAACACAGGGAGGTTTACATCCTCTTGTGAACACTCATTAACGCCTCTAGTCTTGCCCTGATCTAAGTGTGTAACTATGATCTTAGTCAAGAGTCTGATGTGCCCACATGTAGAAAGATTGAGGCTTTGACTTCATTTGGAATCGGACTGGCTATCTTGCTCAGTGTTCATACAATCTGAATGGACTTTGTGTTGAGTCGGTGGGTTTGGTCTGGAGTATACAGTACAGTATATTTTATCAAACGGTTTACTGGCTGTGATATTCAGCAGTGTCTGCATTCCATCTCAGTGTAATTTCATTCCTCCAGTCAGTGTCGCCAGTAGCCAATAATGCTGTGTACAGTATTAATGCTTTTAAACTGGCTTGGCTTAATAAACTTCAGTTCTGTGATCTATAAATACATCCAACAAGGATTAAGTCTTTTGCCTTAGTTTAATTTTCCACCATTTATATTCAATCCTTCTCTTACCCCCCCCCCCCCCCCCCCCAAGTACCTTCACCTGGTTGGCTCTTAAGCTCCTGTACAGTAACAGAATCCTTCTTAAGTTAACCAAAATAACTTCAGTCAACCTTGGCTTTATTAACTTGTCTGCCTCTATAGTTATCAATTTGTTACGTTGTTCCCAGTACAGGTAACTACACCTGTAATCTATATGAACCTCATGCCTAGTGAAGAATGTGGATTACATCCGTTATAAATGGTGGAATTGTTTAATTATATTTATTTAACTTTACAAGGAACTTTCATGTAGTGGTAAAGAATTGTAAATTAATGCTCTGGGTTGACGGCCTGTTGATGTTTGTAGACAGTCATTGGGTGAATAACTCATAACTGTAAATGTTAAGTTTCTTCAAATTTTAACTTCTTTTCATTAATTTTTCGCCATTTTGTTTATTAATGTTGCTGCATTCTTACAGGAAATTGAGAAAATGTTGAATGTTACTTTGCCTTACTCTTACCAACAGCTCTTGAAAGTAATAATGTTCATCAATAATAAAGTACTGTACTATAAAACATTATGGGGGGTGGGCAGTTAACCAGTATAATCAGGGGATGACTACTTAATACTTGTAATACTGTACACTGTATCCAAGCTTACATAATACTTTTAATACTGTATTCAAGTTTATCAGTGATATCATCAATAGTTAAAGAGCTGTTAAAAATAAGGTTGCTTAAATCTGTGTTGTTCTCCACTTAAGTTGTGCTGTAATGCTTCATTTATTCAGTAGACTAGTCGACAGGTGTTCCTTAATATACAACAGTTTTATTCCTGGTAATATGTTCATTTAGTGGAAGTAATTTATATATTAATGGTTTATGTTCTGGAGGGAAAATCTTTATTCATATATAGATAAAAGTGGCATCAAAATGGGATTTATTCACTGTTTGCTTCTGTGTAGTCTAGACTTTTGTTGAAACTATCAGGTATATGTACTGTTTATTGGGGGATACCTGTAATGTACTATAGGTATAATATTTAATTTATTCGTACAGAGTTGCAACAATTCATTCCAGGATGATGACTTAAAGATGAAGGATCCAACAAATGACCCGAGAGTTTTCTGGTGAACGGGCTATTACTGCACGGCCCTACACTAGTCCAGGGTAACTCATTGTGGTTTCTTCATTAAACTCTCAACAAAGTTCAGTACAGTATTTGTAATTCGTGAACTGCCGTGTCTAGTTAACTCTAAAGTATGTATATATATATATCGATAAAGTATTAGTACAGTACAATATTAGGGATGCACCAATTAATGTAAGTTAAAGATATATCAATATTTTGTGGAATAATCAGTATTAGTAAACTAAGTATTAGCCGATGCCATTTTGCTGTGTTTTGGGTGAAGAAATTAATCGGTAAAATTTTTATTACGGGCAAAATACAGTAATTACGGAAACCAGCTTTAGTCTGTTCACTTATTATGGTCATGTCACTCGTCCGCCGATTATTGTCTCGTAGTTGTGATGGATAACATGGCAGTGTCCTCTGTGCAGATTTACAGCACTTCATTTTATGGTAATGAATATATTATCAGGCCAGACAAAGTAACTTTTATTTATTGAGAGAAAAATAATCTGGTAAAGACTGTCGCTGATGAGAAAGTTTGTTTTGTATATTGTAGCATTGTTAAAGTACATTAGATATTTATTTACCAATATTACTCAAATTAGAACTAAGAAAGACCCGGTACAATATTAACCTATAATGAACGACACTCAGTAGGTCGTTGAGGCTGGAGAGGAATTCTTGATAACAAAATTAGTCAATGATAAATAACTCCCTTTAAAGATTATATTTTATTAGAGAACGAGTAAATGCAGATTAAATGTCTCAAAATAAGTCTTAAACATTATCAAGTCTCTATTTGAGTTACAACATTAGTCCGTACTTTTTATTATATCGTACAGTAAATATTTAATGTAGACAATATACAGTACATGGTATTCTTCCTTGATGGTTGCAGCTTCTAACAGCCTTTAAATTATTTACCTATAAATAGTTGACCACTTGATTAGTGAGTTATGATAATAATTACTGCGTGTTGTGCCGGGTTGACTTAAAACACTGAAATAATGATGAAACCCAGCTGCTCTTAATATTGCAGCTTCAAGAATTCCGTAAGACTATTACTAAAGTTGATGTATTTGTGGACGGGTTCTCTACCACCAGAGTAAATTGATTTATTTAAATGCTTTATTTAACTGATATTTTACTTTGTTCATAGTCTGAGTTTGGTGGTGAGACTATATAGTAACTTCATTGTTATGCCTGCATGATAAAATTGATCAAAATTATAGCATTAACTCTAAATCTGTGTTTTGAATCTGGCGGCAGATTACTGGAAAAGTTTTAAATATGGTTATTAATGGTGCATCACTAATGTTCTTCAATTACTGTACTAGATTAAATGGATTAATGTGGCACTTCTGAAGAGGATAAAACCTTCAGTTTAGGGTCATGTTAAAATACTGTATTAGGATAAAATAGTATTAAAATATCTTACTTTAAGCCTTATAGGTAATAACTTTTGACTTTACTCTTAACTTCTTACAACTTTAAAAAATGATAATTTAATACATAAAATTTAAAATTAAGTAAATTAACTTTTGCTCAATGCTGAACTTGGTGAAATAATTCATAAATATAGATGTAAACTTGCCTGCTTTTTGTATACTTTAGAAATAATAAATTACTCTCAGCAACTTTAACCTTTAATAAACAATACTGTACTGGGCCCAAGATATTCATTGATGTAAATTTAGTTAAAATTAATTGACAAATCAATAATTCCTAGAGCATAGTCGTTGAAAGCCAAAACATTTTAAATATATTAACAAAACTATGAACCGAAGATGCAGGTTTATTGTAGTTATGACTTGGTAACTCTTATGGTTAAGCTAAGCATGTACAATATACATGGTTAGGTTAAGTTGATGTACAGTTACTGACTGATAATATTCCCTGAACACTTAGCAGTATGTTATCAAAGATCATTAGGTGAAGGATTTCAATTACCAAATTTAGATTTTTGTAAGTAATTTGTACATTTGGTCCTTAAGTGTTAAATTATCTAAAACACTACAGAACATTTAGTCATTATTATATTTTAAATAATTTTCTGGTTAAATAAATGTGATTATTAATTTTATATTTTATTTTGTACAGAAATATTATTCTGGACTTTGGTTGGTGGTTACCACCAAGCTGGACTGCCTGCTGCTGCCCTGGACCTTGCCCTGGACTACCTGCTGCCACCGCCGCGGCCCTGGACTACCTGCTGCCACCGCCGCCGCCCTGGACTACCTGCTGCCACCGCCGCCGCCCTGGACTACCTGCTGCCGCCGCCCTGGACTACCTGCTGCCGCCGTGGACACTGTCCTGTCCTGGGCTGGCCACTACTGTTGCTGCCCTGGACTGCCATGTGCTGGCCACTGCTACCCTGTGCTGCTCTGCTAAAGAAAAATTTATAATGCCATTAAGTTTCCATTAATAAATGTTTAAATGTCATTACCAGTATTCATTAACCTTTTCTTTACAACTTGAACAGAAAAGTTCAGTTTCACCTTTTGAAGCCAAATACTTTCATAAAGCATCTGAAAAATTATATATACAAATGATAAACAAATAAAATATACAAATGACACAAATATAAAACATGTATAAATATATATAACAAAGATATATAAATAAAAAAAAACAAATATGAAGAAAGCTATAAATATAATAGAAAAATAGCTATAAATATGAAAAAATAGCTATAAATATGAAAAAAAATAGCTATAAATAGCTAAAAATATGAAAAAATAGCTATAAATATGAAAAAAATAGCTAAAATATGAAAAATAGCTAAAAATATGAAAAAATAGCATTTTTTATGAAAAAATGGCTTAAAAAAACAAAATTTCAGCCAAAAATGGCCAAAAAATTTGCCTTTTTTTACCCTTAAGTGTTTTTTGAGTTTGCCATTGCCAGGACTAACGTTGAAAAAGTTTGGTAAAGGATAATCGGAAGAGTCTCCGGAGACCAGCTTTCAAATTATCATTCACCAATAAAAAATAAAAAAAAAAAGCGCAACGAACTACCTGGCCGTGGGGAGAGTAACTCAGTAGGGGCCCAGTGAGTTACTCTCCCCCCATCCAGGTAGTCAGTTATGCCTTATAATACACAGATGCCAAGTTGGAGCTCTTAAGAACGGCACAAATGTTTTACCCCTAAAACCACACAATTTCTTATTACTCAAATTTTGCCCAGGTAAAATTTTGGTCATTTTTGGACTTAGAATATTTTTAACGATGAATTTTTGGACTTAGAATATTTTTAATGATGGATTTTTGGACTTAGAATATTTTTAACGATGAATTTTTGGACTTAGAAATATTACTGTTAAGCACATCTAGATAAATACAAAAATATTAGCATAATCAGATTTAATACATGAAAAAAATTCTGACATTTCGGTGCTACTATAATATGCAGTCTACTGGGGTATTTACACTGTACGCTCTACCCTTGTTAAATCGGATAGTTGTAATTCGGCTTAATTAGTATGTTTTCAAAAAATTAATCAAACGATTTGAATTTGGAATAAATCTGAAATAACTGAGTGGCTAAAAAAATTGCCTTGGTTGCCACATACAATATTCTATTTAAATTATTGTACAAATATAAATATTTATAAAATATACTTACAATAATAAAGTAAATAATACCGCAATAAATAAATAATGTGAGATTGCAAAATGTAGATGATACTCCGAAGGTGTCATGGCCACACTGGTAAAGGAAATAAAAAAACCCTCAATGGAGAAATAAAAGATGAAATTTTGGAGCTAGAGTACCAAGACCCTCTTCAGCCAACTAACAACAAAACAAGGGAGAAACACGTAGAACAAAGGAATCAGTCTCTTGAGTTAGGTAGGGTGGGGATTAATCTTCTTGATGACAGCAGTGGACCCCAGACCCGATCCTCAATACTATTACACTTTCTAAATATCATCTATATATTATCAGTTCACCTCACAATATACAGTAAGTCTTACATTTATTTATTATTGTATTATTTACTTCATTATTACTGTTTGTACACTTAAAAAATATTTGTTTGCACAGTAATTATAAATAGAGTATTTTATGTGGCAGTCAAGGCTTGGTAACTGAGTATGTTTGTTGGTTGGAATAATGAGGAACAATCTGAACAAATTGAACAGAAAATGAATGAATAATTGAACACCAAAAATGAGAAATTGTCGAATAATATCAAAATATTTGGAACTCAGTTAATTTGTACTTTCAATAATTCTGTGGACCACAAACTGCATTAAACCCTCATTGACTCGACAAAAAGAGACTCTGGGTCACTCGAATTACTGAAAATACGAATTAACTGAATTCCGATTATTTTGACATTATTCAACAATTTCTCATTTTTTGGTGTTGAATTATTCATTCATTTTCTGTTCAGTTTGTTCAGATTGTTCCTCATTATTCCAACCAACAAACATACTCAGTTACTATAGCAGCACCAACATTTCTTTACAACCTGTCCTCATGTTATTCTTTGCCTACCTCTAACTACCCACATTCATTCGTGTATCTCCTCACCAAGTTAATTTCCTCCTTTCTCTCCTGAACCATCTCAGTTTAGCCTCCAGGTACTGTACTTCTCTCTGTTGCCAATCATCTTCCACATCTCACACAATCTTCTTTTCTCTTTTTATCTCTCTTTCCACTTCATCATTCCAGCCATCAACCACACTCAACAGAACATCTTTTATTATGGCCCACCATCTTGGTACACTGCCCCTCACTGGCTGTTTCCTAGCCTCTCAACTCACAAGAAAATGTTTCCTTTACATTCAGTTCCTTCACAATTCCCACACTCTCCTTCTTCGAACATCCACCTTCTCCCTCTCCCTCCATCTTTAAGTAACATGTCAAATACACACAAGCACCCTTAACAAGCAACTTGTTCTAATTTCCTGACAAAAATATAGCCAATCTGGGTTTCTGTGCCACCTGCCTTAGGCCTACATGGTCAGCCTACTTGCCCTCTTCTTAAACACATGTTACATACCATCCCCAAACTCAAGTGTTCTTTCACCTTCAGTATTCCTTATCCCAAAGCCTTTCCCACCATGCACACCTTCATAACCCAGCGAGACAAATTTAGAAAATAAAAAGGTTTGTTTTAACGGAGATCACTACATTATAAACTGTATCTCCTACAACAACATTAACTAGCATGACTATAACAGAATAGTTGACACTTAAGTCACTCAACAGATTTTACGGCAACATTAAATGACACCGAACTATTGAGATTGAATTCCTTAACTAAACCGTAAATACATTTAGTGTAACGTAAATGGTAAAGATATGTAAAGTACCGGAACGATTCAACAGTCTCACTAAATCATATTAATTCTAAAGTCCTTAAAAACACAAAATAATATAATAATTTCAAATCATATTGTGATGGCATTCTAAGTCCTGGTAAAATTAAAATATAAATTTAGCCAAATTATACCTGGATAAACAGTGAGAAATAAGGGTGTTGTGGTTTATAATTAAAATAAGACAAATTGTCAATCTTCCAGAGCCACAGCTAAACACCTCAGTTTAATATTGACCTCCACCTCACACTGGCTCACACTACAACAGAGTAACACCTATGATGAAACAACATTATCAGGGAAAAGATCAAAATATTTACATACACTAGACCACTTTAGATAGATAGGTATATAATTATTACCGTATGCAAAATTATCATATAAGTTTACAATTGGTTCAATCTGCATATAGCCAATACAGGTATACAGTTCAACATGTATATACACAATTCAGGTATACAGTTCAGCATGTATATAGACAATGCAAGTACCCGTATACAGTTTATGGAAAATACTGTACAGGTACCCAATGCTGTATTATACAACATAAGAATCTTTACTACAGAACAGAACTATTTGTGTCAGACCTCAGGTTAGCTTCTATATATAACCTCTGATTTAGAGACCAACAGTAGAGCACGTATGTGAGGCCACAGTCTGGGTACAGTTGTGATGCCAGGACAAATAAGGCAGCTACAGGTACCTTCTTTATCACTTAGTTAATGATCATCCCTCCCTACCATCCCTACAGCTAACTTCTGCAGGTGATGACTACCATCCCTGCAGCTAACTTCTGCAGGTGATGGCTGCCATCCCTAAAGCTAACTTCTGCAGGTGATGGCTGCCATCCCTAAAGCTAACTTCTGCAGGTGATGGCTGCCATCCCTAAAGCTAACTTCTGCAGGTGATGGCTGCCATCCCTAAAGCTAACTTCTGCAGGTGATGGCTGCCATTTGAGAGTTATGAATGTAATCCATCCTCATTTACTCAATGAAGATTATAGAGGAACAGTCCTTAGTTTTCATGACCTGCATCTGATAATGGCTGAACCACATCATCAAGGGCAAAAGTAAGTAATAAAAAAGGGCTTTGTTATAAACCATCAAGTGCCATTGAGGACGTCTGTGTTGATACAGAGTTGTGACCTTCTGAATCCTGCCAAGTTTGTAACAGGTGGGTCAGACCTGCACAGTACCAGACTCACACCACCGACTTAACATCAAAATATTTATCATTGTCACCTCAGAGATCCACTACATCCTCACACAATAATAATTCTTGGCTTTTCCACAATAAAGGCCAGAAGGAAGATGGAGTGGCAAGAGAAGGCCGCCTTATAGTTGTGTGTGATCAAGACTCATTCATCGGTAGCATAAATGTTGAAGCTCGCTATGGCTGAGTCAGCATTAAATTATGATTCACATTTGTATAAGTTAACGTAGCGACAACATAACTACCAGTAATGAGCAGTTTGGGCAGTTGGTCTGCTAAAACTGTACAGTATAGGAGGAAACTGTAGTTCTTGTACCAGCAGAAAACCTGCCATGTTTGGTAGTGAGGGTAACATCTGTCCCAGGCTGGGGAATGAACCCAGGACACAGTAATGCACCACTAAAGATATACAACTCCTGATGTATCTGAGAGACAATCACCAGTGTTTTGGTATAAAAACAATAAGCAATATTTTCATGGTTCTATATCACTAAAGTGGTCTAGTTGCTGAATATATTGGACATTTTCCTGCAAATATTTGTATTCCAGGTATTAATCACATGCATTGTCAACTGTCTATCATGGTTAGTACAGTAGTTCTGTCTACAGTACATATAAGACAGACATACTGTAGACAGATGGACAGAAAGATGTAGAGAGATAGACTGAGAGATATACCATATTTCCCACCATATAAGACATATTTTTAACCTAACAAATGTCTCCATAATTCACCCTACATCATATATAACTGTATACATATACACCAGGCCAAGCTGTGTTATTGTCATTTTTCAACTCTTATTTTAGGGTAGATACTATATGTAATTTTATTCATTTGTTTATTACTGTTATATGCACCTGCAGTCATTCATACAGAGTGTATAAAAGAAATGATTACCAAAAGGTAAAAAAAATAAAGAAAATAAAAACTTCTGATGTCCATGAGAGTTAGTGGTGGATCGTGGGAGAGGAAGGGGGTAGGTGGGAATGGTTACAGGGATCTAAGCCTCTCCCTACCAGGCCAAGCCGAGAGCTGCATCATTGTTATTTTTCAACTCGTAGTTTTCGGTAGATATATGTAGTTATATTTACCTTTTGTTAGCTGTTACATGCACACACAATCATTCAGAGTTAGCAAAAAAAATTAAAAGAAATGATTATGAAAAGGTCAATAAACATTTATTACGTCGGCAGGAGTCAGCCCACGAGGGGGGAGCACACCCGTCTCCTACATCTTTAGTGAAACAATTGTCAAATGGCAAGGCAGTACTTTTTCCTCCCTTTTATTTATTATTATTATTTTTATTCATTCCTCACATTTACGGAGGAATACATTAGACTGTAGAGGGATAAAGACGCCACACTTATCCACACATTCTTGAAATTCAATGACGTGGTTGTGTGAAATGGTTTGCAGAGTAAAATCCGTGAACTTTTCTGAGACTATACAGTAAACCTTTCATGCTATATCAGTGGTTGCCTTTAATATGGTGAGAAATACAGTACAGTAGTATAGATAGATAGACTGAAAGTTAGACAGAAAGATAAAACAGAATCATCATCACCATCCAAATCATACAGCCATTTTGCACACCATCTCTTGCAGTCTGTCTTGTCAGGTTCTAAGATCATTTCTTACAATCTCTCCCCATGTCATTCTTGGCCACCCACCACTGGCTCTCCTCCTCACCACATTTATTGTAGACTCATGCACCACTTAACCCAGCTGGTCTCATCCATTCTCTCCACAGGCCTGATCTCAGTCTACTTTTTCGTAAATCTTGGCCGATACTCTCAATACCCAGCCGTCCTCTTACCTCTGAGCGGGGATTCTTATCTTTCAGCGTCACAGTACACATCCACCTCACCATTCTCATTTCAGCTCACTCAAGACTGCATATGTCACCCTCTTTAACTGCCCATGTTTTCACGGATATATAACACCACACTTCTCACACCAGTTGTATACATTTTTCCTTTCATGTGATGGGAAAGTCCTCTTGCTGACAATAAAGACAACAGTTCCCTAATCTTCCTCCAGCCATTTCTGACTCTTAACAATGAACAGAACCCTCTCCAGCACTGATCTTGTCACCCAGGCAGCAGAACTCATCCATGACTCACAACACAGCAGCCTTCAGCACCCCCTCCAGCACTGATCACGTTACCCAGGCAGCAGAACTCATCCATCATCCATGACTCACAATACAGCAGCCTTCAGCACCCCCTCCAGCACTGATCACGTCATCCAGGCAGCAGAACTCATCCACACAGTCCAGGAATAATCTTCAGTGTTGAGTTTCTTCAGTCTTGCTGTGGACACATATTTACCTGCACATACATAACACTTACAGTCAGCAACATCCAGCAGTCTGCCATCCACTCCACTGTACCTCTTGTGTACACACCTTCCTTACTCACTGTACTTTGTGTACCCACCTTCCTCACTCACTGTACCTCTTGTGTACCCACCATCCTCATTCACTGTACCTCTTGTGTACCCACCTTCCTCACTCACTGTCAATATCTTTCTTACTGATAGCATAGATATAGATAAGACAGATACTTGTATAGACAAAGACAGTCTGACAGATGCTATAGATACCAAAAGACAGACTGACCGACATACAGGTATTGAAAGACTGATAGAAAGATATAGAGAAGCAGATAGATAAATATAGACAGTTAGAAAGACAAAAAAACATACCTGTAACAGTAGTGTCTCCATGATCCAGTTGTTAATTTCTCAAGGGTTTAGTCGTTACTCATCTGTAACAAACAAACAAAGAACATTTTATATATACACAACAGTTTATGATAAAATATGTCCATGAATTAATAGTTATCCAGTAGGTGTTTGTTTTATGCAAGTTTGGTTTAGGTGAACTTTCTTGGGACTGTAAACCGTGCATGCTTGAGAGACTCAGTAATTTTTGCATTAAAATGTAAGAACACAGCATAAATGATGTTTTAAATAATTTCAGTGCATTTTATTATTTCGAGGTTATTAATTAACACTTATTTACTCATTTTCTTTTAAATTTTCAACCCAGATTATTAATATTCCCTTCTAAATCAGTGGTACATTAAATACAATGGGAAATACAGGAGTTTAGACATATAGCTGGGTAATATACATGGCTTGGTTGACGGACAGACACAGCAAGAGATATAAAAATATAAATACCCCCTGTACTTGGTAGATGCTGACAGATATAGATAAGCCATGAGGAGAGATAGATATACTGCACTGTACTGTACTGTGCAGGGGTCACCAGGTACGAACAGGTTCTGTTCCTGAGGAAGTTCTCAAGTTGGATTTGTACATAAGTCGGAACACATGGTATGTGCATACCGTACTTACAGAACAATGTTTAAAATCCCACTATACCATAACGTAAGTCCTTATACAGTTGGTCCTCATATTACGCGGTTAATGTAACCCGGAGGGTACCGCGGAAAGTGAGAAACGCGTAAAGTGAATAACATAACATATGGGATTAATTGAAATGGAGTCCGGGCTGATCCCCAAACTCCACTTTTTGACGACACACAACTATGTTGTAGTAAAAATATTATCTTAACTTTATGATGGCATGCACACACAATCAATAATTAAGAGAAATATCAATAATATTAGGTTTTTTAACACTTACATTAGTAGAAAAGATGGCTGGGCACACGGGGATGGGCGGTTGGTTCCGAGGCAGAGGGCAGATTATTGGCCCTCACCTGTATCACTTGTATCACTATCCACCACAGAGGCTTGCAGGGCCTCTTTGTCAAACCCCCCAAAGTTCATATAAGTCCATATCCTCACTATAATTATCACTATCACTGACTTGGGCCGGCTGTAGTGGGTGGCGGGTGAAGAACTCGGTAATGTTTTGATGACTGGGCGACCTTGTGCGCACCATTTTCGTGCCTCTTACACAACATGGCGGATGGCGGGAGGTTTGGATCCAAAAATGGCGCGGCTTGCCAGCCGCTCTCCGCGTAATGGGGTTCACGACCGCGGAATGTGAAAATGTTAGGTTCTGGCAAGGCACCGCGTTAACGGTGAAACGCGGAATGCGGGACCGCGTAATAGGAGGACCAACTGTATACATCCAAAATCATTTAATTTAAGAAAAAAGAAGAAATAGAATGACAAAATACAGTAAATGAAAGTAAAAAATAATTCATCAGGTAAATACAATACTGTAAATTTCAAGCTTAACCCCGTTTGTATCGGTGGGCGTTCGTAAGTCGGTGACCCCCTATACCGTACTGTACTGTACTGTATATAAATTGACAGAGTGACAAATATTTGTACTGATATATAGATTAACAGATATAGATAGATAGATTGTCTGATAGATAATAGATATATAAATTGATAAATATAGATATGGAAAATATACTGAAAGGCACATAGAGACGGACAGACAGAAAGACAGAGACACAAAGATACATTAGCAGTTTGACAGACAGAAAGACAGAGACACAAACATACATTAGCAGTTTGACAGACAGAAAGATATAAAAAGAAACGCAGAAATGACGAACAGGAACACAGTTACAACTTGTCCACAGTTTGATGGGAATAAAGATTTCCTCTATAGGTTATGAGAGCTGCCCCTTAAGTTTACCTTGCCATAGGTGGTGGTGGTGCCAGTGGTGGTGGTGGTGATAGTGATGCCACAGCTTTTGTTCCACGCTCCAGTTGGTCATTTTCAGCTATGACAGAGCAGTTCAATTACCCAAAGTTTTGTTGTAACATCTCCTGTAACAAATAAAATATCATAGTTACGTACTGTACTATAAAGAACTTGGGAAGGTTAGGTTAAAGGTTATGTTAGATTCTTTAAGAGGGCAAAGGAGGTAAGTCAAGTCCTTCAATTTCTTCTGGTTAGGTTGGATTAGACAAGTAGCTACGTGTACATACTGATTTTTGAGTTCTTAGGTTACGTATTTTATCTTTTTGTTTGGCAAAAAGTTATTTCCTCCACCATTTTTTAGATGTTCTTGATAAACTGAAAAAACGTTTCTTCTATTGAAAAGCTTCCTAACTCGGCTCCATAACTCTTGCACCTGTTCTTAAATAGTACACTTTTTAAAATTATCTGTAATAGTTTAAGTTAGGATTGATTTAATCAGTTTTTTGCATGTTTTACCCCACAATTTCTCTGTATTTCAATGCCCTGCCTGCTTTGTGTGATCAGAATTGCCAGAGTGCTGCAACAGCACCGAGTGTGAACTCTTTCAAGACCAGACTTGACCTGCACTGGAGCAGGTACAGACAATTCAGGAGCCAGTGCAAGCCCAGTACTTGCCAACAATGCTTTTGACAGAAACGCGACCAACTGCCCAAGCGCCTAACGAGCCAATCAGTAGCAAAGAAGATAAAAGTGAGCAAAAAAAGCAATAGGTTCTATGCACTGTAATTTTGATTTTCTTACTTAGGATCATCCAAACAACATCTAAAAATTTGGTGCAATTCCATTAAACCCTTGTGTTGCATCATTACCTCCTGCAGTACACTGTTGGAGTGAGGCAGCTGCTTTACCGTGACTATCATTATCTTCAAAATCACTTAACACAGACTGACAGTATATTTTTACTCTACGTTGACAGTTTCCTGCAGTCAACATTAAAGCATACAGTCATAGTATTCATGTCCTCGTTTAGTTCTGGCCCAACAGATGAGACCCACAAGAGAACTCACTGCTTCATTAAACTATATAAAATGAGTTACTGGTATAATAACAAACATACATACCTGCATCAGTTATCTTCCAATTAACGTGATTGTCTATTGAGTTAGAGGAGGTTCAGGTGAGTGTGTTAATTAGAGGTTCTGTTCAGGTGAGTTTGTTGACAGCTTTGGGTCTGACAGTGTTGCCAACTGCCTGCTACTTTCGCCAGGTGTTGACAGTGTTGCCAACCGTAGATTCTGGAGCAAAATTTCTTGTTATTTAGGAAAATTTATGTAGATCTTGATTTAGTGACAGTTAATGACGGAATTATTTTTCGAAATGTTTAACCGTTAACCTAAATAAATGGGAAAATGACGTTCGTGTGGTTAAATCACCTTTTATCCTCTTCACCACTGATTTATATGACAACCAATTTTCCTCCCAGTTTTCCTGTACGAAAACTGCTGCTCTACTACCTTACTTTCACTCGTTTGTTCTATTTTCACTTAGATTAATAGTTTACCATACAGATTAAACCTAGTATATTGACAATAAGGTTATCTTAGGGGTAGAGTTAGTAGTGATAGGTGGCCTTCTCTCACCGCCACATGTCGACGCCTCAGGTCATGGGGACGTAGCCCGCCCATAACAGGTGAGAGAATATCTACTGTAATGTGTTTTACTTACTATACCACAATGACTGTCAGATATTTCCTTAATCATTACCGAATATGACAATTAAACTATTTGTACGTACCGGTATTATTATCCATCAATACTGTAATTTATGTCACAGGTCACAGGTATGTTCAGTGGTGAATGTGGTGGCCGTGGACCACCAGGTGTCATCAGAGTGTCAAGGAGTGAGGTTTACGTCTAGGGCTCTGTAATCTGTACATGTATCTAGTTTTCATATTTATGTACGAGGATATTTCAGATAAATTTATACCCTGAATTTTTGTGTCTATAGTGATATTTTATGGGGGAAAAATATAACATATGAATTTATAATTGTTCCATTTTTATTAGTGCTTTTAATTGGTGAAAATGCTGTGGTAAGTTAATTATTATACAGCGTGTGTTCTTATTTGACCAATTTGGAATACTGTCAGTTGGTGTTACAGGCAGTAGTAGCAAGCTTGCCTCTCATCATGTGTCCTGAGCTCAATCCTCGACTGTCCAATGCACGAACAATTTCTGTACAGGTATCATAATTGTGACGTGATTATGCCTGGGGCTACTGACAGGTAAATTTAATTAGCAGGACACGATATGTGTATTTGTATCTTGCTCTTACGATAACAGTGTTTTTATTTTCCTAAACATTGTTATTACGATATAAAACACATCACTGGTGAAATAGGAGTGGAACCTAACAAAATCTTAACTTATCCTAATGTAATCTAAGCCAAATCTAACTTAATTTATTGTGATCAAACCTAACTTATCCTAATCTAACCTAACCAATAATATACTGTACTAGGGTTCGGTTCCTAATAATCCTGAAATTCAATTATTCTTATTCTTCTTTTCTAATAATTAATCTGTAACGTACAATTCATTGAACAAAAGTTTACTAAAGTTCCATTATGTGACCCTTATGTTATTAAAATTTATATGGCTAAGGTAAATTTCTGAATAATTATTATTACTATTATTATTATTATTAATATTATTACTATTAATATTATTATTATTGGCGCCAACCATATATCAAACAATTTTATCTTCACAATCAATCGTTGAGACAAATTAAGACACTTTTCTTCTCTAATGTTCCCCGCGCGGCCCTGTACTAGTGTTATTGTTATTGTTATGATTAGTTATTTAATTAAAGTGACACTCTTTAATACTACGGTCACACCTTTAAACTCATTCAAAGTTATTTAATTCCGGCACTTTAACTCATTCAAAGTCATTTAATTCCGGCATTTTAACTCATTCATGAAAATGTTTATTTACTTACGTTTTCTTTGTTGAGATAAAACGATAAAAGAAAATGAAACTTTTGATGGGATGACTACTGTAATCTTTTATTATGGTTGTAAGAATTAGCAATTATTTTAATTTAGTGTACTTTATTTTACTTTATCCTATTTGCCACTGATCGTCCTGTTAAACGCTTGGGAGATTAGTCACGTCTCTGTTAAGCACTGTTAGCAGGCATAGGCATAGGCAGGATTTTTTCCAGGGGGCTACAAGAAAGCAAGATAAGACCTGACAGTTACTTCAAAATAAGTGTATACATCCAGGTATACACATAGATTTTGTGAAGGCTTTAGACAACGTACCCCATGAAAGGCTGAAGATTAAACTGGAAAGGTATGTGGATTGGAGACTTTCTTCAGGAGTGCAAGCAATGTGTGGTGATTAATAACACGAAATCGCCTATATTACCCGTGACAAGTGGAGTAATATAATTTGCATATTGTGAACAAGGACTGCAGAAAAAGAAAATTTCATTTTTTCCAGGGGGGGGGGGGCGCAAGTGTACCCTCCTGGGGGCACCCATGCTTTACACTGTTCTGGATTAGTGACTTCTCCATCCTTGAGTTGTGATCTTTTTTACTTTTATCCTCTTCACCACTGACCGGTTCGTTAGCCACTTGGGCGATCGGTCACGTCTCTGTTATGCAGCATCCAGGGATGGACAGTCTCTCCTTTTCTTCGTCGCCTTTGCTTTTGAAATATTGTTCCTAATGAGGGACATGTAACTTTGGAAATACCCAAATCCCTATCTCTTATTAAGGGGGAACTATATCCATAATACTGTACGTGAATAGTAAATATATCTAATGGCCAGGGTACCCAACGTTGCTCGGGTGTGTTTTGAGGAAGTAAGGTTAACAATAATGGAAAATATTTACACAAAGTAATTATTTTTGCTTAAAACTGACTGATACTTATATTACTGCAGCGACAGTATCAGGAGCAGCAGACCTACAGGTGTTATGAGAGGCTTATCCAAAGTTATACACACACCATGACAAGTTACCAGAGAAGAGAATCACTCAACAAGCAGAGCAGATCCTGGCGACCACCTTACCTCATTCTGGTGTTGGTAGGTGTCCCTCTATCCCTCACTGACTACCTCCTCATATATTACTCCCTCACTCCATCATACATTACTCACATTCCTTTACTCACAATTTGATTTTCCATAATTTCAAGGGTCAACGTCTCAAAATTCTTTGTGGTTTTTACTTCTGTTAAGAGTCTGATCTGCTCTTATATTGCTTACTGTATCTTTTGTAATTAACATATCACCCTGTGTCACTGATATATTTTTTATATTACAGGTATAATACAGTGGAACTACCTGTACAATACTAACATCCCTATATTTCTCCTTGGTAGGTAGTAATGGTAGTGTGTGTTGTGGGTCTGCTGACACTGCGACCAAGTATTAAGGCAGGTGAGTATTGTGGTAACTTGTGGGATCTACAAATTTCCTGCATTACATAACAGGATATTCAATATTACTTACAACTATGCTTCTGGGTATGTTTACAATTTCAAATAAAGTTTTGTTGTCTGGGCATAAGATTGTAGTACAGTACAATCAATCATACAGTCTTTTATAAATTCTTACAAATGTCTAATTGTTGTTTTTAATATTGTGGAAGATCTTGTCATGGGCTGATCTTTTGGCATCCCAGTAACTACAGTGTAGATTGTCTCAGAAAAGCTCAGCATACATGGGAGTCACATTTGAAGGTCTCAGAAAAGTTTAACGTAGATGGGAGTCATGCTTGTATTCAAAAGCTGTCATGTGGGGCACGTAGCAGTATGTCGTAAGTTTATCTTATTACAGATGATACATATTCCCTGGAGGAGGACACTGAACCCATATTGAAGCCTCACTCTCCCACTGGCCAAACCCACAGCTACCAGTTCCGGGCCCCGCTTCCTATGTGGGGCCAAGGAGATCACAACGAGGTAGCGACTTTCAAAGTTGTACGTGTGGAGTTGTAAGAACAGTATAATAAAGGGGAGGGGATAGTATTGGATAAATTTAAAATAAGCTCTAGAATGAAACTTGGCAGTGCAGCAACAAAATCAGTCAATAACAACAGTAAACAGTTAGCAACAACAGAAAGTCAGTAACAACAGGAACAGTAACAACAGAAACAGTCAGTAACAGTAAAGAGGGTAAATAGAAAATGTAGGGAGGGGAGATTAGACTTGAAAGTGATATCCCCGTTAGTCGGAATAGCCAGAATAATTCGTGCAGAGCTCTTCTGACAATGAGATTTGGGGGTACAGCTCAGGTAAGTCCACAGAATCTGTTATTTATTTTCATTACCGTATGTTATTTACAGTACAGTATTTGCTTTCCTCAATAAACTTTCCGACACTATGAGTACAGTACAGTAGAATTGTAATGTTCATGAGAGGTGAATACTGTACCAGTGTACCTATTATGTGTTCAGTACAGTACAGTACTTGGTAATCATGTAGTGTCATCCCTATGGAGTTACTAATGTACAGTATTTGTATCCGCTAGTTGCAGTTCGGGCCCCTGTCTGGAATTCCAATACTTATGTTGGTTACCTCAGAAGATTTGTCAATAATACAAAGGTAAGAATTTACTTGAGATGAATTTCAATATATTATGTTTCTTTATTAACTTACATATTGCTATTTACTCTGACAGTGTCTTGCTTGGAACTTGCAGGGTTTAAGGGGAGAAATTTGCTAAAACTCCTTGACATAATGTGTTTGCAATTTTATGGATAGGAGGAGGTTTAACAAATTATGCTATTAAGTAAAAAAATAAAAAATAAAGCCACCTGAACGGCTAGTAAGCTGATAATTGGTGAAATGGTAACGTGTATTAAATTGAATAGCTACCATAGTCTTTTATTAATGATGTTCATGAGTATAAAAAGTTATGCTGGAGGTGTTTTGGTAATTCTTAAGTGCTGTAGTTGCTCACTTTAATTCTTTTATGATTACCTCCTGTATATTAAATTTTAATGCATAAAACCTGTTGTCTTGTGTTCCATAGGGATATAGTAAATTACTTTAGAGGTCAGTGAAAGAGGTATTGTACAAACTTACTTCAGGTATTACAGTCGTACAGTAATTGATGACCTGTATCAAATATTTTCTAAGGTGTTATGATTTATGTATGGAAAGCCAAGTGAAGGAGGTAAGGGAATATATTTAAATTTATTTTGATTCATTTGTTTCTCTTTAGTTTTACATAAACATCACTAGGATATCCCCCATATCCTAGTGATGTTAATGTAAGACTTAAGTGATTAGAGGTGATTTACGTACACTCGCTCAAGAAAAATCTTTACGACTTTGTGAGAAACAATATAACACAACCGATGAAGGAATTTGACATCCCTATTTAGACTACAGGAGTCGCTGTGTTCATTTGGAATGAGTACACATTACATAATTTTTTTACTGTCTTCTGCAGATCTATTGAAAGTGTACTGCAAGGAACAGCCAGGAGTGGGATGCACCTTACTGTCTCTGTACTGGACCCATCTGAGGAAGTAATGAGTCTACTACAGCAATATCCACTCAAGATCCATGTTATTAATAGTCCCTTCAGGTCAAGTGGCAATAAAAGGTTTCTCAGTAAATTCATCCATGGTTTGTCAGTTGTGGATAACTTAAAGAACATAATTGATGCTTTTTCGGGTACAAATGTATGTGTAAAAGATGCCATCAGTCCAGTAATTAACACCTTGAACACTGGGTCGAATATGACTGACACAGGAACCCGTCGTCCAACTGTAGAACAATTAGAACGTGAACGAGGTGCTATTTTTACCAGTCATCCTTATAACCCTATGCATCGGAAAGCTGTAATAAACTCCAGAGAAGAAGAATGGAAAGTCAATGCAGTGGAAAGTGTAGGTGAAGACTTGTCAAGGCAGAAAGGAAATACCAGTAAGCAAGAAAAAAGATCACATTGCCAGAAGAGTAAGAACTTAAAAGAAGCTCTTAAGTTTGTGAAGGCATCTTTTCCAGAGCTACAGTTCCTCATGCTGTTGGAGACAGGCTATGCTCTCTCTCCAGATTTTGTTAGGTAAATATATTGATGGCCCAACAGTCTCACATCTGCATCTTCTTCAGTTAAAATAATACTGTAAGGACTCTATATATAATGACGTTGCATTTCATGAAAACATGATGTTAGGTAAAACAACACTCAATCACTATTTACTACCAAATTAATGACAAATATTTACGATACATTCCTAGGAGCATCTTGTCCACACCTATGTATTATACTGTATCTAAGGGCTTCTTTAAGTATAGGTAATAGCAGTAATAATGGCACTGTACACTTGATACATTAAAAATATTTTACAAATGAACAGAATACAATAATTGTTATTAGATCTGGGTATAAAAGTTGTGTACAGTACAGTACTCACCAATGCATTTTGTCAGACCACCATTTGCTGTCACCCCTAACTGGCTCTCCTTCGTCTCCAGTAAACACTCCTAGTTGCCTTGGCTCCTGTTAATGAAATGGTGGAATGAGCAGAAGTCTTTATCCTGTGTGTATTCTTGAGAAGCTGTGATCAATGACAAACTGATGTTCACCATTGCCTCCACATGTACACTCAGACTGATGCCTTTCCATGATTGCTTGACCACATTATCACTTTGTTTTTTTGCAGACATTATTGGTCAAAAATCAGTTTAAAAGAGTTAGTACTGTACCATGGTGGAGTAAACACACCCAGGCAAGAGGCAGACACTGATTGGTTGAGTGGTATACGGTGTCTCTCTCATTGGTTAAGCTCGTGGCTCGGAGTAAAGACGAGATCATTGTGTGTTGTATAATTTCATGGGGCATTTCGAAAATGTATTGTAGATTTTAATATTTTTTTCTTCATTTTAAAGTAAAAATTTCCCCTAAAATAATGAACAGTTTAATAGGTAACATCCCATTAGGTAAAAGATGAAACCCACAATGGCAGACAAAATGTTTATTCTTTTAGGTATGTCTATGATTATTATTTTTCATCATAAATTACCATCATTGATAGTAGAAAAACAAGAGACCCCTGTTAAATATGTACCATTATTAACTTTGCAATTGGTATGTTTGGTTGTCAGTTATTACAAACAGACTGTTGAGGCCATGAAGGAAGATCCATCCATCTACTGTATCTCTGCTCACAATCCTCTCGCCTCAGCCTTCACGTCTGGAAATGTGTCAAGAGTATATCGTTTTGACCACTTTGTCGGGAAAGCAACTTTAATTCCTTCAAAAGTCGTCAGTGAAATTTTAAAGGATTTTGTGATCTATCAAGACAAAAATTCATTGGAAGAAAAGTCAGCTTTGGTAGGTGTATAAAAAGGTTGCATACAGTAATTCTTGTCTTTTGCTGTCTTCACAAAGTATCAGCTG
The DNA here is from genome assembly GCA_958450375.1 of Homarus gammarus. Lineage (NCBI taxonomy): Eukaryota > Metazoa > Arthropoda > Malacostraca > Decapoda > Nephropidae > Homarus > Homarus gammarus. Next base: position 446,158 of record CAUDMG010003540.1, on the reverse strand, counting down.
ACACACTGTACAGTCAACTACTAAAGTCTGTTTGCCTCTCCCCCTGAACCACGAATCCTGAGATTCGGACTCATGAATCCATAGCATTTATGGACAGAATAACGCTGCTTCAGGTTCACGAGTCTGAATCTCGTGGTTCAGGGGGAGTTGACTGTACATACAATATTCAGATTAACATCTTTGTTTTCAACTGTTTAGATGTGTATAATTGTCCTCCCAGATTGTACTATAATTGCCATTGTAACATATTTTCAGAATCATATTTATTACTGAGTAAAGGCATTGTCTGTGCCAAGTTATTTGACAGTTTACCTAACCTTCACTATGGGGATGCCACTTTAATATTTTATTTGGCTAATACCAGACATTATTCAGTACGGAGAGTATCCCGTAAACAAGGGGTTTCTAATTATGGAAGATGGAGGGAATGTCTAATATTTATGTAAGCGCTTCAGAATAGATTGTCATACTTCAGGAGTCTGTGGAGGTATGGCTCTCGTGGTGGAGCAGGAGGCGGAGGCGTGGCTGTGTTGTACCTGATGTGCCAAGGATATGTCGTCTGTATGAACCAAGTACCAGTGACACTTCTACAGAGATGAAGGCAATGCACGAGGATAAACACGACCCACTGTGCTCTCAAGAATCTCATGTCACTCTTGTTAACTCTTCCAGGTAAAGCCACATGTAACATTTAGGTGTAAACCATTGGATGAATACTCCATGTACATTTAGTGTAGTTAGTTTACTGTTAGTCTCCCTGCTTGTAGAAGACTAGGCATTAACTCAAACACTTTCACAATATTTTTATAATCAAGACTTTATACTTTCATCTTTGTCTGTGAATACTTTTAAAATATTTGCTAAGTTTGAGTAATTTTATGAGTACCTGTACAATATTATTCAATGCCACTTCATAAATCCAACTTTCTTTTCATTCTAACCATATATCATAGGTAAGAGTTTTTTGAACTCTAGAATTATAAATTATACAGGAATTTATAAGTTACATACCAGCATAATTGTTATGTATTCATTTTCATGTACAGTATATCCCATTTTTATTAGACTACTTCACTACAAGTACTGTCAAGATATCTTCTCTGCCATCACAGCCGCTGAGCCACTTGGCGGAAACACTATTGACTGCAATGATCCTCAGTTCTTCCCAGAGAAAATGGTACAGTATCAGTTTATGTCTACAATCAGGCACATGCACAGTTAGCGCTCAAGGGGGGCTCGAGTCCCTGCCAGTTACGAAGTGCCCTCCTTGATTTTTTTTCAATCATCAGTAACAAGAGGGTAGGGTATTCACGAGCCATGAAAAAAGAGGCAGATCAGCCCATTTAGGATGCAAAGAACTTAGGGAATAAAAATCCTCTTATAATAACCTAAATCCAAGTATAAACACCCTGCTATCATATTATATGTGGTGCATCAAACATTGAAAGATCTAATTTGTTTTAGCCATAGTTGAGCTGTAAAGTAACATTCAGTGACCCTGTTTCTTTAGTTTAAGTTGTAAATAAATGGTCTAATAATGTCATTGTATGGCATGTGATTCATCTACACATGAAGATGAAGTACATACAGTATTGACTAACAGTATTTTATAAAGAAGCAGTTTGTATGTTGCTTTTATTGCATATTAATTATATTTTCATTAAAAAATCATAAAATATACCAAAATTCCAGGGACATTCATAGCAAACTGCATATGGCCTCAAAGAGATCAGATTTAAAAAAAAAAACCCGAGGGGGGGCTTGCAGCACCCCCTGAACCCCCCCCGCTGTAAGGGGATGGTGCCCGTTTTTGCAAACTCTCAGCTCCCCATCTGACAGATCTTGTGCATATCCTTGTCTACAATTGACCTTTTTCCTAACATTAAATCTTACTTTGGAAATAATTTGGTATGATTATTTTTGTTATCTTCATAACCTGCTTCTGATACAAGTCTTCATACAGAGTTAGTCATTCTGTAACCATGTTTGTTTTTTATTATTTACTCCTATACATACAGCATTATCTCTTGGTTCTGATGATGCCTAGAGGAAAACAGATTTGGTTATACACATATTGTAACACTTGCTCCAAAAAGCGCCTTTATGGAGGGGTCCGATAATTTTCACAATGAACACCGCGACTCCTGTTATCTCGATAGAGTTTTCAAAATCTTCATCCATTGTGTCATATTGTCTCACGCAAATTGGAAAGATACTTTTTGGAGAGCGAGCATGTACAATGACCGGTGATTATTGTGTTGTAAGTTCTCTCTCCCAATTACTCCAGAATGCCTCGATATATGCTGTTTACATAAAAATGGAACATTATGCTGATGACTTAACCTTTCATCATATAATGAAGGTAAGTGATACAATCAATAGATCATTAATGTACCATACTTGTGACTTAAATGTATTATAATGTTTCATTTGTACAATACAAGTACGTAACATTTTGGCACAACATTTAAAGAGTTGTTTAGCATGTCAGTGTTTATATCTCTCTGACACCTGTAAGGGAAATAATAGGAACTATTATGGTTTTCTGACCTTCACCAGAATTTAACTAAATTTTGTCCTCCTTTCTGTTATAATCATCCTCCATTAACCAAAAACTGTCTGTTCATTTCATTCTGTCCAACTTCTGAACTGTATAAAAGCATTTTCAGCCTTTTGTGTACTGTATTTTTTTTCTTCAAAATTGCAAATTTAAAAATTCTGACTCAGGGATGGTCGGTAAATCAAAAAGTTTAGGAAAGATTTTGCCCTTGCCAACATGCTTATATACTCATAAGGTGTGATAGTTGCAAGAACCAATTATTTGGGATTATTTTTCAGTGCTTTGGCCTCACCCTGGCATCACCAGTTGGGTACTTCGAGGGCATTTTTCAGTTTACATTTCGTCACAGGACTATGCTTGTCATGAGCATACCGTACTCCAGATTTGCGTGGGTATATCTTTTTTTTTGTTTATTAATATACAGTACAGTACAGGTATTCCTCAGTTAACACCTGTTTGTATTATACACTTTTGTTTTTACACTGTTCACCAATTAAGAAACATTTACTGTCACCATTTCCAATATTTACTGTAAGTAGAAAGAGGTAAATAACTACAGTACATTGTTCATTACTTCAGGTGCACAGGGAGTTTCCTAACACCCTGTACTGTACTGTATAATATTACACTAATATTTAAAGGGCTCTTATTATAATTCCTGCTACACAGTTTTATTGAGGCTTTGCTTGGTATCTTGGTATTACAGTATTTTTTTCTGAATTTTCTTGAGCCTTAATATGTAATGTTTTATTGAAACCTTTAATCTGACTGTGATCACTGTTCACCTGTTTTATTAGGCCAGCACAGATGGTGCGGCATCATCTGCTGGTCTAACACACAATATTATACCAATTCTTACCCTAAACAACACATTTCACTCATCATTCAGCACTCCCTTTGTTTACACTAACTATTTGAGGAGATAACATTTTTTTTTTGTTAAATTTAGTGGATATTTTTCTTTCTTTCAGACCATCTTTAAAGAATCCAAATGCTGTAATAGTTGCAGGCGCCCCAGTGTTGTATGACCAAAGTGAGAAAAATTATATGAAGAGTAATCATCAAAACATTACCTTTAACAGAATTTTAGTGACACAACATATTGTATAAATATTACTGTATTTATAATTATGGTACGACTTATGACTGTAATGTACTGGTATCATTGTTGCTTAATCACAATGACAGGGTTAAGGGCTTTGAGACACTTTATGGCCATCTTCCTAAACCACTACAAAAGATGTAGCAAAAGATACACATTACCAATTTTAAACAATACAAACTAAAATAATTTGCATTTATTAAAATTTTATATTTTTGGTACATTCCGAATACACAAAAGTGAAGAATCAAATATTTTATTAAGCTTGGTGTAAAGTAGCTGGCAAGGAGAGGATCAGTTTTGTTCTTTGTTATCAAGAAGAGAAAATTAAATCAACTTATATCATTATCCAGAGTCCAGCTATTATTCAACAAATCACATTCACTTCTCACCGTCTCTAAAGACAAAACTATTCTGAACTATGTATACAGTATATGCTTTTGTTTGTCAACTCTTGACAGTTTCTCACAGCCAACATAAGTATTAATATGACACATGTATTTTTAAGCACAAGTGAAAGGTTAAAATATGTACAAGAATGTCATAAATAATCCTACTTGGAGCCACGAGCAGTCACTTTCTGATGCAGCATTTCATTTCTATTAATTTCTTGTCCGAGTAAGTGGACAGTCTTGGCGTACTGTCGGTTCAACTCCTGTAAGCGACCAAGTTCATCACTGAGGGCATTACGGTGAACTCTCTCTTCCACACGTCTCCGCTCCAGCTGAAAACAAATCATTGTCATAGTTGTCAATAAGAGAGGAAACTGATAACATTATATAAAGTACAGTACTGCAGTCATGTGAACAATGTCAGGGACTTTTTTAAGGAATTTTTACTTGCGAGTCACATTTAATAAGGGGGTACAGTATAGTACATACATACAATATAGTTATTGTGGTTCATTTGCAACAAAATTGTGAAATATACCATAAAACCCTTTTACCGAAGTAGTTTAAATCCTGATCATTTTATATAGTGAAGTAACTGCCGTGCTGCCGGACGATGACGGTAGAAGAACTTCAGGAAAAAAATATATCGTGTCTGTTTTAATTATAAAAAATATTCTCATCAGAAAGGTGTGGCTTGGCAGGCCATTTGAAAATCTTGTGCGATCTGTTTCATAATTCATAAAACACGGTAAGAGACTAAGAGCAAGTTAGTTTAGGTGTGAGTAAAGTAGTTTTTTTTTTTTTACATACCAAGTGACAAGTGGACCAATAGAATACATCTAGTAGACCAAATTCAAGGGCTAATGAGCCAAATGGCTCACCAGTATATACATGTTAAAAAAGTCTCTGAATAATGTCATGGCAAAATCTAGGTCACACACCTTGGAGACAGAATTATTAATAAAGATGTGAATGTTGTAAGCTAAGTGACTTGTAATATTGGTGTAATGGATCCTGGGAGCATCAAGCCTAACTATCAGGTACAGTGTATACAACACCTTTGTCTGGACCCAAAGACTTTAAACACTGATCATTACATACACAAGAGGTGCCACTAACACTCCAAATATGTACAAGTTTAGAAATGATATAGGGTACAGTACTGTAAATATACACAAATTATTGATATACTGTACTGTACTGCACTCCCACTTACCATCCAAGATGAGGGAACAAATACAGAACATGATAGGTTACAGGATTCGTGAAGGATTTGTATGCCATGAAGGGATTCCCATGACAGAAAGATCATGTAGTGAGCTAGTTTGGTATACTGTACTGTATATGGCTTCTTGGTTCTGGTAGGAGGGTCAAAACAAAACTAATAAACGTGTGGTGCAAATATATTTTTAACATACCTTCAGCTTATTTTGCCTAATGCCTTCCACAATGGTGTCCAGCTGCTGCAGGTATTCATCCATGTTGGCTGTGTTGCCCAGGGCCCTGGTAAATATACAGTAACTATCAATATATTATGTAAAATATTTTGCTTTATTTATCACATCAAACATGTAGATTATGTTCTTCTTTATTCATGAAGTATCAGGAAGCATGTAAGATGATTTTCTACCCTATTGATCACACAGAAAGTCCTTTATTTACAGTACAGTACATTGTTCCAGTAAACCATACACACAAATTCGGGTACATGATTCAGTTTAAAATGTTTTGAATTCATACATAGTACTAAAAACAACAAAAGAGCTCCTCTTAATGAATTATTATCAAAATCATGAATTGAGATAATTTTCAGTACATATTAAAAAACTAATAAACTTACATAGCCATATTATCGAGTATTGAGTTAAGGAGCGACAGCTCCTTGTCCATATACATGCGAGTGTCTGCCAAGGTGTTGTACATGTTGTAGAACTGTTGTGTCTCCCGGTGTGTGGCCGCAACTACAACAAACAGTACAATCACAATCATAACAAAATGGCGTTAAAAATCAAACTTGTGTCAGTGGTAAGACCAAGTGGATGCTTGATGTACCCAAACTAAACCACACAACACTTTCAAACATGGAATTACTGTACTACATGTGTACAGTTTGATGAAAGTTCAATTTACTGATGAAGAGTTCAGTCTTCATGTTGAAAAATTAATTATTTAAGGAGTTTTGATTATGGTCAGATGCTGTTATCACAGAACTCTGTCATGGATCTATAGTCAAATTTGATAAGGACTTACAGGGGTGTATACTCATATATCTTGTTACTTATAAGTTATATTAGAGATTACAAGAATATATACAGTATAGTACCTTGATTATATAATTCTATAAATCTTCGTTGATACTGTGTAAGCTCTGCTCTGCCTGGTACATCATCAATGTATCTCTTGAGGGCTTCAACTTGTCTGGTTTTCTTGGCTAACTGCCGTCTCATCTTGGTGTACTTCTCCTTTTCTCCTTTGCAACGTTCTGTCACTTCATCTCCAACATCTACCTCCGCAAGTTGTGTCTGGAGATTACTGCAAAGTTAAATGTAAATGTGTGAAGCCACAAAATGGACCCCCCCCCCAGATATTTAGTCTTGTATACCAATATTTAAGTAACCAAACTATGCATTCCGTGCAATGTTCCCTCTAGGCTGCGAGTCAATGTGGCTCCACAACAGTCCGTCAAGTGCTGTGGACTTAATTTTTCCAACAGCACATTTTAAATAAACATCATAAGCAGCACCACTTGTTATTTATCCCGTGTTTATAATCTTTCTACTTCTTGCACATCTATAGTGACTTTAAAACAAAGACTCTTTGTTTGTACTGTACTGGTCCACATAACACAGTTGATTCTGCTGCACTGTGATGTAAACATTTAAAGAGAACAGTGAAGTGCAGTTATTCCTTCACAAGTTTTACCATTACTGTACTAAGTTTATTACCTTGCAGTCAAGAAACAGCCAACACACACTACCTGATTTCTTTCTTCATCTTCTCGGACTCCTTGCGGCAGCTGTCCTTAAACTCTGTTTCCCTTTTCCTGGATTTTTCATTTTCTTCAACCAGCTGTGACAATTGTTCTAGAAGTCTGTAGACATAAATAAAGTAAAGCATATCCTACTGGTTGATGATTATGTACATCTGTGTTTGTTGAAATGGTTTCATGTATATAGATCAAATATATTGTATGTGCGTTTGTGTACGTGTAAACACAATGTTAAAGTATCTGCAAAAAAAAAATTATGGATCCTGGTTATGAAATTAGAGGCCTTTCTTATGCTAAACTAAGAGTCCTGTTACTCCTCGCCTTATAGAATTAGGCACAAAATTTTTCATCTGCCAACTACAAGAATGTTCAAGTGATGGAGTGGTACGGGAACTCACCAGACCCCAACCCAACAGAAAATGTTTGGAAAGTGATAAAACACAAGCTGTCAATATGGACCACATCATCAGTACCTCACCTGAAGAGGAGATCAGGAAGATTTTGACAGTTGATATGGGTTGTTATTATTTCCAAACACTTCCCAAAGCCATGCCATATCAGCCTCAAATGATGTTAAACTCATCGGAAAACATGATAAAATAATAAATAATATAATATAAAAGTTTGCTTGTGTTTTATTTATCCTTAACTTGTGGTTTTGTAAAAGTCAGGTAAAAAGGTTAAATGTGTCAATATATGTTGTGAACACTGTACTGTACATGTCTGTGTGTGAATGCTATTCTAATAGTACATGTTCTTGTATAATTATGTACAGTACTCAATTACTTTTTCGATATTAAATATTTAGCATTGTTACAGATCAGCCCTAAACAGAGGTTGTGTGGACATCAAGTTAATGAGCTGAAGAAAAGACTTGTTTTAAATCATAACTCACTGCTTATTTTCACTTGTATCCACTCCTCCCAATTCACTGACTTTTATCTCTAATTCTCTCCTCTCTTGTTTAACTTCCTGAAGCTTGGATCGCATCTTCTCAACCTTGGCTGTTTCAGTGGCTTGCTTAGTCTGTAACCCGGCCAGCTGGTTCAATAAACATGAACGTTGCTTTTCCAGTGATGCTAACATACGGGCCTGAGAGGTCGCACTGTCTCCAACGATCTCCTCCTGGAAACAGTGATGGTCATGGCAAGGCAGTGAAAGTACAGGTGTTAGAATCACAAAGGACTACATTTGGGATGTTTTAAGAATATGTTGGAGGTAATAACTACGGTAATATGTATATATTAATATAAAATGATTATAAATGCAGTGTGGTTGATTTATATCTTGCAGACCAGGTAGAAGGAAAGATTGTGAGTAAATTATTTTGGCCAAGTGGAAATGAAACAGACAGTAAAAAGTTAAATAAGTCATAAAATGCATACTGTAATTTGTTGCTGGAGCTCCGAGTAGTGCTTGGATGTGGCAGCGATCTCCTGCACCCGGGCGCTGACTATATTGCCAACTTGATGAGCACTTAGTTTACCCTGCAATAACATTTATCAATAAGACCATTGTACGCGTATATGCTTGCATTATCTTATTACTTGACATAGTTATTAACACCTTCACTATGGGGATGCTACTTTTAAATGTTTTATTTGGTTAACACCAGACAATTATATTCAGCAGAAAGGGAAGCCCATACACAAAAGGTTTATAACAGTTCTTTGTGGAGTAATAACAACTAAATGTCAATACTGTACTCTATAAGCTGACACTAATGAAGACTTCAGATGTGATGACAAGGCTAATGTCCAGATCAATCAATAACAGATCTATATAACTGTTCTTAGTATGCATTTCTATCTATACTAAATCTAAAAAACATAACTTTATAGTAAATAATTCTTCCTTCTCTATGCACATTTTATATCTAATACTGTATACTAAAGGAAGGACCAATCTATTTTGGGGAATCAATTCAAAATTAAATATATCAAGTACAGTTTTCAATAACAATGTTATATAAAAATTTAGAAAATTTATATGAATATTTAGCATGAAAGAGACTGGACGAAGGATGGAAACTTTACTTAGTACAGAATGATCCTTGTCCCTGTACTGTGTGTGTACGAGAGTCTGAACCTTACCTCGACCACCTCAGCGACGTCCATCCCTGCCATCAGCTCCTCCACTTCTGCCATCTGATGTTGTACAGTAACACTCACAGGTTAAAAGCACAACAAAATCACACTGCTATGTTGACAACTGATGAGGAAAATTCAGTAACGAGACGTCTCTTCAGGCATTAAGAGAGATCACTTCACTCAGAAAATTAGTCTCAAAGTTATCAAACCGTTATGATCAACAATTCTTATTTAATTTTGTGTAATTCATGCAACTTACATCAGCCAACATTACCGTAAATATACAACACATTAGACTCTTGATTATCTCCATTATTGACAGTTAAAGCAAAGGAATTTCTTAACCAAAAAATTGGACATTGAAGAAGTTTGTGAGCTTCCTCCAAGTGAGTTAACAGGACTAAAGTGTTACCACGGCAACCAATGCATAAGAGGTAGCACAATAATGCTTTTCTCTTTTTTTTATAATTTCACCACTTTATTATCTTACTCGTCATTTGGGTAGTTGGTCTACCCAGTTTTAGTACAGGAGAAGCCTGGAGGAAACCTGTGATGTTTAGTAGTGAGGGTCACACTGGGTAACACCCTTCTCCCGGGCCAAGCAGGACTCCAACCCATGACATATTGGTGAGAGATACAATACACGTGTTACTGATGTACTACCAGCACATTTCCTGAACCTAAGGAAGTACTACAACACCTTAACCTCTCATCCAAACATGTTTATAATGCTTATGAAACATTCTCTATTGGTGATGTTTTCCATTAAGGATGTTAGCTGATGGTAGTGAAAGATCTATATTGGGTTTCATAACAACAACAGAAGCACCATCTTAAATTACAGTTCCTCATTATCAGCCTGGCTGCCAGACACAGTGTATTAAAAATTACTAAGTACTTTCCATGCATTATAGAACAAATAAAAATAGTCTGGATGCTATAATAAATACTTCCAGAATAGTCTAATAATTCTTGTGAATCCAAAGCATTTATGGACGGAATAATACATCCGTGTCTACTACTCTCGGTTTACGAGTCTGAATCTTGGGGATGGTGGTTCAGGAGGAGAGGCAACAGTACTATTGTGGGACACTGTACTTCTAGTAAAACATCATATGACAAAAGTTATTCATGAGTCCAATAACCACTACAGGTAATCAAGAGTCTACTGTACATTGATCAATATGAACACTGTTAATATGTTATAATACTGGTGAAAATTTCAAACAATACTGTACATCCCTTCAAAGGAATTAACTGATTTTTTGGGGTGTGTATAATTATAATACAGTATTTCAATTTAAAGTCAACAAGACACTAAAGTGATCATCTGATATTAAGGTTCAACCATCCTAAAGAATATACTGCTGATATACCAAAATAGATACATGGTACCTTTATAAAATATAGTATATGGGTGTACTGTACTTTTGTAAAATGTAGCGTACTTTAATGAAATGTTTGCATATCTTTATAAAGAAAAGGCATATGTTTATAAAATGCACATATCTGTCAAGAAAAACTGTAGATTAGGATAGATGATGGTACAAATTATATTCCTGTATTTAAGTTATATTTACATTCAAAACAGGAAATATAATCTAGGGAACAACTGTAGTGGGAAAGAGTTTGTCAACAATATGGATGCATATTTGGGTCCATTATTTATTAGTTAAATTTAGTTCCACTTCCAAGCAGACTTGAATAAGAACTAAATAGATGAAAAATCAAACAGCATGAAAATGCAGATTGATAAATAAAACAGGAGTGAAGGCAGGCACCAGAGACAGTATCGGTGTAGTGTACTTTACCTCACTGTTGGCAGTGTCAGTTTGGTCCTGACCATCTTGCTGCAGGAGAAAAAGAGAAAATGATTATGATATTTACTGATTAAATGTAAATAGTACACAGTGTGTACATGTGTGTGTCCTCTGTACTGGGACATGCTAAGATTTGTATCCAGAGATCTATGTGCAGGACCATGTGCCATTGTTAAAGTACTGTATACTGTATACTAAATGCATGCAGGTATACATGTGGACGTTTCTCTATGTGCTGTACAGGTAATCAGGCACTGTACTGTATACAGTATAATCAAGCATTAATCTCATAATCTCTGATAAATTTTCCACACAATGGTACTGTATACGCACTTGCCCAAATCCTCAATTTACATGATAAATTGTGTGAATCCTTACCAATACAACAGTCCGTATATAATTAAGTGCATAATACTGTACCTCCAAAGGAAATATTTTTAAATCTTACTCATAATTATTAAACCAAATTAGTTACCTTGCTCAGATGGCCATACTCCAACAGAGTGGTCTGTACTCGCATGCTTGACAACTCTATTGGGGTTGAATCCTTCCTTCTCCACCTTCGCTTTGGACCATATGCTGACTAGAGTAGTGATCCCATACATTAATAATTACAAATATAATCTGTGGTTACCAATATTAATTAACTACTGCATAGTACTGTACTTCAATAGAAACATTATGTATGGTCACTTTTGAACCAAAGTACAGTTCTTTATGTTTATTTTTTCCCTTTTATAAAACTATTTATATTCAATTGTCTTTATTCTGATTACTAAAACAATCACAGCTAAGTTGTATTAAGCCTCATAAAAAAGATAACATGAAATACAGAACATTAATTATCATTGTAAGTGAATCAGAATATCCACACCAGTCAAATATCAATGTTGTGCTTCACAACTTACCAACTTTTCAAAATATCAGTTACAGTATACAGTATAATTGCAATGTAATAATGTTGCGATGAACAAATGAAAAATCCTAAAATCCCATTTTATGGCTGAGGTCAGAAGTAGAGAGTTAGGTACAATACACACACTAAGCCAAGGAGGTTGAATGGATGGAGGCAGCACCTGCTGCCTCAAGTGAAGTCACTGAGTGTGACTGATGGCTTTACCAATATAGCGCCACTTTTCTCTCAGTGACTTCATCCTCCTTGGTTGATCCCTCTATAATGTGCATAATAAATAAAACAATAGTATAAATCCTGCAGAGTTATCTGTAACCAATGCTTGTTCGTAAGTAGCCGCGGCAACTGTGGCCTTGTTGCCCTCACCAACATGCCAGCCTCTGTTACATACACAGCAAACACCGCCTCCATCCATTCAACCTCCTTGCACTAAGCCACCTAGGAATGTCTGGGACTAATATGAATGATAAGTAAACCTCCCCCTTGCAGTAGTTGTCTTGATTGAAGCATGTCATGTCAAATTAGTTACATTAGTTAATGCTCATCTCATTCATCAGCCACATTGGTTTTCCAGGTTATGAAAGTTGTGGAGAAAGTGACCCCTGATTTAGTTGTACATTATACTTGAATTATCTAGTGAAGGGTGGCTGGCCATTAATGAAAAACAACATGTAAAAAAAACACTCCATCCACAGTACAAAGAACCAGTACATGCAGTCATCACAAGAGTGAAAGACAGCTCTTTATTTATGCATTTAATGTAGTCTAGGCTTATTATTCTTTAAAGTTTTCTTATATATGTTTGCAATAAACACTGACAGTGAAGATTAAAAAATACTGCCACTAAGGTAACCTAAGCCAACCACTCTCTAAAGTTGTAAATAATTATTAAAAATGACAAAATAACACACAATGCATAACAATAACTGTCCCAAATACATACATGTACAGCAGATAATGTGTGAGTAGCCTGAGCCAACGACTCCTTTAGTTTCTCTTCTTGAGGAGTAGTGTAGTAGTGACGGAACTGGAGAACGGAGAAGTTTCGAGTTTCATCACCAAATTCTTCTCTTGTTTCGAGGGCCTTTTTGACGAGCCACTGTAAGACAATGAATAAATAACAGAATTGATTGCCTTTAGGAAAAAATTATTAGTGTTGATTACTTTATATAATACAGTATACAGTATACTGTACTGTGTATCTCAACAGCTGAGTGCATTACTGCAAATAAAACAGTTTTGAAGTTCCCCATGTGAACAAAGTTTTGTCAATATCAATTTCCTCTAATACCATCATATCCTCTACTAATTCAGATTTCAAATAGACCTTTTATTTGAAGATGTTGAAGCACTTACACCACAGTTCTGTAAGATGAATATTTCACATACCTGGATGACTGGAAAGACGTGTATAGCATCCAATCCTTGGATCTGGTGAGGCTCTAGTCTATGAGGACACTTCATCGATCTCACCACTCGTACTATTTTCTCCGTCAGAGCTCTGCCAGGATAGTCAATGATTTACATCCTTAGTAAACAAATAATTTAGAGCCTTTATATTTACAATAAATAAGTTCCTTCAGCTGAAAAGAAGGTATTATAGAGTACTGACATAGATTATCTTACCCAAGTACTGTATCTGACATATGGAAAACAATACTGGGCAAGCAAATTAAAAACAAAAATCCTCCCTACGCTCACATTTTCTGACCAATGGTAAGATTCTCGTGGAAAAGCAGATCAACGTCCACATCAAAGTTGCACGTCTCAATACACCAAGTCATCCCTCCAACTATCTGGGAAAAAAAAGAAAAAGTAAAGTTTATTCAATGAGAACAATAAAGGTTTCGTTAGCCTCCAATCTTGTGGTTATGTGGGTCAGTATTTGCAGCAATATACAGTACAGAAGAAGATCATGTTGCAGACACCTATATATTAATCCTGCACCTTCAAGTTAATACAGGGTCCTTCTTAGAGCAATTCCTGGGTTTTCCATTGTATACCAGAGTACTTTACTGTATTTTATTTATTTCTCAAATATATAAAGTATACTCTGCAATACATGCTATAAAGTATACTGCATATAAATTAAGGGTCATCTATTACGAGATATGAAAGTAATCCCTGTTCACAAAATAAAAATACTTGTATAAATAAGATTAACTGATTTACATGAACAAATTAACAAGCTATAGCAACTGGAGAATATTCTAAATGCACACTTATAGTTTATACCTGTAAAGCACTGAAATGATGCCCTACAAGAAATAAGTTTACACAAGAACATGTAAGAGTGAGTAAGATTTATTCTCTAATGTGTGTGCAAAGATATGGACACTCATCATCTTACGACTTCATAAATGACACATTCTTCATATATGGTGGGTGGTAAGGCAAGAGTAAACGATAAAGTTTTTAGAATTCGGCTTAACAACACATCCTACCTTGTCAAATGGAGAGAGACCCTTGATGCGAGCTCTGAAGTACCCAGCAGCGACGAGGAGTTCAATAATCTCTGAGAGTTTAACTCCCTGATCCTCATCTTCCCGGACATCCACCTGGCAGTGTAATTTTGAACAATATTTCTCTTAACTTGGAGATGTTAGATTGTGCAGGCAACCAAATGGCGAATCCCAAGGGGTTTTTCCAGGTATATAGGACAAAGGTCAAGGACAAAGTGGGGCCTTTAAAGTCAGAGAGAGGGGAAGTGATCGAAGATAGTGAAGAAATAAGCAAAGCATTAAACAGCTACGTCTTATCAGTTTTCACAGAAGAAATTCACGAGGAAACGCCAGATTTGGAACTGACATTTAGGGGAAAGGAAGACGAGAAACTAAAGGATATCACTATCAGACAAGAGGATGTTCTTATGAAGATAAATAAATTAAAGAAGACAAAATTCCCAGGGCCAGATGAAATTTTCCCTCGAGTTTTGAAAGAGTGTAAGGAACAGATTAGCAGACCCCTCGTAAATTTATTTACAAAATCATTAGATACGGGAGTTGTGCCAGGCTTGTGGAGACAGACAAATGCAGTACCCATATTCAAAAAGGGAGACAGAGCATCAGCGTCAAATTACCAGCCGATTAGTTTGACGCCAATAGTGGGGAAATTTCTTCAATCAATTATAACAAATAGCATCTGATCGCATTTAGAGAAAAACAAATTAATCAACGACTCTCAACATGGATTTACAAAGGGAAAATCTTGTCTAACAAATCTGCTGACGTTTTTTAGTTAAGTCTGAGGTAGTAGATAATGATGAAAATTACGATGTTATTTGCTTAGACTTTAGCAAAGCGTTTGACAGAGTACCGCATCAGAGGCTTCTGAGAATAGTTAAGGCCAATGGTATCGAGGGGAAAGTTTTAAATTGGATAAAATCATGGCTCACCAATAGAACACAGAGGGTCAGCGTAGATGGTTTTAAATCTGAGTGGGGCTGTGTAACTAGTGGGGTTCCCCAGGGGTCAATACTGGGCCCACTCTTGTTCATAATCTACATAAATGATCTAGATACTGGGATCAGCAGTGACATAAACAAGTTTGCGGATGACATCAAAATAGGGCAGCAGATTAATTCAGGGCAGGATGCAGCGCACCTAATATTGGAAGAACAAATACTGTAAACGTATACAGCCTTAACAACATTGAACTAGAGAAGTTGACTTGTGAAAGAGACCTAGGTGTTCTCGTAAGCCCGGACCTTCAGCCTAGAAAACAGTGTGTTAATGTTCAAAATAAGGCAAACAGAGTATTAGGTTTTATATCCAGAAGTGTAAGTAATAAGAGTGCAGAGGTCTTATTGCAACTATATCTTGCGCTAGTCAGGCCGCACCTCGATTATGTGGTTCAGTTCTGGTGCCCTTATTATAGAATGGATATCAATTCACTGGAGTCGGTGCAGCGAAGAATGACGAAAATGATTCCGGGTAGAAACCTACCATATCAAGATAGGTTAAAGGAACTAAACTTTCATTCCCTAGAAAGACGAAGAGTGCGGGGAGATGTGATAGAAGTATTTAAGTGGGTGAAAGGAATCAATAAAGGGGATATTGATAAAGTTCTTATAATATTTTCCAGCAGGATAGAACTCGTAGCAACGGATTTAAGTTGAATAAGTTTAGGTTTAGGAGGGAGATAGGAAGGAACTGGTTCACAAATAGATTCATGGATGATAGAGAGTGGTATTAACTCTCGACAGGAGCTGCCATGCACAGGCCAACCAGCCTATTGCAGACTCCTTATTTTCTTATGTTCTTATGTAAAAAAAAACAATAAAAAACTGAGATTTAAAATGACAGAACAATACACAATACTTCACAACTACAAATACACATCCAAAGAGTTTATGGTTAAACTGTTGATGTGCTTCCCAGTGAGTGACTTAACCTTGAGTAATTTAACACTTCCGAACAAACTTTTCACATGAATTGTTAATAAAATAACACCCTAACCTACCAACCTACCTAACCTACCTATCCTAGTGTACCTTACCTAACCTAACCTACCTAGCCTAGCTTACCTACCTAACTTAACCTAAAATAATGCACCTCCATCCTAGCATAGGCAGGTTAAGTTGGGTTATGCAGATTAGATTAGATAGATAAAGTAGGTAAGGTTAGGCTGGACATAATTGCCAAATTAATAATATGAAAACTGCTGTACATCCTTTTTATTTGTTGGTTTATTATTATTTTAAGAAAGGCTTTATAATTATCTATGCAGCAAGAACAGTACAGTACTGGGCTTCAATACAAATCTTGAGAAAACTATCAAGATTCAAGAATAATGGAGGGTTCCTACACAGACCACTGACCTTCCCTCAACATGGTTGCCTCTAGTGAGTGGCCATTAGGTAAATAAAGTAAAAATGTTCAAATGTTTCATCTGCATAAAATGCCAGCTTTAATTTAAATTTAAAGTTTATCTTTTAGTGCCCAGGTAAACAGTTGATATTCACGGTACATGGAGGTGGGGTGTCAATGTAGATATGTGTTCAGGACGAAAAAATCATACAAATAAAAATATTATGGTAATGTTGTAATTCCTCCAACTCTTATTGAATATTTCAAAGGTGAGAAAGAAGTTGTTTTCTATATAAGTTTTTTAAAGGTTACTCCTTATCAAGAGTCGGTCATCTAGACTATCATCACCCATTCTTTCTAAGTCACAGTTCAGTAATAGTTTACACCTCTATATCGCTCTGCCGCCATAATATATATCTCCGTATAAATCCATCTCCCACGGAAATAAAAGTCATACAGTACTTGTTTATATCAGGAAAAAATACAAAAGCAACAACATATTTTAGTAATCAATTTCCTGTTATGACAAAAAATGAATCTTTATCCAAACCTTCATTAAGGTGACAACTCAGGTATACCTCTACTACAGGTTCTCACCAAAGGTTCATGAAAATTTGGAGTTTCAGATCAGTAAACCAAATTTTATTCTATAAGGTAAAGCAAAAATAGTCAGTACCTTAATTTTGAAGATAAATAAGTCAAAGTACTATGTCAATTTGTAGCAAAGGTAACATATTCAAACAAAAATTACTATTTAATTTCATGAATACCTGTGTATTAAAGATAAATGAATGTTAAAATAGACAAACAAGAGCCTCCTTACCTGTCCCTCTCTGGCACTGTTTGAACGAATCTTATTTTCAGTAGAGATCATGACTATTGTTCCTCTCTGTTGATGTTGAGAATACCTGCTCCTCTGGTCTTATTTTTCTTATATTCTTGCTGTTTGTTGACCTATTCCTGCTCTGTTTGTCGACCTATTCCTGCTCTGTTTGTCGACCTATTCCTGCTCTTTAACCCGTGGTGTGAGTACTCCGCCCCCTCCCGTGTTGACAGTGCTCAGCTGATCCTCCTCTTACCTGTAGTGAGTCATCCTCTCACCTGTCATCTATTAACTCTATCACTACTGTACCTTAACACTTCACTAGTTGTTCGTCCCGTTGGTCTGTTCTTCGTTATGAACTTTATTGTCCAAGGTGGTATAAATATAATATATACTGTAATGACAATGGTGGGGGAAGGGGCGGTCATTTAACAAGGAATTTCATCATAGTAACAGTACGGAAGGTAGTTAACACACAGGCTATTTAATTATGAGTCGATAAATTTTAAGATGGTTGGATTGGACTGTTTTTATATCGATCAGTGAGAGACGCCACTGTGTCCTATAATATTCAGTTAAATAAATTGCTTTACAGTCTTTTCGTTCACATTAAAATCCAACTCAGATATGTGACGTCAACTTAGTATAATAAGTAGAGTTGATTTGTTGAATTACTTTTGACGATAATGATTAAGAAACGTTTCTGGCGTAAGAGGGTAGCCCGCGTTTACAAGTTTTGTGTTATGTTTATCATATTATGTTCAATAACTAACAATATACTGTAGTTACAGATAATAAGCTTCTATCAGATGTTACCGCAGAAACTTACACAGCTGAGTGCCAGAGACCAGTTACTTCCATTCTGAAAAAGTTATCCTAGGAACAGAGGCGTTTAGGGGCAAGGGGCGACCTAGTAGAGGTGTATAAGCATCTCAAGGGGCACTGCTCAGTCGAATGTCCTTACTTGGAGCTGGCGGACACTCGCCCCACAAGGGGTCACAGCTCAAGATTGAAGAAGCAGCAAGTCCAGAAAACTGTGAGGGGAAACTTTATCGGAGTGAGAGTTGTGAATTCTTGGAACAATCTACCAGAGAGTGTTGTGACGGCACCGAGTGTGAGCTCTTTCAAGACAAGACTTGACCAACACTGGAGCGGGTTCAGGTACTTTCAGGAGCCGGTGCATGTCCAGTACTTGCCAACAGTGCGTGACAGAGACGTGACCGATCGCCCGGGCGGCTAGTGAGCCGATCATTTGATGAAGAGGATAAAAGAAAAAGACAAGTAACACCACCAGTAAAAGATTTTCTTAAAATATCAAGTTCAAGAATAAGCGTAGCAGCCGAGTCCATATTCATTGTGTAAATTACTGTGCTGTTAACTAAAGTCAACACCTGATTTTTTTATGGTTACGATTCCTGATAATCGCTGTTGACGTGTATTGAAGCACTGTCCGCCTATAGTGCCTCAAGTCCATGTTTTTCATCATTGTCTTCTACGTCGCTCACTAGAGCGATATTACCTCTTGACGTTCTGATTTATACCACTGTTCTATTACTTCTTGTTGCACACTTGTCAGGGGGGATTTATGGAGGCCTTTGTGATGAGTTACACAGGATAACATAGATGAAGTGCCAAGTTATTCTGGACCTGGTCTGTGTTGTCATTGGCTGGCGGTGCCGGACAGTACTTATTGTGATTGATTGAGAACCTCATCTTGGGGAGGAGTCATGAAGAACTGTACCGTGATTGGTTGTTTGCCACAACCTGCGTGGGAAGATTCCACTGGTGGTTGGAGGAAGACTTTTTCAGTCGAGCTTGGAACAGGTTTAACTTTTCAGGTATCACGAGCAACAGGCAGTCTCATTCCTCCTTGAACATTGCTTTATCCCTCAACTTGTAGGACCTGCCAGGGCTCCTCCCGTCCACCAGATATTTACTGTCACGTTAAACTGACCTACATGCCAATCCTCAATGGTTGATGCACTCTTCCTCACAGTAATTTATCAGTTTCCTTGTCGGTCATGTTCTTAAAGATTCATTAATCATTTCCAAATCTTAACTAGGAAGGAGAGAACTCACAGAGTGACGATAAAGTCTCACTTCTATTACCATACCATTTTTACTTCCACATTTGTGTAGTAGCTCGAACAGAATAGGTGGATGGGCTCTCACATACCCGCAAGCAGGAAAAACTAATATATGAATCTTTGAAGATCCACGTGTGCCGCAGCTTTAGGAGAACCACGGTGTGTCGCAGTTTAAGAAGTCTCAGGAAAGAGGTAAGAATATTATTGTACGAAGCTGTGGGAAAACATCTAACCTAGACTTCTGTTATGACACAAATATGGAGACAAAACTTGCATCGAAACTACTTATTCGTCTCCAAGAATCTGATTTCAACATTTTAGACACATTCATGTCTTACACAAACAGAGTGACAGACGACCACTGTCAAGGATGAGGACGTTTTCACCACAACTACTCCTGTGCCTTCTGCTGCTGCTGTCGCTCACTCTGGCTGATGAAGCTCGATACACTCGTATGTTCCAAGGCCGTGATGTCACCGCCAGTGGAACCTACAGCGTTTACTACACCGTGTCCTGGGCTTGGTGAGTTACTGCAATCTTAACCGTATCCAAAGTGGGTCACTGTAACATAGTCTGTAGCTAGGTTGAGTCACTGTAACCTGAACTGTAACACAGGTTGGACTGATGAGTGACTCGTTCAGCCACTGTAATTCAAAAGTCCACGTAAATTCAAGTAGCAAGTACAGGATACAGGAGCAACTACATAAGGTTCTACAGGAAAGTTTGGCAGAATAACATAACAGAACTACACTTTTTGAACCAGGAGTTGAATCAACAATAGGCCACTTGATAATGACTATAATATGCTAGGCGTACCACAGGCAGGAATTAAACGATGAACAGTCTTCTTAATAGCCAAAATAACACATTCAATAAATATTGTATTATATGGCTAGGGCAAAACCACAGTCTTCCATAACCCATCAACACATCTCGTTATATATGATATCCCACAGGCAAAGACTAAACCGAATTAAAAATATTCTTTGACAATACCGAAACAGTTTGAAATAGTGAAAATTATAGAAGCACAAATTAACCAAAATAGTCCTACACTCCTTTAAAACAATAAAAATACTGTTCTTGTTCAATAAAGTCTTAGGAATAGTCATTAAACAAGAAGGTATAAAGGAACCTTTCGTATACCAACATCACCGTTATTTCACCAATCCAACATACTGGACTAAAATTTTAGGAACACGACAATAAAAGTTAAATACAGTTATTATAGTGGAAGTTACAGTGATGGAAATGTTGTGTTGATTGTGAGTCTGGCTTCTGTGTGCCCTTACGAGAGTGTAAAAGAGGGGAAAAATATATACGGGTATATACTGTACTCGCATAGAGACCCCGATCCTACTCTATTTTGACCATCAGAATAATGTGCAAGAAAAGCCACACACACACACACAAAGGATTCTTTACTGAGGATAATGCACCGTTCCCAGACGTTAACAGTACACACATGGCGACACATCAATGTATTGTACCCTTAGATACACGCCCTGCTCGTATGTTTGTCACTGAAAGGTGATATTGTGATCTGTGTTGACCTGCCTGGCTCCATGGATCTATAGACATCATGTACAGTAGATTTGTCCCATTAACCTGCGAGTGTTTGTACACACGCCTGTGAATGGTCGAGACCTTCTTTTGGCGATATGAAATATTTGTTCTTTTTTGGTACAATAAGACTGGTGTTGATCTCTTATTATGCTTTCATGAGTTCAGTTACGGATTGTCTGTCTCCAGTGACGTCCTGGTGAGAGGGCAAACCAGGTAGTGAAAATTGTGGCCATTTAGTAAAGACAACGCCCGGCCACCAAAAACCTGCTACATTACGGCGTTACTCAGATGTTTAGTATATTCGTCTTATTTTTTTAATTTTGCATGAATAACATGGTATGATATTCTATATTAACATTCAAATGGGATTTAGCAAATCTTTAATTCTCTGTAAACGTTATGAATAAAGGCTACAGTAAGAATACTGTACTATACATTATACAGAGTATATGAAGGAAAGGATTATGCTGTATGTTTAAACACAGTTGGTAAATTTCTTCTACAATAGATGATCTTATATTGTGTCGTAGACTAAAGACTGAATGACCAGATGGTTTAGGCTTACTGTAGCGTGCATCAAGGGCCACCTCTACTACCAGTCCTTCCATGTGATGAGATACATTTTGGTTTGGATGTTACATAAGTGTAGCTGTCATTACTTTTCTAAACTAAAAGTATGGAAACTATGTAAATATTTACTTTATAAAGTACAGTATACACAAGGGTAAAAGTAACGTTGCAAGAAAGTAAGAACTTATAAAGGCAGAAATGTGGAAAACTTTTGTTAGACGTTTTATGTGTTGGTCAATATGTGTCAGTCTGGTCGATACTTACAGATAACACCATAAATTACAGCAGATGTTGACTGAACTACACATGTGATAGGCGGCCTTGCCTTACAACACATAGTTGACCCTTATAAATGCCATTTAAATTCCTCTGAGGCTTTACAGTACTGAGATACAATATTTATTCCATACTTAGAAAAATTTGTCATACCGGTCTTGAGAATCCGTGTGTTGTGCTGACTCGGTATTAACAGTGTGAGGCTAACTGAGTACTCTTGACAAACATATAGAAGTTGAACTAATTTAAAGAATGATTGAGATGATATGTTGCGATGTAATGTTAAAGATTATCTCCCATGTTGACAGGTGTAGTGTGTGGTGCCTGAGGACGGAAGAATGTTTGATATGGGCTTTGGATACTGTGTCGAGTGAGTGTAGGATGTTTACCTCTCTCACGCCCACACCCTACCCTACACCCACTACCTCAACGTTCTCCACGTATTCGATAGATGTGAGCGACTACTTCATGGCCAACCATCCCATAATTGACAACATGTCCTGGGAGGAGGGATTACTGGCGTGCCAGGCTAAAGGCGGCACCCTTGGTTACACCCCTCACCACCAGGTAATGATCCTCCTGATGCAGAAGTACGAGACTGACAGAGTGTGGGTGGGACTCCAGATGATCTCTTCCTCCTGGTACACCATGGACGGCAGCCCGGTACTGGACGCTTACTGGGGGCCAGGAGAGCCAGAGGCCCCATACGAGAAAGCCTACTACAGATTCGGAGGCACTCCAGGCCTATACACCATCTGGCCAACGTTTTCCAGTGCCACTCCAGCTCTCTGTCAATACAACAAAAATTAACACTTCTGCCATGGAACAGCAGCACTTCAGCCAAAAGGCAGTCTAATGTTCATCTAGTGTAGCTTCCATAAGCATTTATTCTGTGATCAAGATGAACTCCAAGCTCTGGTGATTGCTCTTGTTGGCGCTGATGTTATGCCTGTCTCTCACGCCGTTATTCTATCCACCTTATGTTTCATTTTCGTTTGTATTTTATGTCCATTATCTTGTTTATTGTCACTGCGGAGGCCGAGTGGGCACAACGCTCGCCTTCTGTCCTAAGGGTAGCTGGTTTGCACCCTGGGACGTACGACGTGTAAGTCACATTAACTGCCCAGGGCTTTTGAAACTGTTGATTCGGCCCAGGGAAGAATCAGGAGCCAATGACCCAATGTGTAAGTAGTAATTGTTGATAACACGGGTAAAGGTTCTGTTCTAGCCTCTAGAGCTGAGCCTTGCCTAGCCATAGATGTATTGAAGAGAGGGAGATTGGCACCAAGCTTGTGACGTCATAAAATATACGTATGGTTCCCTTTTGATCCTCAAACTTAAAGTATGTCTGAGACAAATTATATACATAATATTCAACAAAATGTCCATAATTAATTATTAAAAATAAATAATTTACGTTTAGGTGCAAAAACATTATTCAAATTGAATTCCTTTCTACACGTCAAAATTTGCCACGTTGGAGATTAAAAAATAATGTTCCGTAGAGCACGTACTGCACTGTACTGTACTGTACTGTACTGTACTGTACTTAAATTATCGGACAAAGGAAAGAGAGAATTTGGAATGTTAGATGGTATGTCATATTCACAATTGGGCGAGCTTCTTCAGGGGAATGGAGAGCTGATGTCAATACCAGATGAATTCCCCGTAAACACGAGAAAAAGTCTCAGGAATATTCTACTAAAGGTGCGTGAGAGAATTTATCATAATAGCCCACACGCTAAGCAGTTCCAGGTAAAGTCTACCATGAGAGTAGAGCACTCAGTATTCCTGTTATGTTTTTATGCTATTTTATTTACATTTTATCTGCTGAATTAATTATCAAGAGCAAATTATGTGGATTAACTAGATACTTCACTTGGTTCTTAAGTGGACAGAAAGCTGTAAATTAGCCTCCAATAAATTCTGAATCAATAAAATATGTTTTGTAATTTCTGCGTATATCAAGAAGCGGCTTTCAAAAGATGTTACCGCAGAAAGAAATACACGGCTGAAGTGTCCAGTTATTCTGGCTGGCGGTGCCTACGAAGGAGACCATCATGTACTGTACAGTACTTATTGTGATTGGTTGAGAACCTCATCTTGGGGAGGAGTCATGAAGAACTGTATCGTGATTGGTTGTTTGCCACAACCTGCGTGGGAAGATTCCACTGGTGGTTGGAGGAAGACTTTTTCAGTCGAGCTTGGAACAGGTTCAACTTTTCAGGTATCACGAGCAACAGGCAGTCTCATTCCTCCTTGAACATTGCTTTATCCCTCAACTTGTAGGACCTGCCAGGGCTCCTCCCGTCCACCAGATATTTACTGTCACGTTAAACTGACCTACATGCCAATCCTCAATGGTTGATGCACTCTTCCTCACAGTAATTTATCAGTTTCCTTGTCGGTCATGTTCTTAAAGATTCATTAATCATTTCCAAATCTTAACTAGGAAGGAGAGAACTCACAGAGTGACGATAAAGTCTCACTTCTATTACCATACCATTTTTACTTCCACATTTGTGTAGTAGCTCGAACAGAATAGGTGGATGGGCTCTCACATACCCGCAAGCAGGAAAAACTAATATATGAATCTTTGAAGATCCACGTGTGCCGCAGCTTTAGGAGAACCACGGTGTGTCGCAGTTTAAGAAGTCTCAGGAAAGAGGTAAGAATATTATTGTACGAAGCTGTGGGAAAACATCTAACCTAGACTTCTGTTATGACACAAATATGGAGACAAAACTTGCATCGAAACTACTTATTCGTCTCCAAGAATCTGATTTCAACATTTTAGACACATTCATGTCTTACACAAACAGAGTGACAGACGACCACTGTCAAGGATGAGGACGTTTTCACCACAACTACTCCTGTGCCTTCTGCTGCTGCTGTCGCTCACTCTGGCTGATGAAGCTCGATACACTCGTATGTTCCAAGGCCGTGATGTCACCGCCAATGGAACCTACAACGTTTACTACACCGTGTCCTGGGCTTGGTGAGTTACTGTAACCCTATCTGTATTAAGGGTTACTGTATTAAAAGTTATATCATGAGACTCAAAGGTTTGTGTAGAGTTAAAACAACAAACTGTTGCTATCTTGTCCAATCTCTGGATTTAACTCGATAACAAGGCCATAAGGGGAGTATATTAAACCTAATCTAACTTTACATAAACTGTCACCTCATCTTGATTACACAGAGTAAAGGCTTACAACTACCCAAATTTTATGTTGTACTTTACACTGACGCATCATCTTGTTCACACCGAAGGCCGGGACCTAAATATTTCACTCACAATTACCTTAATGCATAATGGAGCCACCTCTACTACCAGTCCTTCCATGTGATGAGATACATTTTGGTTTGGGTGTAACATAAGTGTACCTGTCATTACTTTTCTAATCTAAAAGTATGGAAACTATGTAAATATTTACTTTATAAAGTACAGTATACACAAGGGTAAAAGTCACGTAGTAAGAAAATATAAAGGCAGAAATGTGGAAAACTATTGTTAGACTTTTTATGTGTTGGTTAATATGTGTCAGTCTGGTCGATACTTACAGATAACACCATAAATTACAGCAGATGTTGACTGAACTACACATGTGATAGGCGGCCTTGCCTTACAACACATAGTTGACCCTTATAAATGCCATTTAAATTCCTCTGAGGCTTTACAGTACCGAGATAAAATATTTATTCCATACTTAGAAAAATTTGTCATACCAGTCTTGAGAATCCGTGTGTTGTGCTGACTCGGTATTAACAGTGTGAGGCTAACTGAGTACTCTTGACAAACATATAGAAGTTGAACTAATTTAAAGAATGATTGAGATGATATGTTGCGATGTAATGTTAAAGATTATCTCCCATGTTGACAGGTGTAGTGTGTGGTGCCTGAGGACGGAAGGATGTTTGATATGGGCTTTGGATACTGTGTCGAGTGAGTGTAGGATGTTTACCTCCCTCACGCCCACACTCTACCCTACACCCACTACCTCAACGTTCTCCACGTATTCGATAGATGTGAGCGACTACTTCATGGCCAACCATCCCATAATTGACAACATGTCCTGGGAGGAGGGATTACAGGCGTGCCAGGCTAAAGGCGGCACCCTTGGTTACACCCCTCACCACCAGGTAATGATCCTCCTGATGCAGAAGTACGAGACTGCCAGAGTGTGGGTGGGACTCCAGATGATCTCTTCCTCCTGGTACACCATGGACGGCAGCCCGGTACTGAACTCTTACTGGATACCAGGAGAACCAGATGGCATCAACGTGAGAGCCTACTACCAGATCTGGGGCACTCCAGGCCTATACAGCATCTGGCCTACGTATACGAGCGAAACTGCAGCTTTCTGTCAATACAACAAAAATTAACACCTCTGCCATGGAACAGCAGCACTTGAGCCAAAAGGCAGTCTAATGTTCATCTAGTGTAGCTTCCATAAGCATTTATTCTGTGATCAAGATGAACTCCAAGCTCTGGTGATTGCTCTTGTTGGCGCTGATGTTATGCCTGTCTCTCACGCCGTTATTCTATCCACCTTATGTTTCATTTTCGTTTGTATTTTATGTCCATTATCTTGTTTATTGTCACTGCGGAGGCCGAGTGGGCACAACGCTCGCCTTCTGTCCTAAGAGTAGCTGGTCTGCACTCATTACACCCCTGTTTCACCCAACTCTGCATGGTTGCATGTCTCTACTGTTGGAAAAGTGAAGGCAGTCGAGTGCAGTGTTCAACCATGCTGCCTTCCTGTGCATCAAAGGCTTAATATACAATGTAATATTTCCACACTGTTCCTCGCAGGCCGTCAGACCTATGGGAGCCTTCTTAACCTAACCTAACCTTCATTTTCATATATCATATACTGAGAGGCTCTTAGGTATAATGATCTTACTGTAGTTAGACAGTTTATATGCAGGAAACTGTACTGAGTGATGATGACAAGAACTGTAAAATAATACAGTTAGAAAGCCTAAGGCTGTAGAAAATGACACGTGTGGGTTTCCTAGCACACTACAGCATCGCACACCATACAATGAATATGAACTTGTCTTGGGTTAATATGCATTGTGTACTTGTTCCATCTCACATAGATAACAATTATTGGCAGCTCATGAAGTGCTCCATATTGTACACTGATTTATGAAATAAGTGGCACTGTAGTTGGCTTTGTCTAGATTGTAATGCATCAAGCCTTTTCTTACTATAATTCATGGGTGACAAGCATTAAGTATAAATATACATACACATTCTCTATTAGTTGTGATGATTTTATTCTTACTGATGTGTGTGTGTGTGTGTGTGTGTGTGTGTGTGTGTGTGTGTGTGTGTGTGTGTGTGTGTGTGTGTGTGTTCATTATCAAGTTTATACTAAATGTGTTTATAGTTACAGTTGTTACTAAGTATTGAAAATTACTGATAGATAATAACTTTCATAAATTATGAAAAACAAATATATAATATTGATACAGAATTGATTGGTGGCTAATTTACACCTTTTTATCCAGGTTATGTATCTAGTTAATCTACTTTATTAGCTAATTACAACTAAGTCAGGAGATGAAACGTAAATACAATAGTAAAAGAACCCAAATAATCAAGAATATTAGGTTCTGTACCCTATGCTAGCTTAACATGACCTATGTACTGTACTGTACTGTACTGTACTGTACTGTACACTATGCAACTAGTAACGTTTAATTTTTACGGATACCAAAAGGGTAGCAAAATAAATTCATATTTAAAAATAAAGCAAAATAGTAAAAACATTTTTTTTAAAACTCGGGCATTTTTAACCAAAAATTCCAACTCGTGTGGGTGTACCGGTCACTACCGAGTACAACCGTGACGGTGAGGCCTCGCTTGTGAGACCTCGCTTGGATTACGCAGTTCAATTTTGGTCACCGTACTACAGAATCGATATAGATATCCCTAGAAATAATTCAGAGGAGAATGCCAAGACTAATCCCGGGCATTAGGAACCTTGAGTACAGAGACAGGTTAAAGCATCTTAATTTGCACTCCCTCGAGAGACGAAGAGCGAGGGGCGACCTGATAGAGGTGTATAAATGGAAGTCAGGGCTAAACAAAGGGGACATTACAAAGGTACTCAAACTATTCAACCAGGAGCGAACTCGTAACAATGGTTTTAAATTCGACAAATTTAGATTTAAGTGAGAAATAGGTAAACACTGGTTTGGAAACAGAGTAGTGGACGAATGGAACAAGTTACCAAACATCATCATTAACTCGAATACGCTGGATAGCTTCAAACATAGTTTGGATGGATATATGAGCGATAGGGGTTGGGTGTAAACGGGATTGGACAGTATGGGACAATAGACCCGCTGCAGTTTCCTCCATTCTTATGTTGTTATGTAGAATACAAGTTAGCCATCTGAAGAATATCTCGGTCTTCCATAGCCTTGATTTCTGCGTTATATTCGCTATTAAAAATATCCTTAAAATAATTTTTTGTAACTGACCCACACCTGCTGTCAACACTCCTATTGTGTCTAAGAAACCCGAGAGAGCCTTCAGACGGCCTGGCCAGCGGTCATGTCTCATACGCAAAACACTGATGTAGTTTGCTGGATGAGAAGACCTTAATCAAACAACTGGTAATTTCTTACTGTATATAAGAAGCTTTTTGCTCAGTGTGTGTGTGTGTGTTAACCATTGTTTAGTAAAAAAGAGTTAAGCAATGGCTATTTCTTCATGACTTCCTGTCCACAATATTGAGAAGAAGGCAATACATCTTACACAATATACAGTATATATTCGTCTGTGTAAACAGATCACGTCAGCGAAGCAATGTGTACAAGAAGCTGGAATAACATTATTGGTCGAGACATTTGTGTCACGTACACGGCGGCTCTCAGTCAAAATTCAACAGCGTCATTATGTGGCAACGTGACCTTGGTTGCCACAAGACAAACGACGCACTCACTTAAAAGGGTTAAAACCTTAGAGGAGCCCGGGGAGGCGTAGTATCTGCCTGGCAGAGAGTGACACTTAAGACAGGTTCTGGAGGCAGGGCGCGAAGGTCCAGCACCACCATGTTGGTCTGGTTACTACTGCCACTATTATTGCAGAAGGCAACGTCCATCGCGGAACCCTGCGCCGTCCACAACGCCCCAACCACCCCTACACCAGGTACAGTACAGTCTGCTCTCATTTGTTAATCATTATTTTACCACTTATCGGACGGTGGGTCTGTTCTTTGTTACTGTGTTA
Source organism: Homarus gammarus (assembly GCA_958450375.1). Classification (NCBI taxonomy): domain Eukaryota; kingdom Metazoa; phylum Arthropoda; class Malacostraca; order Decapoda; family Nephropidae; genus Homarus; species Homarus gammarus. Next base: position 416,913 of record CAUDMG010003540.1, on the reverse strand, counting down.
TGACCTTCATTGTGCAGTGTTCGTACCGGAGGAAACCTGCTATGTTTGGTAGTCAAATTGGATAACAACTTCTCACATCTGTCTCGTGCCGGAGATTGAACCTAAGGACCTGACCTGACTTAACCTAACTAACCTAACCTAACCCAACCTAACCTAACCTAACCCCCCCTTCAGCATTAAGGTGTTCGTTCATCCCTTTTCAACTGTGTATTTTCCAAGATTTCGTCCTGTAAGCAGTTCTGATTTTAAGTGTGTTGAATGGAACACGATACCGGCAGGAGTTCAAAGCTGGCAAGACAGTTTGTGCAATAATTGTGTAAAGAAGGAATGGTCAGTATATATGAGACACACACACACACACTGTAGGAGCACTATCAAATAAGGTACAGTAGATTAGGTTAGGTTAGGTAAGGTTAAAGTTGAATTAATGAGTAAAATATGTTCGTTTGTTGTGTTTATACTGAGCTGAACATGTATGGTCATAGTTTAGTTCAATGGCGCGCCTTACCCGACCTTCACCACAAAACAAAAACGTTTAAAGGTTGTTTCTCCACTGACCATCAATTCCCTAAAATGGCAAGAATAAATAAAATGATTCTGGCCATATTAGACTACCTGTGCAGTGGACACCTGACAAATATACTGTTATGCGTTACCTGTTATTCAACTAAGGTCATTTTAATCCCATATTTTAATCAACTTCACTGTTTTGTGTTCTAGAATGTGATCCAGTACTGCAATGCTCTGACTCGTGCACCATAGTGTTGGGGAAGGACGGATGCCAGAAGTGTATCTGCGAGAATAGAGGAAAATGTCCGACAATTTATGAATGTCCTGCACCCTGTAAAGTCGACACAGATACCACTGGTTGTAAAATATGTGATTGTAGTATGAACAACACCTGCCTTCCATTCGGTGATTGTCCAGAGTCTTGTGTAATTGAAACAGATGCAAATAATTGTCGTAAATGTCTATGTTCCTCTCCTCATGTTATCTGTCCACTGATATATGACTGTCCCGCGCTGTGCAGTATGAAGACGAATGACAGCGGGTGTGAGGTGTGTGAGTGTCCTCCCCCGTGTCCTAATATAGACTGTGAACTTCCCTGTCAGTCTAAGAAAGGTCCTGGTGGGTGTGAGGTGTGTGAGTGTCCTCCCCCGTGTCCTAATATAGACTGTGAACTTCCCTGTCAGTCTAAGAAAGGTCCTAGTGGGTGTGAGGTGTGTGAGTGTCCTCCTCCGTGTCCTAATATAGACTGTGAACTTCCCTGTCAGTCTAAGAAAGGTCCTGGTGGGTGTGAGGTGTGTGAGTGTCCTCCTCCGTGTCCTAAGGTGGACTGCAAGCCCTCGTGTCAGGTGCAGGAGGGAAGTGATGGGTGTGATGAATGTGTGTGTCCAGCTTGTCCAGAGGTTGAATGTAAAGATCCCTGTGAGCTTATGATGACTCCCACTGGCTGCAACAGGTGTGTGTGTCCTGAGTGTCAGTCTGTCGAGTGTGATGCACGGTGTGAAAAGGTTCTAGGTTCTAATGGGTGCTACAGCTGTAACTGCTCCAAGGCTTGCCGACCTATGAGTGACTGTCCACCACACTGTAGTGTAAGAAATGACAGTCATGGTTGCGACTTCTGCGACTGCCCAGTCTGTAAAGAAGTCGGTTTGTGTCCATATCCATGCTTTATAAAAACAGACAAATTGGGCTGTGGTGTATGTGAGTGCCCACAATGTCAGCTTATTGATAACTGTCCAAAAGCCTGCCCAGTTGATACGGATAAAGACGGGTGTAAAGTGTGTGATTGCCCGCCGTGTAAGGCACTCATGGACTGCCCAGCTGCCTGCCAGGTGAAGACAAACTGCTATGGGTGTGCAGTGTGTGACTGTCCCCCGTGTCAGCCCGTGGGTCTGTGCCCTAAACAATGCTGTGTTCGGAAGAACAAGTACGGGTGTGAGTACTGTGACTGTCCCACGTGTATGCCAATATCTGACTGTCCCAAAACGTGTTCTGTCGTGAAGGACCCCGGAGGTTGTGATACCTGCAGGTGCCAGACTTGTAAACCAGTAGACGAGTGCCCAGCACACTGCACCATCACTACGGGTGTCAACGGTTGCGACGTGTGCCAGTGCCCGACTTGCCCGCCAGTAGATGACTGTCCACCACAATGTTTACTCTCCAAGAACAGTGACGGATGTGGTATTTGTGACTGTAGTGAGTGTCGACCATTACTGTACTGTCCCCCTCAGTGTTCGGTGGTGAAAGACTACAACAACTGTGATGTGTGTAAGTGTAAGGAGTGTAAGCCTGCGGCCAGCTGTCCAGAAGGGTGTTCACTTGTAAAGGTTAGAAATGGCTGTGACGTGTGTGAGTGTTACGTGTGTAAACCTGTTATTGACTGTCCCAGGCAGTGCCGAGTCGTCAAGAACAACAAAGGCTGCGACGTTTGTGACTGTACAAAATGTAGACCTTTGCTGTTCTGCCCTAAAGAATGTGCAGTTGTTAAAGACAGTAACAGTTGTGATGTGTGTGACTGTGTGTCAACCACTCACTGACTGTCCTATTGAGTGCGAGGTGGTGAAGGATGTGACTGTATTGTGTCTAAAAGTGTACCTGACTGTCCACTAAACTGTGTCATAAAGAAGACAACGATGTTATGGCGTTTATAAGTGCCACTCTGATAATAACAATAATATTGAAATAACATGGCGGCCAAAAAGCTGAACACATACAGTTTCATAATTGGGGAATGGATCACTGGTTTGACAAATAATATACAAGTAACATAAGTGATACACCACCGCCATCCTTCTCTATGGCTCAGTTGAGTGGGCAATCAACTACCACCACACCACCACCACCACCACCACACAACCACCACCACCACCACCACCACACAACCACCATCACCACCACCACCACCACCACACAACCACCACCACCACCACCACCACCACACAACCACCACCACCACCACCACCACCACCACCACACACCCACCACCACCACCACCTCCACCACCACACAACCACCACCACCACACAACCACCACCACCACACAACCACCACCACCACCACCTCCACCACCACACAACCACCACCACCACACAACCACCACCACCACACAACCACCACCACCACACAACCACCACCACCACCACCTCCACCACCACACAACCACCACCACCACACAACCACCACCACCATCACCTCCACCACCACACAACCACCACCACCACCACCTCCACCACCACACAACCACCTCTATCATATGATCTTACTATTGGTATCGTTTTTAATTTTGGGTGACGTAACTGGAACCGTCACCGCATATTACAGTGCCACCAACAGTGCCTCCAACAGTGGCATTGTGTATTGATATAAATATTATGTTTATCATTTGTTTAACTCAAACCTTAATGTATAAAAGTATGATGAAGTAAAGTTAAATGGTGGAGATAAATGAAGTCTGGATATTGTGTTGTGCTGTACGAGGTGGCACTAGACAGACAACACAAACCATCAAATTATCTGAACTTACAACAATATACAGCTTAACTATAAAACAATACAGCACAATACTTAATGACATGCCAAGGAAAGTGGTGGTTGATATGGTGAACCCAAATACGAAATTATGGTTTGATACAAAAGTTCAATAAACACAAAATCCTTCTCTCAGAAAAAAAAGGACATTTGACAAAAGTTTTATATAAGATTAATTTCCCTTTAATATTAGAGTGAACGATGGTGGAATTGCAGCTGTAAGGATCTCTGCTGCTGATGCCTGAAGGGTTGTATAATCTTAGTACCATTATTATTAACACTGTGTCGTTGTTAGAGAGAGAGAGAGAGAGAGAGAGAGAGGAGGGGGGGGGGGGGGAGACGACAAAACCTCTCCGCAAAATTTTTAATAATGATTCGTGTTGTCAGTCGTCACACCGTCAACCAGGGTGAACAAAAGTACTGGACAAGACCTAATATTTACCCTGACGACCATAACTATAACACACTGCCAGTCTCTCTCTCACAGCCACCAATCTAATCTTAAGTATATATATATACTACAGGCATATATATTTACGTATACCGAAATATTTTCTAATCTCTATAAGTGCAGTGTTGTTTACTGCGGATATTATCCACTAAATTAAAGAAATATGCTGTTCTCTATATTATTCATCACGTATATTGATATTGCTAAGAAAACAAAGGTAATTTAATGGTTTATAAACTATATAGCAGGTGAGCGTGAGTGCCCCGACCCTGAGTGTTCGTTCTGCTCCTCACGTCAGGAAAATTATCAAGTAAACCAATTTAATATGATTGAAAAAAATAATTAAACACCGTGGCTGTTATCAACAACAGACGCCATCATAACATAAGATACATTTTGAGCTGCAAGAGACACAGACGGTGATGTAAGACGTGACCCATGACTCGCGCGGGGGAGAAGAATGTAAGCTGCCACAGGTGTAGACACAGTTATATTTGAATGCTGGTGAGTTGTGAGACGCTTGTATCGTCTGCGGTAAGTGGTGTATCGTCTGCGGTAAGTGGTGTATCGTCTGCGGTAAGTGGTGTATCGTCTGCGGTAAGTGGTGTATCGTCTGCGATAAGTGGTGTATCGTCTGCGGTAAGTGGTGTATCGTCTGCGGGACTATTGTGTTCACGAGGAGTTTCAATAATTCTAGATGGAATAATAGACGTAAGTTATAGCAGTAAACAACGACTATATAAGAAAGATAGGAAAGTGTTGGCCTTAAGTAAAGCGTAAAATATGACGTCCAGCAGGATGTAGTATGTCTGCTATAATAATCACCAATCTGACTCCTCGCCAATGGAGTCCCCCAAGGTTCCATTCTCGGTCCAGTGATATGTAACAGTTATTTCATGTGTTAATTGTAGGATTAGAGGTTCGTGTCTCTGGTGTTGTTTCTCAGTTATAGTTGATGTATTTTCACTTTCACTTCTCTGTTTATATAGTTTGAATATGTTTAATACTTTATATATTATTGCAGTTTCTAGACAAGCATGTCCCATAACTTTACCTTCCAATTACTTTACCTGTGGAGCTGGAATGAAGAAAAAGAATACCAATATTACCCATGTGGTTTGTTAGGTGGTGTAGTGATGGTCTGTACACTATGTTTTTAATCTTAGTAAGTTTATTGTTTTTTTCATACAGAGAACAAAGAACTGATTTAAACTTGATAGTAACTAGGATGAAGGAAAACACAGATTAATATACTCCTACACATGTTTATTACCTATTACAAAAGTATACACGGAGAAGTAGATTAATAGAGGAGCAGTGTAGGAGACCAGTGAGTTTATAATCTCCTCTTCGTTATGACGTCATGGATGAGTTAGAGAACTGTGTGACGTCATGGATGAGTTAGAGAACTGTGTGACGTCATCAACTTAATCGTATCAAGAGTCGTGGTGTGACACTTAATCGTCTCAACCTCGACCCAAACTCTCAAAGGTTCTTCCGAGTTTTTTCTTCTTCTTCTCGCTTTTTAGATATAAGAACTAAATTAATAGGCTAGTTCAAGCTACGGTACATAGTTGGGAGTAAGAAAGGCGGAGGTGAGAGAGATTGAAGTGAGAAAGATGGCGGTGAGAAAGAAAGGAATGAGAAAGACGGGTTAGGTTAGGGTATAAAGGATAGCTTATGAAGGTTAGGTTACGTTAGGCACTGTACTGTACATAGAACATTTACTCCAGATTAAGACTCTCGATAACTAATCTACACATATACACATTTGTTAAGAAGCGGAGACTACACTCTCACATACACCAGCCTTAGAACAGGTAATGTATAACAGACTGCTTCACCTCAAACTACATTACTATGGTTACGAAATGCCATCCAGACACAAACATATTTTCTCTCGTTCCTATACTTGATGTAGGAAACAACAACAAAAATAAACGTAGGAACCAATGAGGATTTGGATAAGGAAGTCCCCGTCACCTGTCAGAACACCGAGTCAGTTTGTTGTGTAATCTAGCATGTAATAAAATCCGTTTTCTATGATATATCCCTATACGTGGGGGCACTCTACTATCTAAACAGTTATTATTATTATTATTATTATTATTTTTATTATTATTCCTAAATAGTATGCCACACTGCTCGACTTGTTGTATATATATTAGTCTCACATAATTCAAGATGATATTTGTCACATGTGAGGACAGACGACCCAGGTTTATATTCTCAAGGAGTCATAAGTTAATGTCCAGTTCACTCGTCAACAAAACTCCTGACGCCCCTCACTTCAGAGATCTCACAGGTCTCTGGATATCTGGGGTCTTGAAGCGGCAGCTGAGGCGACAAGACTTTTGGTAGCGAGTGTTACAGTATTTTGTTGTCGAAAGATTAAAAAACAAAACAAAAACGCTCGTGGTTGGTTGTCTTGAATGGTACACAGTAGGGGGTCAAAATATGATCAAAGTTACAGATTATGAAAAGCAGTTGTGTTATCATGTCCCATTAAGAGAGTAGTTAATTCTACGAATATTTGAGAATCAGAACTCATAAAGAAAATTGTTTTTCCATTTATGCGTCATTATTTATGTCCCCATCAGTAGGTGTATGAGAGACGTTCCTTGACTGTAGGTGCAGGAGGACCCGGGTGGTGGTGTAGGTGGCGAGTCGTATAGTCTGCATAACCTCTTCACATCTGTCGTGGCGCCACCTGCATCAGAGTCTTACTTCTGAATAGCAGTTTTTTGGGGGGCAATAATGACATACCTTAGTATATCTCGGTGTGTATGAGGGGCTGATGATCGCGTGTGTCTGTATACGTCAGTTACTACTGTAATATGAGACCCACTATCCTTGCCATCCTGTAGTCAAGATCTCGTAACTGTCTCATCTATATAACACTGAACTATTACCCTAAAGGATCAATATTCCAGATTCACGATTATTCTGACTGTGAATAATTCCCTTACATAGAAATGTAAAAACGTGGCTATTGGATAATTTTCAGTTATGCAACAGACAAGAGAGAGTCGAACTTAATTTAAGTTTCTAACATAATTCGTTCTCACATCTGTACTAACAGGGATTAAAATTAACATAAGAATCTATGAGACTGAGGCCATTATAACAAGTCTTCAGAATGAATTAAATTATTAGACAGATTCTTAAAACAAATTTCAGGACTAACCAATGACTTAACTTTCAATTCCACATTATTTTTAAGTTTCAATTCTTCGAACCTTTACTTTTATTATCATTTTCTTGCTTCACAAAATGTGAAGTTTCAATCCAGTTTCTTTGTCGCTTTCGTCTGTCCGTCCACAACCATGATCCGATTAACTATTGTGTGTGACTTAGGTTGGGTTAAAATGTTTCTGAAGCTTTGTAGAGCATGATCTTCTTGTGGGTTCAGCCAGACCCTCTGGTACCACTCTGTTACAGGTTCGTATTTGTAACCTGTGTGTGGAAAGAGAGAGAGAGAGAGAGAGAGAGAGAGAGAGAGAGAGAGAGAGAGAGAGAGAGAGAGAGACTGACAGTCACACAGGGGGGAACACCCCCCGTCCCCCAAGTGTGGTGATGTGCAAGGAACAGTAACTTGTACTTAAAGCTTACCCAGTACTGTACACCATGAAAATACTGTATGATATAGTTGTACAGTCAGCCAAAGATACACCGACCCCACCCTGGGTCTCGTGCTCGCCATTGTACCTGGCAATACTTGGTAAAGGAAGGCTGTATTATTTAAGGTCATTAGACGTTTCCAAATTTTCGTATATTTGTTTTAATAATTAATAAATTACATTAATAAATTGGCAACTCAACTACAACCACAGCTGCCACAAGATTCTCACATCAAATTTTATTCATCATCTAAGCAAACATAGGAACATTTGGAAACTTCTCATGGCCTTAAATAACAATGAATAGTTTATTATTGTAAAAATGTTACCTATGGTTTGTTTAATATATATCCTGACAGTGATATAGACCAAAACAATCAGCCTTCCTTTACCAAGTATTGCCAGGCAAAGTTGGGATCACGAGACCCAGTGTGGGGTCGGTGCATCTTTGGCTGACTGTACATTATTAAAAGAGTATATAAGGTAATGATAATAAGAGGAAGAAGTACAATAAATATATTTTTACCACTAATACTAATACTATAAATATACTACTGCTACTACTAAAACTACTACTATAAATATACTACTGCTACTACTAAAACTACTACTACTACTTCTACTAAAAATAATGGCAGGAGATATAAGTAACATTAGCTAAAGATAACAATAATAATCAATGTACTGTACAGGGAAGGAGAGAGACAAGGGTAAATGAGAACTGTGCAAGTACGGGCGAACAGCATCGTCTGGCGTTCCATTTTATTCCATAATGACACATTTGAGATAACTACGTCAAACGATCGTTCGTTAGCTGTGATTTTATTTATGGTGGAAGCAGATGTTTTGTCCACTGGCGACTGTTGCCTCACAAGCAGTACAGACATAAACAGGTGATCATTAGTCCCTGGACACACCTTTGTTTATTTAGTGTCAGGTGTTTCTACTGTTACCTGTATAACACAAGATCTACTCTGTTATGATGACAGTTTGTGTCGTTGGTGTCTTAACTACACCAACAGTTTCATCTCTGAATACCTCCACGTCAGTCTGGGTGAAGTCAGGTCAGGTAAAAACTCTTGTTGACCTTCTGTAACAGTAAGGTCATTGGAGGTCACTGTGGGGCAGCATCCTGGGTCACTCAGGGTCATTGGTGAGCCCCTTACATGACGGCCAGCAGAAGGTAAGGTTTTCGCAGGTCAGTGTAGGTTACAGGTCAGAGTCGGTTACAGGTTAGAGTATGACACACTTGCTGTCACGAATGTCAGGATGGTCAGGGATGGCACTACAGGAGGCCGCCTGAGCCAAGCTGAAGGACCTCCGCCTCACCACCTCCATGATGTTACCCAAGGACTTGAGTCGACCCCGGCCCGCTGTCGGCGCCTGCAACGGGAGAGAGATGTGTGAGGTGGTGGTAGTAGTGGTGATGGTGGTGACGGATGGTGGTAGTGGTGATAGTGGATGGTAAACAAGCAATAGACCTGGATAATGGAGGACGGTTAAGGAGGCAACGAGGAACTCAACTGTAAATAAGAACTTTGTTAGGGAAGTCTTGGTCAGGTTCACTTACTGTTTACACTGACCTTTGGTATTACTCTTATGATCCGTATAGAGTGCTTAATAAGAGAGGGAGAAAGGGAGAGACACACAGGGAAGAAGAGAGAGAGAGAGACAAAGAGAGAGAACACCCAACTCACCATCTCATTATTAGCCAAGCCGTAAGTTCGTATCAGGAGTTGTTTGAAGAGTTCGCCCACATTGATGTTGTACTTGGCAGATGTCTCGAGGTATGAGGCGTTGGTCATATCCGTGTCCACCCAGTTCTGTGCCCGCTGGAAGCTCACCACTCTCTCTCTGTCTAAGTCCACCTTGTTCCCCACCACCACCACAGGCGCCCCGTCGAAACCTGCCAATCAACCCAGGTAAACACGGTTAATTATACAGGTACACATAGTAAGGACAATACAAGTGTAGATACAAGTACAGGTACATAATATTGATTAGTTTATAATGAACAGTAAGAGTACAGGTAATACAGGTAAAGGAAGAATTCAAACAAGTATGGCTCAAGGATGCAGACGTAAGTACCTGTTACGGGAAGATAATTACAGGTAAATTTATTAACTTCGAATCAGAATCTCTCTCTCTCTCTCTCTCTCTCTCTCTCTCTCTCTCTCTCTCTCTCGCTCTCTCTCTCTCTCTCTCTCGCTCTCTCTCTCTCTCTCTCTCTCTCTCTCTCTCTCTCTCTCTCTCTCTCTCTCTCTCTCTCTCTCTCTCTCTCTCTCTCTCTCTACCTTTGATCTTGGTGATAAGGCTCCACAGGGACTGGGCCTCGTAGAAACTCTGTTCATTGTTGACGGCGAACACGATGACGAAGGCTCGGCCAGACCTGATGGATAACTCCCTCATGGCTGGGAAGTGGTGAGACCCCGCGGTGTCCAAGATCTCCAACGCGTGGAACAAACCGTCTGTGGGGGTGATAGTGGTGTTAGTGGTGGTGTTAAGGAGTAGTGGTGGTGGTGGTAAGGGTAGTGGTGATAATGAGGGTTAAAAGTTACACCAAGTTAACTCATCACAACTACAACTAAACAACACTAACACCTACATCTGTACCCAAGCACACCACATCCCATGAGAGACAATGTTAACACAGCACACCGTACACTTAACGAGGAGACAATGTTGCTGGCACTATACCCGACCGCCTTCACTTCCCCAATTGTAAAGTTAGGTACCTATGGACAGCTGGGTGGACTGAAGGGGACCAAACTTACCCCTTGAGAGACACCAACTTACATCTACTGGGGATTATGAGGAGAGTGAGAGAGAGAGAGAGAGAGAGAGAGAGAGAGAGAGAGAGAGAGAGACCTACTGAACTCATCAACACCCCCCCTCCCCCTCTCCCCCACACACACACAAGACATCAATTTTACCTCAGATTCTCATAAAGGTTCCTAGGTACAATTTTCCCCGTCACTGGAGATGCGAGAACGTACCCAATTGTCTCACTTAAACCGCGACTCTCAGTGGCAGCCAAAATATAAGTCAAAATTACAGAGACACAACCTAGCCTAACCTGGACTATGTGCTTCCTCTTACCTTCGGGTTGGGGAGGAAACTTAACGTAATGAAGTGGATCACGTGAGAGATATTAACTGTCTTGTGTTGGCGTTAATCACACGTCAACACGAGCCATGGTAGACGATATAAAATTGAGATTTTTTTTTTTAGATTGCCCCGGAGGGGGCTAGTTTATTGGGCACCCCCTTACATCCTGTGCAAGGTGAAGCGCAGAAGCGTTTACAGCGCCCATCTGGGAAGCATGCGGGGTTCATGCTTGCCTTTATGACTCATGCATTAAGGGCGTAAAAGCCTGAAGGGTCATGGGTTTTGTCAGCAAGTTACATAAAGTGACAGAATGATGAGTGTGTGGGGGGAAATTTCCCGATACAATTTATCTATTTATGGCAAAGCGTGGCAGGTCCCTAGTGCCAGGCCATAGCCAGAGGCATTGACAGTATTGAGGGACATACCTTTGAGTGTGATTGTGATGGCGTGTACGTCGGTAGTGTCGGCTTCAAGAGTGACGTCGAATATAATAGCATAATAGAAGCACAATAGGTCAGAGGTTACCAGGTCACAGTCACGGGTGCCAAAATATCTAGGTCAGAGGTCACAAGGTCACAGTTTGTCAGGAATCCTAAAGCTGGTTACTTAAGACGCCACCCGGGTCAAGAGGTCAGGGGGTCAAGGGGTCAGGAGGTCACGGGGTCAGGGGATCAGGAGGTCACAGAGTTACGGGGTCAAAGGGTCAAGAGGTCACGGGGTCAGGGGTTCAGGAGGTTTCTAGGTCATGGGGTCAGAGGGTGGCGGTCTCCTGGAGCGAGATAAGCCAAATAGAGAAGATTGTTGTGACCAGTGACACTAATTGTACTTCAGTACTCTGGACAAAACCCCATCCTTCGGCTGACCAGTGGACAAAATTATGCTCTACAGTTCCCAAGTGAATATTCCATCACACCAGTGGACAAAACCTATCGGACAATAATCTCTTGCCTGGACAGAATCTTGCGAAATTGTTTTATCAGAAGAAATTGTTAGTGAATTTTGTTTGGTGAAGAATAATCAAAGGTGATATTGTCTTATGGAATTTCGTTACGTGAGATTTCGTCCAGTGGAATCTTGTCCGAGTGTCTGACATCCACCAGCCTAATACAGCTTCAGTTTTATGGTGACGTCACTGCTGCGTAATTTCCCGCTCGTCCCACGTGATGCCATGACCTGTCCTGATATGAACCGTTTTTACTTAAACCTGCAACAGATCTGAGGCGACTTCCTCACGCGTTCATTTTGGGTTGTAATGAGTGTTTAATTAAAGTTTCCATAGGTGGTGGTGGTGGTGGTAGTAGGTCGAGGGTAGTAGTGGTGGTAGGTAAGGGGTAGTAGTGGTGGTAGGTCGGGGGGTATTAGTGGTGGCAGGTCGGGGGTAGTAGTGGTGGCAGGTCGGGGGGTAGTAGTGGTGGTAGGTAAGGGGTAGTAGTGGTGGTAGGTCGGGGGGTAGTAGTGGTGGTAGGTAAGGGGTAGTAGTGGTGGTAGGTAAGGGGTAGTAGTGGTGGTAGGTCGGGGGGTATTAGTGGTGGCAGGTCGGGGGTAGTAGTGGTGGCAGGTCGGGGGGTAGTAGTGGTGGTAGGTAGGGGGTAGTAGTGGTGGTAGGTAAGGGGTAGTAGTGGTGGTAGGTCGGGGGGTAGTAGTGGTGGTGAGAACGTGACCATATTACCTCCTGGAAGCCTTAATTGATCACACAGGTTAAGAACTGATCAATGTTTACTCCCACAATTATTTTTACCAGAAGGAAAAATTATACAACTTTAGTGTTAAATAATGATGATGATGATGATGATGATGATGATGATGATGATGATGATGATGATGAAGACAAATATTCAATCAAACATTACAGTCACCATAAGACATAGAATTAACATTAATTTATCATCATATTTACATTATTTTTTCTTATAGACCAAATTGTATGAGAGAGAGAGAGAGAGAGAGAGAGAGAGAGAGAGAGAGAGAGAGAGAGAGAGAGAGAGCTTAATGACGCACGCCATCACTACACAAAATTACCACAACAGGCACAAGACAAACGAACGGCAGCACTGTCGATCGATCACTAGTGTTGGCGCTGGTATAATGGTGAACCGATCCAAATTACCCCAACAAGCCTCTCCTCCTGCAGTCTCAACCCACACTGGCAGACATATTGGAATACCTGTACCAATAAGGTGTAGGTGGGCTATATTGGTTTATTGGACTCACAATTATGTCCATCAACATGACACAAGGCGCCACCATGATATATTGCTCCCCATATTAATACCATATTAGGTTATATTGGACCTGTCATCCCTCAAAGAGACCATTCCGTTTTCTATGAATGAAGAATATGTATGTATGTATGTATGTATGTATGTATGTATGTATTTATGTATGTATGTATGTATGTATGTATGTATTTATGTATGTATGTATGTATGTATATATGTATGTATGTATGTATGTACGTCTCACACACAGCATTTTTCTTCAGCTTCAACTCATCACTAAACTTCTTATTTACTAAACTAACAAACTTGGGTAAGAATTCCTTAACCTGTCAATGAATGTTTATGTTATGTTTACAGTCTGTCTGTCTGTCTGTCTGTCTGTCTATAGATAGATAAATAGATAGATAGATAGATAATGTTAGTTTAATGTGTAATGCGAGAGGAGATTGAGAGCTCCTCCAGGTATGTAAATCACGTGCTTAATGAGTCTTTTGCCTCACCTGGGTTCACTAATTACTGTTTACCTGTCTGTCTTTATTGTGTTTTCTTCTTTATTCCTGCCATCATTTATCTTTCTTTTCTCCTCCGTATATTTCTCTCCTTCTCTCCTTCTCTCCTTAACCCCCCCTCCTCCTCCTCTCCTTTGGCGATGTGTTCGGTGGTAGTAGTGGTGTTGGTGGTAGTGGTGGTGTGATAGTGCCCATGATAGCAGTAGTGGTAGTAGTGATAGTGGTAGTAGTGGTAGTGATAGTGGTAGTAGTGATAGTGGTAGTGGTAGTAGTCGTCACAGGTAATCACAAGGCAGGGACACACACACTGGCGCTCAACAGAGAGACAATCACTAACACCTCAGGAGCCTGGAAATTTGATAGTGGTGGAAGGCCCATGACGTGAGACTGACTACGCTACCTGAGATTGATTGAAATGAAGCGAGTGATTGAGATTGAAAGAGGATTGGGTAGTGTAGACGTCATAAATGGTGGTGATTGGCCATTCACCATCTCACTAAAGCGTCGCCAACTTCCGATATCTATTGACTACAAATCATCCAGCAGTATACTGAATCCAAACGTTCTTAAAGGATGTTGGGATTTATTGGCACGGTACTCTGGTCTTAACCCTTTGATGACGATGATTTAACCCTTTGATGACGATGATTTAACCCTTTGACCACGATGATTTAACCCTTTGACCACGATGATTTAACCCTTTGATGATGATGATTTAACCCTTTGACCACGATGATTTAACCCTTTGATGACGATGATTTAACCCTTTGATGATGATGATTTAACCCTTTGATCACGATGATTTAACCCTTTGATGACGATGATTTAACCCTTTGACCACGATGATTTAACCCTTTGATGACGATGATTTAACCCTTTGAGGACGCTGATTTAACCCTTTGAGGACGCTGTATATATAGAGAGATGTAGAGAAAGAGTGAACCACATCCCACGAGATAGAGATAAAAGAGAAAAATAACGATAAAAACAGGGAGATAGAGCAACGTCACGAGAGAGAGAGAGAGAGAGAGGCGCCACCATCCAACACAACAACGCCGCTCCTTCGTTGTACACTCATTCATCAAAGGAAAATTAAAACCTCGTTTAGACTTGATTATAAAACTTTGGATCTTTTTTTTCCTTTTTTAACCAAGAGAAAATAGAACACTTTATTTTAGGGAGAGACATCAAACACCGGCTATTAATGCCAGACCTTAGAGGACCGTCTTTGTCGGTGTCCTACGTGATAACCAGCGGCCTCCAGGATCTTCTCTGGCGGTTTTTTGGCGTTTGGGATCGGCTTTTTGGGCGACGGCTTTTTGGGACGGCTTTTTTGACATCATGTTGTAGGAATGTTTCAAATTAGTTCTTTGTGTTACTGTATGTTATTGTTCCCCTGACGATTAATTAACCTAACTAAGAATATTTCACCTGAAGATTACGTATACCCTAATATTAACTTGACCTAACCTGACCTGACCTCACCCCTCCAGGCAGCACTAGGGTGTTTAATCATTAGCTCATCTCTAGTTATAATTTCTCCATCATCTTCCCTCTCTCCCTCAATCCCCCTCTCCTCTCCCCTCTCTCCCTCAGCCCCCCTCTCCTCTCCCCTCTCCCCTCACCCCTTCATCTCTCACCTCTTGCAACCCCCCCACCCTGACCTCCCCTTCCACCCCCCCCCCACCAGGGCTTGTCTTTGGTTATATTAATAATAACTTGCCATCATGCAACGAAGGAGGGGTGGGGGTGATGGAGGGGGGAGTAAGGGGTGGAGGGAGAAGAGTGAGGAGTGGGGGAAGGGAGTGGGAGGGGAGGGGAGGGGGAGGGGAGGGGAGAGGGAGGTTGGCTGCACTTGCCACTTATTGCTTCAGGGTAAATTTCTACCTTGACTTACCTGCTCCCACCTGTCTTAATTAAAAATCCTACCTGAAATTTTAACCCTTTGTTGGAGACAGTGAGAACGTCTCCATCTCCCTCATTATAGCTGAATTTGTTAAGGGTTCTTCATCACATGACCTTTACCCACCCTAGCTTATTTCACCTTAAGATTAACCACCCTAACTTAACGCTACCCTAACCTAACGCTACCCTAACCAAACCTAACCTAACCTAATGTAATCCCTGCCAGGTATCGTTAGGGTGTTCAATCATCAGGTGATATAAGCTAGGGTGGTTACTCATCAGATGATCGAGAGTTCATATGTTAGATACAAACTTTAACCTAACACAAAATATTTTCCCCACAATTACAGGTAAATATTTTAACCAGAAAAACTGAATTACCTTTATAAGAAAACGTTAAATAAAATATAATGAATCTCGGGTCGGCTGTCACTTACACTCCCAGGAAATAATTGTTGGGGATATTCCAAGTCAGTAACTGTATTCTGAGGTAAATTGAAATCTTCGAGTCACCGGCCAGTCCTTAATGGTCTCTGTATATATACACTAGGGACGATAATACATTGAGTTTAAGTGAGGTTTTCGTCTCAATGGATGTCGTGAGTTAGTACTTTCTTTCCCCCGATCTCTTTGAGTTTAATACAGATAAGGAACTATTTCCAGGTAGTTGTTTATAAACTTCTGGTGATGAGCGTTGTTTTGTTTCTTTGTTTCTCTCTGTCTGTCTGTCTGTCTGTCTGTCTGTCTGTCTCTGTGTGTGTGGGTGTGTGGTTCAAACCTACCCTGACACACACACAAAGGTCGGGTTAAGAGGCTAAAGCGTCTTGTCATCAGTAAGACTCAACAATCAACAAGAACAAGTCAAGTCCATTAGTTTGATCCGGATGATCCTTGAGTCCCAGCTGACGGGGGCAAACACTCCTGACACTCCTGACTAACACACACACACTCCTGACACAAGTGACTGACAGGCAGACTTAATCTTCTATACACAAACAGAAGGATAACTGACATAGAGATAATAAAAGGGAGAGACAGTGATAAGGATAAATAAAGAGATGAATAGAGAGACACAGGTGAGAAGAGAACACACACACACACACACACACACACACACACACACACACACCGCAGATTAATGAGTTCCCCGAAAGCTATTATGAAATAGATAAATATTATTACTTTTTTTTATGCCTCTAAAGTTATCTGTCTATTTTTACTTTTATTTCCCTTTGTTACTGATGAAAGCTTTGTGAGTTAGTGTATTCATGACGAGATGGGAGGATGAAATCACTGTGAACTTGGGTCTGACATGGTGTGCAGTAGCGTTGTGTTCAGAGGCATTTTAGGGGCCTTCAGAGCAATTCAGAGCTATTTGGAAGCATTCAGTGGCATTCAGGGGCATAAAATGATATTCAGAGGCATTTAGTGACATTCAGAAATATTTAATGACATTTATTGGCATTCAGAGGTATTTAGAAGCATTTATTGGCATTAAGAGGCATTCAGAGGCATTTATTGGCATTCAGAGGCATTTATTGGCATTCAGAGGCATTTAGAGACATTCAGAGGCATATAAAGGCATTTAGAGACATTCAGAGGCATTAAGAGGCATTTATTGGCATTTAAAGGCATTTAGAGACATTCACAGGCATTTAGAGGAATTTGTTGGAATTCAGAGGCATTTATTGGCATTAGGAGGCATTCAGGGGTCTTTAGAGGCATTTATTGGCATTCAGAGGCATTTCGAGAGCGCATCATCAGTAGGGGCTTTTCCCGGTAAGCGAGTCTCAAAAATACTGGTTAATTATTAATTTGTTTTTCTTGCAACTGGATATGCGAAAGAGAATCTCATTTGTGTAGCCAAGAACGCCATTAGTGTAGCCAAGAACTCCATTAGTGTAGCCAAGAGCGCCATTAGTGTAGCCAAGAGCGTCATTAGTGTAGCCAAGAGCGCCATTAGTGTAGCCAAGAGCGCCATTAGTGTAACCAAGAGCGCCATTAGTGTAGCCAAGAGCGCCATTAGTGTAGCCAAGAGCGCCATTAGTGTAACCAAGAGCGCCATTAGTGTAGTCAAGAGCGCCATTAGTGTAGTCAAGAGCGCCATTAGTGTAGCCAAGAGCGCCATTAGTGTAGTCAAGAGCGCCATTAGTGTAGCCAAGAGCGCCATTAGTGTAGCCAAGAGCGCCATTAGTGTAGCCAAAAGCGCCATTAGTGTAACCAAGAGCGCCATTAGTGTAGCCAAGAGCGCCATTAGTGTAGCCAAGAGCGCCATTAGTGTAGCCAAGAGCCCCATTAGTGTACTCAAGAGCGCCATTAGTGTACTCAAGAGCGCCATTAGTGTAGCCAAGAGCGCCATTAGTGTAGCCAAGAGCGCCACTAGTGTAGCCAAAAGCGCCATTAGTGTAGCCAAGAACGCCATTAGTGTAGCCAAGAGCGCCATTAGTGTAGCCAAGAGCCCCATTAGTGTACTCAAGAGCCCCATTAGTGTACTCAAGAGCGCCATTAGTGTAGCCAAAAGCGCCATTAGTGTAGCCAAGAGCGCCATTAGTGTAGCCAAAAGCGCCATTAGTGTAGCCAAGAACGCCATTAGTGTAGCCAAGAGCGCCATTAGTGTAGCCAAGAGCGCCATTAGTGTACTCAAGAGCGCCATTTTACGCCATTTATCTCTGTATTTGGTGCCTCAAGTTCACTGATTAGGAGTCTTCTCACAGCAACAATTAAAGTGAGGAAATTTAACTTACGAGAGTTTGAGTTTCTTTCGTTTTTCACCTGACGAGTTGAAGAAGATTTATCTTAAGTTAATTTTCAATGGTTTACAATAAGGGAGTTGTATTTAAGTAGTGTGAACGTTAGTCGAGGAGATTCTCTTGTCTTGTGATGGGCTATAAATGTTTCCCTACTTACTGGGGCATCTAAATTGGAGTTTATTTTTAAACCTCCATCACACACACGGATAGGCAGACATGGGTGATATTTAAAACCCCAAGATGTTGTCATAATAAAATAGAAAAAGGTCAATCTATATCCTATTTGACATTAATATAACAAAAAGGTCGAGTTCTGACCATTTTTCCCCTCTCATGACCTATCCTCCTAACA
Source organism: Homarus gammarus (assembly GCA_958450375.1). NCBI lineage: Eukaryota > Metazoa > Arthropoda > Malacostraca > Decapoda > Nephropidae > Homarus > Homarus gammarus. Next base: position 398,465 of record CAUDMG010003540.1, on the reverse strand, counting down.
CTGAACTAGGTACAGTATGTGTAGTGAAACCTGACCTCTCTTGTGACGGTAGTGAGGTCAGAGAGCGCTAACAACAAAGGCTATTTCGGGGTCTGTCCCACGGCGGTATGGACGGGAGAGAGAGAGAGAGAGAGAGAGAGAGAGAGAGAGAGAGAGAGAGAGAGAGAGAGAGAGAGAGAGAGAGAGAGAGAGAGTAGCAGGGAAAAAAAGACAGAGAGAGATTAAGGAGAGAAGACAGACAGAAAAACAGACAGACAGACAGACAGGCAGACAGGCAGACAGACAGACAGGCAGACAGAGGTCAATCTACTCGTCTATCCCCTTCACTGCCCCCCCCCCCCTCCTCCTCTTCCAGCCTTTCAATCAGTTTACAACATTTTTCTATTTCTCTCTCACTGTTTTTTAACCTCAACCGATAAAAAAGGATTTTATCATGCGGAAAAAAGGTTCATCGGTAACATACATACATACATACATACATAGGTGAGAGAATACGTACAGGTAAAGGGGAACACACACACACACCTGGCTCCCTACAAACCCTTCATTATTCCACTAATAATTAACGATACCGAGTGTTTACCTGTCCTCATTAACTTTCGTCTATTACCATATATTAAACCTTCTAATACCATAAAACAAAACAAAAGAAACACATAAACCAAACAAAACAAAACAAAAGAAACACGTAAACCAAACAAAACAAAACACAACTCTAACTTTTGTTATTTTCACGAACAAAAGTCAATGGAATTTGTGATTATTTTTTAGAGTTGTTTTATTTTGTCTTTGTTTTCTTGTGAGCGAGCGAGTGAGCGAGTGAGTGAGTCAGGGGTGAAATAATACCAATCTCTCTCTCTCTCTCTCTCTCTCTCTCTCTCTCTCTCTGTACAGGGGGCAACAAGTGTGAGAGCCTTGTATGAGGGGGGACACACGTGCACCTGTTAATTAATGTATGACGGACTCAACAACCAGGTAACAGAGTTGAAAGATTTGTTTAATAATAATTATAACAATAATAATAATAATAATAATAATAATAATAATAATAATAATAATAATAATAATAATAATAATAATAATAATAATAATAATAATAACAATAATAATAATAATAATAGTAATAATAATAATAGTAATAATAATAATAGTAATAATAATAATAATAATAATAATAATAATAAGGATTTTTTATCAAGTGAGTTCAGGTGTGAGTCCAGGTGTGAGTCCAGGTGTGAGTCCAGGTTTAAGTCCAGGAGTCCAGGTGTGTGTGTCCAGGTGTAAATCGAGGTGTGAGTCCAGTTTACAGAAGCTTAGGTTATAGAGGTCAATATTCAGTAGTTAATACATCTTGTTTTCCCCACTGAGTCCCACATGGTTAACCTTTGACCCCATCTTACTTTAAAAGGGAGGGAGGGAGGGAGGGAGGGGGGGGAGGGAGTGAGGGAGGGGGGGGGGTGTGATGGAGGGGGGGGGAAGTGAGGGAGCCAGTTGTAATTAATGCAGAAGAAGAAGAAGAAGAAGAAGAAATGCAATAGCAAATGTTTCCCCTCTAATATATCGTACTTGTGTGTGTGGGGGGGGGGGGGGGGGGAGAGCACATTTCTTTTGTACACAGTAAAGAGCCGCAGCGGCCGCCCTATGAAGGAACGGTGGCTTCATTAGACAGCATCTCACCATCACCACTACCACCAATCACACACGAGGGAGGAGTGGCCACATCTTCCTCACTGCTCATAATAAACTCTTTCGTGCAGGTAAAAGCATCAATAGATATAAGATTACTATATTTTATTTAGTTATCTGGGTAATGATGTAGTGTTCATCTTATGGGAGTTAGGGACCAGGGTTTTCAATTAGCTCCAGCGACGAAAAAATCTTCCCCAAAAGTAATGTTGACGACTGACAGAGTGACAGGGCAACTGAGGCTTACTGCTATTTATACACCGCCAGAGGACAGTTGCCACATGTCGCTACACACACACACACACACACACACACACACACACACACACACACACATACACACACACACACACATACACACACACACACACACACACATCACCATGAATGTACACTATATATATATATATATATATATATATATATATATATATATATATATAAATGGTCGAAGGATAAATAATAATGGATATGTAGAGTTGGATTTAACTTAGTAATTTATGATAAAAAAGTTACTTCCCAAAATAATATTAAAGTTTTTTACACTGAGAATCTGCCTTGACCAGACGAGTTTATTTGGCGTATGTTAAGAGACAAAATTAATGTGTCTAATCCTCTGAAGAAGAGTATGTATGTATGTATGTATGTATGTATGTATGTATGTATGTATGTATGTAAGTAAGGTGGACCCAAGGCAGCTCTGGGACTAAGGTCAGATGGAGAGTCAAGAAGTAGTATTGTGATGATCGTCTTTTGTGCAGGTAATCCTGGATAGTGCTTTTCTGTGTGTGTGTTTTTGGACAATTTGAAGATAACAATGATTGGTGTTTGTTGTGTGTTTGTTGTGTGTTTGTTTTGTGTGGTGTTGTTTGTTTTGTGTTTACGAGTCATATTTAACCTGTTTGTGTTTGTCATATAACACACACCATTATACATCAACAATTCAATAATAGATTATAAATATTCGCCCTCATAACTAATACAGTATACACACACAGGTATTAATTAATTCAGGTACAATAATACACCTGTGCATACCTGGAATATAAACGTATCGATACAGGTAAACCTCCATATAGCGGACTTCTCTCTCCAAATAATCCGTTAGATGGAGGTTTCACACATAACGGACTCCTTGATATAACGGACTTCCCTACTCTATGCAGTCCGTAAATAGAGGATTCACTATAATTCTAACGTCAATGCATCTGTTTTATCGTCTAATGGGAGGAGCAGCCAAAGATTAGTTCCTGGACTGAATACGTCTGCTGCCTCCTACATGATGAACCACCTACCAGAACGCTCGACTGGTTCTTTTGAGACTTGAGATTGGTCGAGCCTGATTCACCCTCAGGTGACGTAGTGGAAGAGGGGGAGGGGGGATGATAATGTCTGCGTCGGGATATGTGGGAGTAAACAAAGTGTAAGTAGGGAGGATTTATATAAACACAAATTATGTATACAGTGATTAGTAATGTTTACATAAAACACACACACACACACACACACACACACACACACAACACACAACACACACACACACACACACATACACACACACACACAACACACAACACACACACACACACATACACCTGACCTGACCTCACGGCTTCACCTGACCTAACCTGAAGGATGGAGCACACCTGCATTGCCCCAAGCTACTGTCCTGGCCACGTGGCCACACACCTGCCCAACCGCATCCAGCCCATTGGAGCACGAACTGATTACATAAGAACATAAGAAAATAAGGAGTCTGCAATAGGCCGGTTGGCCTGTGCATGGCAGCTCCTGTCGAGAGTTACTACCACTCTCTATCATCAATGAATCTATCGAGCCTCCTTTTAAAACTTTCCAGCGTTCCAGCACTTACTACAAAGTTGCTAAGCCCAGTCCCAACCAATGTAAAAATTATCAACACCTAATTATTATATATCATATTTGTATCACTTGTGTTACTTGTATATCATTTGTAAATCAAGAGACCCATTCCCCAATTATGTAATTGTATATTTTCAGCCTTCCGGCTGCCATACTCTTTCAATAAACCGTCAATTATTATTATTATTATTATTATACACACACACACACACAAGGTCACAATATGACCCGCATCAAATGCTGTGAAATAATTGCATCAAACACATTAATTTTACGCTGTTCAGAGGTTTTCAATTTCTTAATTAATATTCATGAAACCAGTCACCCTACCCTTACAGTCAACCAGTCACCCTACCCTTACAGTCAACCAGTCACCCTACCCTTACAGTCAACCAGTCACCCTACCCTTACAGTCAACCAGTCACCCTACCCTTACAGTCACCCAGTCACCCTACCCTTACAGTCAACCAGTCACCCTACCCTTACAGTCAACCAGTCACCCTACCCTTACAGTCACCCAGTCACCCTACCCTTACAGTCAACCAGTCACCCTACCCTTACAGTCAACCAGTCACCCACCCTTACAGTCACCCAGTCACCCACCCTTACAGTCACCCAGTCACCCACCCTTACAGTCAACCACCTGCCCCCCCTCCCCCACCAGGATATGAGTGTCACTGTCCCACTCACCTGCTTCACCTATGAGTGTCACTGTCCCACTCACCTGCTTCACCTATGAGTGTCACTGTCCCACTCACCTGCTTCACCTATGAGTGTCACTGTCCCACTCACCTGCTTCACCTATGAGTGTCACTGTCCCACTCACCTGCTTCACCTATGAGTGTCACTGTCCCACTCACCTGCTTCACCTATGAGTGTCACTGTCCCACTCACCTGCTTCACCTATGAGTGTCACTGTCCCACTCACCTGCTTCACCTATGAGTGTCACTGTCCCACTCACCTGCTTCACCTCACTATCAAAATTAAATCACTGTCTCACCTGTGTTCCTTCAGTGCCCCCCAAGATGAAGAGATTGGCAGGAAACACCTTCTACAGTTGGGTATTGTTGATTTACTTTCTCTACTTTATCTACTTCCTCTACTCTACTTCCTCTACTCTACTTCCTCTGCTCTCTGGTTGACCTCGTGATGACAGCACAGTCTGGTACGTTTTTGATGACGTATCGGAAAACGCTTTAGTTGTACGTCAGTTAACCCCCCACCCCCCCACCACCACAACCACAACCACGACCAAAATCACGACTACAACCATGACCACGATTTCGACCACAATCACGACCACGACAACGATCACAACCATAAACACAACCACAACCACGACCACTATCAACAATCAATCATTTTCCCTCCAAAGTTCAGCCATTTTCCAGCCAAGAGCCATATCATCTTTCCACCAAAACACATTTTTTTTCCCTCTCCAAAAGCCATTCCTCCTTGGCTCCAAAATAGACATTCCTTCTCAGATTTTTGCCCGAAGGAGAAAAACAATCCCCAAAGCTCACTTCCAGGCGACAATCACCCTTAATGTCTCACTACATAAGGAAGTAAAAAGCGCGGCCATATTGTGTTTATATACCGCCAGGGTGGTAGAAGGTGAGTGTCTGGTAAAGTAAATAATAACGTTACTATATACGGGTAGAGGAAGTGAGGAAAGTAGAGGAAGTGAGGAAAGTAGAGATGGAAGTGAGGAAAGTTGAGAAGAAAGTGAGGAAAGTAGAGAAGAAAGTGAGGAAGGTAGAGATGGAAGTGAGGAAAGTTGAGAAGAAAGTGAGGAAAGTAGAGATGGAAGTGAGGAAAGTAGAGAAGAAAGTGAGGAAAGTAGAGAAGAAAGTGAGGAAAGTAGAGAAGAAAGTGAGGAAAGTAGAGATGGAAGTGAGGAAAGTAGAGATGGAAGTGAGGAAAGTAGAGATGGAAGTGAGGAAAGTAGAGAAGAAAGTGAGGAAGGTAGAGATGGAAGTGAGGAAAGTAGAGATGGAAGTGAGGAAAGTAGAGAAGAAAGTGAGGAAAGTAGAGAAGAAAGTGAGGAAAGTAGAGAAGAAAGTGAGGAAAGTAGAGATGGAAGTGAGGAAAGTAGAGATGGAAGTGAGGAAAGTAGAGAAGAAAGTGAGGAAGGTAGAGATGGAAGTGAGGAAAGTAGAGATGGAAGTGAGGAAAGTAGAGAAGAAAGTGAGGAAAGTAGAGAAGAAAGTGAGGAAAGTAGAGAAGAAAGTGAGGAAAGTAGAGATGGAAGTGAGGAAAGTAGAGATGGAAGTGAGGAAAGTTGAGAAGAAAGTGAGGAAAGTAGAGAAGAAAGTGAGGAAGGTAGAGATGGAAGTGAGGAAAGTTGAGAAGAAAGTGAGGAAAGTAGAGATGGAAGTGAGGAAAGTAGAGAAGAAAGTGAGGAAAGTAGAGAAGAAAGTGAGGAAAGTAGAGAAGAAAGTGAGGAAAGTAGAGATGGAAGTGAGGAAAGTAGAGATGGAAGTGAGGAAAGTAGAGATGGAAGTGAGGAAAGTAGAGATGGAAGTGAGGAAAATATTAGAGTATAATAATTACGTTAAGTTCAGGTTAAAGTAAAGTGTTAAATCATGAGGCGAAATAATCTAGGGTGGTTAATCTTCAGGTGGCCCCCAAAGCCCTACACGAGTCACCGTTCACCCCTGTACTGTACTGTGCTGTAGGTAGAGGAATACTATCAATATATCGGGCCACACACAAGGTCCTCACAGCTTGAAAGACACAAGATTCATTTTACGGCTCAGAAAAAAAAGGTGGGGGTGTAATGGAGCGTTCAATCCCCCTCTTATATAACCTAACCTAACCTAACCTAACCTAACCTAACCTAACCTAGTTCACTGTGTTGTAAATCTTTAAAGAGAGAGAGAGAGAGAGAGGATCTCCCAAACTAGGCCATTGTTACTGAGGGTCTCTCTCCCTCACTCAACTGGCATTAAGGGTATATTCAAAGACAAGCGATAAAAGAACGTATTGTCTGTCTGTCTCTGTCTGTCTGTCTGTCTCGGCATAATGAAAGGGTAGAAGGTTAATATCGAAGATAATTACAAAGAGAGGCTGATAAAAGATTGGTCACAAATAAGGCACTCGCCAAACACTTCACTTGTTGTTCATCTTTTTGCTTCATATTGTCAGGATCTAAGTGTTACTCACGCCACCAGAGGGACGAGTGAGTTGAGCAGTCAGTGTTATACAGCTGCAATATGAGTTACAGGTGAGATGCGTGAGTGTCTACAGTGTAACTCAGGAATGACTTGAGTTACTGTGTTCAATCTTGGTGAATATACTCACCAGGACAATCCCTAGAGATCATGTGATTTTAGAGACGAAAGGTGATAGGTCAGGGTCATAATCTAGTGTGTAGGAATATCCACAACATAACTCGTAAATAAAAAGAGCAACAGTGTTTAAATATAGTATACATATTCCCCAGGATACAAGAGGTCATATGATTATAAGGTCAAAGGTCAAATTTCAAGGACACGATAAAAAATCCCATGTTGAGTTGGCGTCTGGCTCGAGTGCAGTTTGACTTAAATTTTTTCACTCTTTAATTAGATGACTCGGGATAGTGAGCTGTTGTCGAGCGAGGCATAATCGGATGAGGTATTTTTAGCTGAGGAATTATCCATTAGGGATTTTGTCCAGTGAGACACTACCTGGTTGGATTATTATTGGGTGGATTCCTGTTCTGTGTGATAATGTCCAGAGTCATACTGTCCAGAGAGATAATGTCCGGGGTAATATTGTCCAGGGTAATATTGTCCAGCGTAATATTGTCCAGCGTAATATTGTCCGCGTCCTTTGCTGCCGAGGTAAGTAAGTAATCACACGGTCATCACAACACACCTGACGCGAAATCCGATTAAGGTGAAGCTTTTAACTGTAAATTAGGTCAACCAAACACCATTACCTGCTTTCTCCACCTAAACTCCGGCCAGCCAGCGCCATTAATGGGTAAATCCCCACCGCTTCCCCGACACTTACTCTCCCACCGTTGACAGGAGCGAGAAATCATCCCTTGAATCCGGCTTCCTGACCATTAATCCACTTACAAGAACGATGTTTCCGATAATACCAACAGCAGCAGCAGCAGCATGGTAGTGGAGAGTTGAGGCCAAGGTGTTTAAATACTCCCGGTTGTGTTATTAATATTTAGCGGCTCATCTACCCACAGTTTTTAGTGTTAATTGTACCTGGCAACACTTGGTGAGGGAGCAGCCAGGTAATGTAACGTCTGGATGTTATATTGTTATGCATTTTGTGTCTTAGATTAAAATAACCAAACCAAATCCTAACCTAACCTTACCTGTCATATACTGCACCTTGTATTTATCTTCAGACATGAGTGAGTGTTGATACTTGTCTCTGGGAATCTGGTTTAAGTTTCTCAAAAAGTTCCCATATATATTTTTTTTTCGTCAACGTGTGTGTGCGTGTGGGGGGGGGGGGGGGGGGGGGGGGGGGGGGGGGGGGGGAGGGGGGGGGGGGAAAGGCGAAAGGAAGATAGCCTGGCTGGGTGTCAAGACTGAAGGGGGAAACAGCGAGGGTAAGGTGAAGAGACTCACTAATGTATTGCTTGTCACCTTATACCTGACACCAGCCTCACCTACCTGACACCTGCTGTAGCCTACCTGTGTGTGGAGGGGGGGGGGGTAGAGGGAGTGAAGGAAGGAGGGTTGGAAGGGAGAGAGAGAGAGAAAAGAAAGGGAGGGAGGGAGGAAGTAGGTAAGTATGGATAAGGGAGTGAGGGAAGGATGATTGGAAGAGACTGACAGACAGACAGATAGACAGACAGACAGATAGACAGTCAGACAGACAGACAGAGTTGACACACTTCAACCTGTATGGCCATTAAAACACACCTAGGTTATTACATAAGACCCATCACTAACTTCACCCCATACAACCATGATATGGAAGCCTCCCCCCACCCCCACTCCCTTCTTCCACTCCCCCCCCCACCCCAACTCCCTTCTTCCACTCCCCCCACCCCCACTCCCTTCTTCCACTCCCCCTCCACCCCCACTCCCTTCTTCCACTCCCCCTCCACCCCCACTCCCTTCTTCCACCCCCCCACCCCCACTCCCTTCTTCCACCCCCCACCCCCACTCCCTTCTTCCACCCCCCCCACCCCCACTCCCTTCTTCCACCCCCACCCCCACTCCCTTCTTCCACTCCTCCCCACCCCAACTCCCTTCTTCCACTCCCCCCCACCCCCACTCCCTTCTTCCATCCCCCCACCCCCACTCCCTTCTTCCACTCCCCGCACCCAACTCCCGCCTCGCCCTCCTTCCCCCTCTCCTCCCCACAACCTTAAATTGGCGCTCAGAATTTCCTCCAATTTTCACGTAAGTTATTTCACGTCGGCGGTATTAAATTGGGGCCAGATTACTTATTACCATAACTGAACCATTTATCCTACCATGCCGGGACATATGAGAGAGAGAGAGAGAGAGAGAGAGAGAGAGAGAGAGAGAGAGAGAGAGAGAGAGAGAGAGAGAGAGATACAAACCAGAGAGTCACCTATAATCGGGTCACAACACTAATGGATAAAACATTATGTGATATTTCGGGACCTCTGACCTCTGTGACCTCTGTGACCTCTGTGACCTCTACAACATCAGGGAAATAGCAGAAATTCCGACTGTGTCTAAGTTTGTCTGTGATGGATTTTTTTTAAGGTAGGTTTGGTTAGGTTAGGTTTGGTTTTACTCGATGTTCAAATGTATAAATTTATGAAGAAAAACAGTACCTATTTATGAGACGAATGTTGAGCATTCACCTCTGCGATATTGATAGATAGGAAGAAATGCAACGGGCGTGTGTGTGTGTGCGCGTGCGTGTGTGTATGTATGTGTGTGTGTGTGAGTGTATGTGTGTCTGTAAATAATAATAATAAACGGTTTATTAATAGAGTTGCAGCCGGTGGTTGAAAATATGCAAACTTACATGAGATTTAGACATAACGATATGCGTTCAATACATTTACAGGGCTGTACAGTACATAAATTAGGAGGTGTTTATTAGTTTAACAATGGATGGGATGGTGCTGTGTGTGTGTGTGTGTGTGTGTGTGTGTGTGTGTGTGTGTGGATGTTCCTGACCTTTTGACTTTTTTAAATTTAAATGTTGTTCGAAATGTTTAAAAAAATACAAAAATAAAAGCATGAGTTGGGGCGAGTTGGACACAGCTCTAGCGCATATTTAAATCATCGGACCAAATATGACACGCGATTGTGTTTTATTGGGAAGAGAACAAACACACACACACACACACACACACACACCTCCCACTCTCCCCACACACACACACACACACACATACGTCTCACTCTCCCCACACACACACACACACACCTCCCACTCTCCCCCCCCCCCCACACACACACACACCTCTCACTCTCCCCACACACACACACACACACACACCTCCCACTCTCCCCCCCCCACACACACATACATCTCCCCTCCCCCACACACACCTCCCCACACACCTGATAAATACAAATAAACACAAAAAACCTCATTTAAATCTCCATACTTCTCACCAACTGACCATTGTTTATATACCTTCACTGTCTACATGTATACTGACTCAATATAAACACCTATGACTGTTTAATTTAATGACTATCTACGTCAAAGAAAGGCAAGTAGGGTACTCACTGGGCAGCTGTAGGGTGTGGCTGTAGCAATCTTCGACGGTAGGCTTATAGGCAGTAGAGAAGAAGCCTTGTAAGAACTGTAACACGAGTGAGGTCTTGCCTACACCGCCAGCTCCTAGGATCACTAATTTGGATTCCTTCATGGTACTGGGAGTCGACTTTTCACCTTCCTTCACCCCACCTCCTCCTCCTCCTCCTCCTCCTCCTCCACCTTTCCTACATTTATCCGTCCTCCTTCCTCCTTTTCCTTCTTCTTCCTCTTCCTCCTCCTTTGCTCTTCCTTTGTGCCCCTCTTTCTCTTTGTTTCTTTTCATAGAGTTTTATTTAAAGGGCCTCTGGGATTTATAGTTTAGTTTCCGTTAAAGGGTTGGATCTCTTCTCCCTCTTGTTGTGTTTGGCCGAGGTTAGGTTAGGTTTTCTGCGTCGTCATTTGTTTCATTATTTTACGTCTTTGTTCTTTATAATATTAATCTATTCTCTGTATCAGTGATTCTTGAGAAAAAACCCAGAGGAAGGTGATATATTTCCACTTCACTTCTTTCTTGTTTTTTATTATTTTTCTGAGTTTTTCGTTTTGCTGTTGTTAAATATTTTTTCTGTGTAATTAAATACTTTGTTCACTTTTATCTTGGTGTTATAAGTTAATAAATAAATCCTTTTTTCAGTAATATTTCACAACTAATAATATTTATATATATATATTTAAACCGTTACTTATGATGTACTTAAGCTACTTACAATATACTTAAACTGTTAATTATTTGTTTATTTAAGCGTAAGTGATTGCATCTGTGTTTAATAAACTTTGATGATACGTGCACACACATCCGATCACTGAACTCATTATATACAGCTTAGATTATGTTAATACAGTTAAGCTACGTAGTAAATAGGGAGATAAATGCCACTAGTTATGGGTCTGTATAGCGCTGGTGAGTGTGTGTTCGACAGGCGAGGCGTGGAGGTCGTCAACCAACACAGGTCACTCTACTTCGATGTAACTTTGCGAAACTTTCCTGAAATAAGAAAATAGACAAATTAATAAAACAGAAAAATATTGTTAGATGCATTAATGTGTTACAGAGAGTGTTAGGGAGACGACAACTTTAATACATTACGTTTTCTATGTAAAAAAGTCATAACAGGGGTAACTTGTACATAATGGCGGCCACCCAGCACAGCACAAACACTGAAACTTACTGTACACTAAGTTATTTCACTCATATATATATATACTGTATATGTTCAGTGTAATATTATTCCTGACTGACAACTGTTTAACTGTGTCAGGACTTGGTGGGGCTGACACTGATAAGTATGAGTGAGTTTGTGTCAGGCAGGAGCAGTGAGAGACCCAGGTGATAGTGTCTGGGTCGAGGCTGACACACACACACACACACACACACACACACACACTCACTCACACACAGACACTCACTCACACGGCTCTGAAGTAATAGTGTATTGGTGCTTCTATACCAGTAACTGAGAGGATAATCTGATTAAAGTTTACTTTCGACTTTTCCTTCCTCTTCTCTCCCTATCCCTATCCTCCCTTCCTTGTTTCTTCATCCTTCCCTCCTCTTTCTCTCTCTCCATGACTCTTTTCCTCACTCCTCTTTCCCTCTTTCCAATACTTCTCCAGTCCTCTTCCTTCCCCCTCCACCTTCCCTTCCCTGCCTTCCCCTACCCCCGCCCCTGTCTCCACCTCCCCCTCCCCACTCTTCCTCCTGCCCCCTACCTCCTCTTCACCACCAATATGAGAGGTTTCAGGAATTCTCAATAACGCGAGAATGAACTTCAAGTTTCTCTGTGTGGGAAATATTTTAGTTACTCCGCCTTCTCTGTGTATACGTATTCTATACATCTATTTGTATATCTCTTAGTATGTGAATATCTATGTCTGAGCGTATGTATGTATGTATGTATGTATGAATGTATGTATGTATGTATGTATGAATGTATGTATGTATGTGCCTCTGTCTACCCAGCAGTAATTGGGGACCTGGTTGTTAATCGATTTGCGGATCGTGTTCGGGGTAATGGTTAGCCAGTGCAGTTGTCGAGTTATCCGGTCTTCTCGGACTATTCCTTGACACTGGGTCATGCAGCTCGTTAACTCAGGGTGTGGTTGTTGTGTTGGTGACAGCTTCTACACCTTAAATAAATTCACGCCTAGGTGGCCCTTGGGCCGGCCATCCTCGTTACACGAGGGGCATCCATTATTTATGTATGTATGTATGTATGTATGTATGTATGTATGTATGTATGTATGTATGCATGCCAAAAAACAAAACACTAACCCTCTCCCTCAACTCCTCCCACCAAAGTGTCAACATGATAAATTTTCAAGATATTTAGCATAAAAACAAGTGTTAATGTTTCACAAGCAGAGGCTAACAGAAGAAGGAACCAAGCATCAGCAAAATAACAGAACCAGCAGTAAAGTAGGTAAGTCAAGTGGGTATTTCAGTACAGCCAATTATATCTCTGGGTGACTACCAAGGGGAAAAATCATTAGTCAGGAGAGCTGGTAGTCGTGGTGAAAGGCGAAGCTTCATATTTGTACACGAGAGCTGCGGCCCCATCAAATGATTTTGTCTCTGGTAGTCACGCAGGGATGTAATTGGTGGAGGTTTAATGCCCTCTGCTCCTTGACTTACCTACGAGAATTACAGCAGGAATAGGATAACGCCTCAAGCATCACCACTATTACCACCACAACAATCACCACCACCACAACAATCACCGCCACCACAACAATCACCACCACCACAATAGCAGGATATAAATGGGAAGAAAGAAGAAGAAGGAGGAGGAGGAAGAAGAAGAAGAGGAGGAGGAGATGGAGGAGGAAGAAGAGGAGGAGGAGGAGGAGGAGGAGGAAGAGGAGAAGGAGGAGGAGGAAGAAGGGCCAGGGGAAGTAGTAGGTGTGTTGACAGTATCAAGGGTCTTAACCTAGAGTGCACTACACAAACGCCTTTAGGCACACAAACACACACACACACACACACACACACACACATATATATACAGTATATATATACACACATGCATACATACATACATACATACTGTTACGACCGTGTCGTATTTTTCTATTTTTTCTTTTATATAACATGCTTCCATGTTCCATGTTATTCCTGTAATGATGTGTTAAATTTACTATTATATATTCTAGTCACCTTACCCTGTGCTGTTAAGGTTTTAACTATCA